>OY720667.1:602500-841434 GCA_963170745.1 Phymatocera aterrima | reverse complement strand
ATCGGAATATAAGAAACATTTCTACACTATATACCGGCGGAGTAAAAAATTTACAGGACGGAGCTAACTTACCCGCGCGTAAAATCTGATCGTAAGAAAATATTGAAAAAGTTTTACTTCGTATTTCAGATGCGGTATACCAGACAGAGGAGAGAAGGGGCATCAAACTGCCGAGATCTGTCGTCTTTAGCTAACTAAAAAAGGAAAACTTTATTTTAGTACCTGCCGGTGGAGGTATTGTGTGCAATAATCGGTCGCGAAGGATAACGCCGATATTTTATCGGTTGAAAAAGTTTAAACGCTTGTATATAAAACTGGAAAAATGTGAGGGGCAACGCAGGAGGGGGGGGGGGGGGGGGGGGGGGGGGGGCAGAACGTCGTCTTGAACCGTAAACTGGCCTTCTATAACGTAACTTTTAAACGAAAGTGAAACCTGCCTCGATAATCTGCAAGGAGACGGTGAAAAATTTGTTCATCGAACTAATACAATTAAGCCTCGCGCGTTCGTAATTTTCAAAGAAGATTTCCGATGATTTTGGGGAATGATTTGGGTGCGCAACTTCGCGGGGAATACGAGAACGGAGTTTAACTCCCTGTACGTATACGTGCAGCTTGCCGCGCGCCGTTCCGCTTTCACAATTCTCAACGGCTCCGCCGAAGCCAAGTAACTGCAGCGAGCCTTCCTCCTCCTTCCTCCCTCCTCCCTCCTCCCTCCGTCCACCCTCCACCCTTCATCCCTGGAGCCAACCTTTGTTGCAAACAGGATTATTATCGTCGTTATTATCATCATTTACAACCATATATACTCTTGATACCTGGATAACCGGCTTAACTAAGAACAAACGGAAGAATCTCTCTCCAATGAAAAGATAAATGCTGATAATGGCAATGATGATAATGATCGTGATACTTATGCGATTCAACTGCAATTATTGTATACACGAATCACCGCTCGGCGGCCTCGGGGTTTTAATGAATAGCAATCAAGTCAGATGAAGGTATAACTAGAGCAAATGCAGGTAGGTATAGGTATAGGTAGTCGTAGTATTTTAATTGTGATATTTGGGGGGCGGGGGGAGGAGGGGGACGGGAATTTTGCCCTGCCCAGATTAATAAACACAAGTGTTTCGTGTTCAACTACTTGAGAATAATGACGCAAGTTATAATATCCGAAGTAAAATATTCTATCTTTTAATAGTACCGTATACGTATACAGGCGTTTCAATTAAAACATGAATAAGTGGATTTTAAACGGTTTCATTATCTTCTCCCGCTGCGGATGATGAGTCGGACCTAAATCTCGTTGATCAGATTTTTCATCAGGATGTCGAAGTTCGTAACGTTGACGGAACAAAACTGCGAGAAATATAATATCGGCTGAAATTTGATAGACCGAGAAGAAAAATCGGTGTGTTCTTTGTTTCAGCGGGTTTCTTCGGGAATCCCCGACTCCCGCCCGGGCCAAAGAATCGAGATTCTCCTTCGTCGAAGAATTTCACCCGATATTATTTTCCGTCATTTTATTCCGTCAACGTTGTTCGAAATTGAGCCTCGTGCATGATTCTTCGATAATTGATGTTCTCCTCTTCCCTTCTTGTACGATCTATCCGATAGCAGACAACTTACATTCTTCGCCATGAACTAGATCCCGGAATCTTTCCTCGTGGATACTCGACGAAATATAACAAAAAGAAAAAACCAAAAAATCCCACACCCCCGCTCGAAGACGAAAACGCACGGAGCGATCGCGGCATAAGTTTCGTGAACGATACGCCGCAGTTGAAATGTATATCCCGCCCAGGCCTGAGTCTGCCGAAGGGTTTCAATCCTGGCGGAGGATTACGGAGGGGGCGGGAGGGGTTAAACTGTCCGGTACTCCAGTAATATGTTTACCTGGCTAGCGCCACTGTCCGGGGCCAAACACAGGGTTAGATTTTCCTAGCATACTGTGCTGGCAGCTCGATCACTATCCCGGGGCCTGAGCAATAATTCGTAATCCGTTCGGCCTATGCTGAAAATATCAACCTCTATAGAGCTCGTAAAATTTCAATTGGAAGACTGGAGAATAGGATCGGAACATTTTTCCCCGTTTTAGGTAAACTTGACGCCTGTACTCGCTGCGTGCCTGTTGGAGTAGTTGTCGAAAAACGATCGCCACGTAGCTGTACGGGTATGATTCGAGCGATATTATCGTGGGGCGGGGGTATAGAAAATACGAAGGGACTACTGCGGGGTTGACGAAAATTTATAAGAAAAGTGGAAACAGAGGGAGACAATTTCTGCGGATGAAATCCGGCTGTATGTATGTATCCACTCCACCCGCCGGGCCGCGCCGCGCCGCGCTGGGACCGGATATGCTACGTGAAGTGAGGAAGTAGTAGCAGCAGCATACATACAGCGCTTGCTGCACGGCTCGCTAACAACGTGAAATGACATTTAACGGGAGCCCCTTGACACATCAAAGGACTTGCGCCGACTCGAGGGAGAGGAGAAACCAAATCGCATAAAGTGTCGCCTGGATTACGAACTCGAGATTCAAGAACGCGGAAAATTTGGCTTCACTTAGCTGAGCACCACGACTGCGAATGCGAATGCGAATGGGAATGGGAATGGGAATGAGAATGCGACTGCGACTGTTCGACTCTTTCCGACTCGTATCTTTCTTCCCTCAGTAACTGATCCTCCCCCCCCCCCCCCCCCCCCCGATATTCTCAAGGATTCTGATCCTGCTACGTTACGTTGCGTTACGTCCTGCGAGAGGAAAGTCGGAGCCAAAGCGCGGGGCACGACCGTACAACTGTGCTCGCGTTATGTGAAGTCCTAGGTTCGTTGCGCCAAGGATTTTCAGAAGGAAACCGAATTTCGGGGACATTTATGAGAGAGAAATCGTGCGTCTATACCAATAATAATCATAATGCTCACTGGAGATATGCGCTACGGATGAATTTCGACTTGAAACACATTTTCATTCAAGAATGAAAGATTCCCGTGTATGTAGGCACGTATGGATGTCTTTACCCCCCTCCGTACCTTCCTACAGTAAAAGTAAAACCTCGCATGAAGACAACCCCGAGTTCCGATGTCGTTTGAAACTCTAAATGCCTCGGGCTTATGTTTGGTAGGAAATATCCATCTTCGTTCAAGTTTTATCAATATTCGTTCTTCCACAAGAAGTGGGTCGTTCATGCAGAGACGTAGCTACCCGTGCATACATATAGGTATACGTTTGTATGATAAAAGGACAAAGTAGTACCCCGTGTCGAGTGAAGACACCTGATTCTTCGTCCATTCGCGTTCACGTACATGTGAAATATTTCACGTATTATACACACTGTATTCATACGCCGTGGAACTATAACGAATTTTCAAAATTGGAAAAACAGCCGATATTGGATTTCGAATATTCCCGGAGGAATCACTGCAGATAGTTTCACTCGAATTGTACACTGCAGTTGTGATGAAGCTGAAGAATGCTGAAAAAGTTGTTTCACGCTCACCGTAATGCCTTTTTTGGGGGAAAAATTTGGTACCCATTGATGATCATTGGGGAAAACTATAGTTTCTCGTGAATCTCACGGGAAGAAAAATTGCCAAAAACAAGACAGAACGTTCGAGTGTAAAAATTGTCGAAGAATAACTAATCAACCGCAAAAAATTTTCAACGAACCGAAATATTACACCGTTTCCAATCAGCGGTTTACTTTTCCATTGAATTTGTGGAACGCTGGAAGCGCAGGTTGTGGCAGATGCGTACCTACAAGCGAATACCAACGGAGGCCACCAATATAAAATCGAATGGTAAAATTTCGTTTAGCAGTAATTCGACGAGGTAGAACATTCTTTGGTATTCGTTCATTGGCATACCAATGAACCAATGAACGTTTCTTTTTTTTTTTTTTTTTTTTTTGCTTTCGTCTTCAATTTTTGGGTTCCTCTCTTCTTGTTTTTCATTTCAAATTGGTTCGCATTAAAAGTGCCCAAAGTATATAGGCGTGAAACAAGTTCTCACCCGTACACTGCGGCGAAAGCCCGAGCTTTATTCCCACACATCCTGCACCTCCAACACGCGCAGCACATACATTAGCTGTATACGTAATACGCGAATCGATACACCGATCATTTCTCATCAGTTCATCGAGGCGAAAAACTCGTGTACAATTTTTGTCTATCCGATACCAAAACGCATTGGCAGATTGTACACAGGTGTATAGGACGGTACGTATGCGTATACGTTAAATTCCAGCGATGAGAGAAAATTAGAGGGACGTGGAATCTATCCGTGTCCAAGTATATACGTATATGAAGGGGCGCAGGTGGAGTACCGTATGATATTTTGATAAATGAATGAAATTTATCAGAGAATCAACGTGTTCGGAAATCACACCGTGCGTCTCTCGACCAATACCGACACACCCCAATCTGCCTGTAGCCAGCACGTCCGCACACTGCGGCTTTCGTGATAAATTTTCACTTTTTCCTTTTACAGTATCGAATAAAAATTCTTCACACCACGCCGCGCGCCCAAATGTGACCTGTCGTTCTTGTTAATCTTTTGAAAGCTTTTCACCTAACAACGTTAATTCACCGACGATCGATGAATCGAACGAGGACCTTAAAAACGAAATACTGTACATGACAAATCTGACAAATCTCTTCCCCCTCTCCCTCCCCTCCCCTCCCCGCCCGCCCTGCTCCCTCGCCTCGCTCGCATCCCCGAATAATTGAGACGGAAAGAAACACAGTTTAGGAACAGGTTCTGTCCCGGAATTGCGAATAGGTAGTGCAGGTGAAATCAAAGATGGTAACAGTGTCTCGACTCTCTCTCCCTCTCTCCCTCTCTCTCTGTCCCTCTCTGTGTCTCCTTAGCTTTACTCTTCTCACGCGAATCTGGAATCCGGATGCGGTGAGCGTGTAAAAACGTATTACGTGTGGTATATAGGTTCCAAGATCCGGTGGTAGTACTACAAGAATAAGAAGAAAAGGAGTAGCCTACGGGAAGATCGGTTCAAACCTTCTTCTTCTTCCTCCTCCTCCACCTCCGGAGACGAAGGAAGGCCCGGGGGCACTCGCACTCGCACTCGCTCTTTGTCTCTTGCCATCCCCTTATCCCGTGGGAGCCGTATCTTTGTCAATAGCGTAGACGACGTATATCACTCTGTTTTATGGTGTCTAAAGTCCCGGTAGATATCCCCCCCCCCCCCTCTGTAGCATCCCCACGCTTTTACGCCTGGGGTCGCGTATACCTATCATGCGACAAATTTTCTAGCGTAAAAATTTTTATCCAATTTCTTCGCGGAATATTATCACGATTACGATGACGAGGGAATCTTACACCAGTTTTTTTCTCTTCTTTTTTCTTTTTTTTCGATATTTTCTCATACTATGAATCGCTCTAGCGGATCATACTACTTGTTGTACACTCATTACATTCTTTACGCAACTTTCTTCTCTTATCTTCTCTTTTCTCTCCTTCTTTTTCGTTAATATCGTTTTCCTATCAGGATAAACATACCATGCGATAGAATCCCCCTTCTTTTGGGCTCTAGAGAACGCAACGATCGAACAAAATTAGTATTTCACTTGGAGGGCCCTTATACCGGCTACGTGCGACCTGGTATATAAACCCTCGTTTTAATTTTCTACCTGAAAAAATCGCCGCCCCCGTTCTATTTCCCTTCCCTTCCCTTCCCTTCCCTTCTCTTCTCTTCTCTTTTCTTCTTCTTTTGTCCTCGTTTTCGTTCGCTTCATTCTCTTCAGCTCAAAAGCTGCCGCTGCTGATATTTTCCAGTTTCGGGGTATAATAACCGGATTAATATTATAGGCATTGTACCTAAATACGAATTTGACAAAATCGATCTCAACTTATATCGAGGGGTTTATAGTAAAACTCTCTCGCACTCGATTCCCGGTTTCATGTGATTTTTTTGCGGCCGAAGCTCATATAATTGCGTTGACGAATCGAAATCACGAAATATAATATCAGGAGTTTCGACTAGCAAACGTTTTCACGAAAAATGCCCAGCGCGGCGGAGCGAATCCTGAATTGTGGAAATCGCGAATCGAATTTGTTTCTATCTAAAAATATGAACGAAAACTGCATTTTTTGTAAAAATTTTCACGCGTCGGAACTGCAGTTATAATATTATTCTTCGTGATTTTGTTATCGAAGTGGAGTGACGCGACGATTCCGATGAACGCGGAGTACAACCCCTGAACTCGTATTCTTCTTCGCATTATCATTGCACGAATACATGTGATTGCGAATTGGAATGCAACAACGATAAATATTATTACGAGATATCTTGTGATAAAATATTGTAGCACGGTCCCACGGCGCGGCGATTTTCACGATCGACCATATAACGCAATTTTAACGATATCATATCGTCGAACCGTACCGCCTACTGCACCATGAAGACCATGGAGACCACGGAGACCACGGAGAGGAAATTTGTGGCAGCTGCAGCTGGTAGTCAACATTCTCGATCCTCTCGTCGTTGGTTTACAGAAGAGAACCACACGACTTCGATTTTACGGCTTCTGTCCGCTCGTTCGGGTTTTACGTTGCATGACGCTGCTGCGAACTGGCTTACGATTTTCTGTTCATTCTGTAGGTGCGTCGACTGCACTTATAGATACAGTGCCAAGTCGGATGTGTCGCGCGTTCCTTCGTGCTTGATATACATATGCACACACACACACACAGGCATAAACGTATAATGTAAATGATCTTTGACGTGATTAATCATTAGCTGTATACCATACAAGTGCCGCCGAGTGGCAAAGATCTGCGGCACAACTTTGATGAAAAATTAAGAATCCTCCGTTTCTGTACGGATCACTCTATCGAATACGGCGTCAAGATTCATCAAGGAGAGGAAGCAGCCTTAAATTTGGAAGTAAGAATTTATCAACGAACTAAATTTCATCGATCATTTTCTAACGCGGTGAGAATAAGTTCCCAAAATTAATCTACCATTTTCTCGACCACCATAATATGTCGATCGTTGTGTCATCCGTTGCAACAATTTCAGTTCCATCCTACCGGTATCCGGCACCACGATCGTTCGGGGGAGCTCAAAAAGTTTCGTTAATACATATGGGCAAGTGTTCGGATGTAGGTGGATGAATAGTACCACACATTCATCCGCCCAATTGCCTTATATACCTATACCTATACGTGCCGGCGTAGATTTGCGTTGCAGCCGTTGAAACGGTACGTAATTGATTGTAATTACGAAAGATTATTGTGATTTATATACCGAACAGTTAAACTCCCTTCCAATTATACATTTTCATGAGCAATTTTGCTCCCGGTTGTTAGCCTCTGTCCGCGCGTCATCGGTACAGTTAGCTATCGTATCTATATCTATATACATTGGGAGATATTTTGCAAATTTTGTTTTCACGCAGCAAATTGAAAATCCATGTGCGATAAAACGACGGCTGTGGAATCCGCGCGATCGCGATAAGAAAGAAACCAAGATACTTGTTGCTCCGGCATCAACGCGGGGACATTTTTCCGCGAAATTGAATAGCGAAATATGTGTGCGATACCTGTATTCGTAAAATCAACGAATTCGAAATTGTAATCAAATCGATTCAAGCTACCCGCGCCATCCGGTGTATACCTATCAAAGAATCAGATTTCCGCCGACGCAGCAATAAACTTGCCCCAAGGAAGGAAACCTTAAAGTTAAAGTAGCTGTGCTAGCTTGAAGGATATGTATTTATGTACAAAACCTTCTGTATCGCGACTCTGAATCCCCACCTTCATCGTCCGGTAAAACAGTAGCGGGCCACCGATCTGTCCGTGACGTAAGCGAAACGAAACAAGTTTTACGAGAACAAAATTTCATCCGTTTCTTTTTTCTTTTTTTTTCTTCATCTCAAAGCTGCAGGTGATATTACTAATTATCCAGCTAGCTGTCGCTCATCGTCTGCTCTAAAGATCTCCTTCGACGCTCTCAAGAATTGTATGGTACAGCAGAGCTTTTTGGAATCAGATTTATTCAATCTTCGAAAAGACCTTTCGAACTATGTTTCACGGTGATTGTTCGTGAAAACTTGGAAAACGAAAATCAAGAATTGCATATCCAAAATCGGTGACTCAGAATGAAAAATAGAAAGAAAAAGGAAACAAACAAATTGGCAAGTTTGAGGAAAATGGTTGTAACGACAATACGACAATATGTATGTCAATTAGCGCGATTGTCTGAATTGCGGTAAAATCCACGAGAGATTGGAAGAAAGAATGTGAAAGAGCGAGGAAGCGGAGAATTTATAAATAACGAAAGACATAGCTGGCGGGCATAACGAATGCATCGCGCTCGAGCGACTCACGTTCGACGATTTGATCGAGAATAACCGAAATCGATCGAGATCATTGAAACAGAAGATCGACATTGTTCAATGAATCATCGATGAAAGAATAGTCGGTGTATCATATTCAACATGAATCAATCATATGTACAAATTCCGGGGCTTATTCCTGTTGCATTCTATTCATCTCGCCACGTGTCTACAACGAGGGAGAAAAGAATCATACACGCCCACAGCAAATCTTTCGAATTAGGGTTCGGTAGTCTCTGGTATAGCTAAAGCAATCGCTGGGCAAACGTCAATCCGGCGTATACAGGGGAGCAGGGGAGGGAGGACCGGGGCTAGGGAAAGGGAACGGGAAAGGGAAAGGGAAAGGTGGGTCCAGGGGATGCTGCGTGACGTCTGCCCGCGGATTTACTGGTGCGGACACGAAACAGCACTTTAGTTTGAGCTCGGACTCGGTAGTATTCCCATACTTACTCTGGCGCTCGCTTGACTCGTCGACGCACTCGTACTGTATCATACCTACATACATGTATATGAAATACACATTCACGCGTGAATAAAATACATACGGATATATATATATATATACATATATATATATATATATACATATATGTATGTGTGTATAGTTACTTACTTACTTAGAACGTTGATCCGTGTGTACTGCAAGGCAGCCTCATCCCCCCCCCCCCCCCCCCCGGAAAACGTACCGCGATGGAAAGCCAAAAGCCAAACGATGTAAGCATTCAACTGTAATTCCACACTTCCTGACTTCTGCGAGCTCGTATGCGGGGGGACAAAAGCAATTACTATCACTCCGCTTCAAAATAGCTGCCCATACGGTATCCCCAAATCTATATGAAAGTTAGAAAGAAAAAACGAAGCAGGAAGGAGGCTAATGTTGAAAACGTGCGAAGGGGCAACAAAATAGCCATAAATAATATCGTTCGAATTTTGTCGATGATTGTCGAAATCCTCGACGCCGGGCGTCCTTATCAAATTTGGCCCGACAATTGGAATCGCTGTGTGATTTTCCCAGTGCCATCCAGCTCCGCGAGGTCCACATGTTTTCGGGTCACGACGCAATTAGCCACGGTGTAGCTACGACCGGAGATTTCGTCCCACTCATACACGTTACGTACAATTAATATAATATATGGGGCAGAGAATTTGGGTCTCTCGTAGTTTGTACGCGGTATAACGTATCGCTCTGTACGTATCCTCCGCGGACGTCCTTGGATGGTGCCGGAAAGGAAAGGACGCTCTCGAGAGCAAAGCGGTAGGTCTATGTGCATACGTATACATGTATGTATGTACGTACGTACGTGGTACCGAATGCGGAAGTTCAGCCATTATAGGATCCCATCTCTCGGACTCTGGCCATCAGAACTCGAGGGGTACTTGTCACAAAACTTTTCACCGTAAGCTCGCTAACGATGTGAAAACAGGAATACCGAGAGATGCGATAAAAAAAAAGGAAATGATGTAACCGCGGGGACGTTCGATTCTTCTTATAAATATGTGTCTGCTGTACGATACCCGTGTACAGTGCGCCCGAAAGTTTAAACTCCTGCGGGCCTCTTCTGCGGCACAAATACACGTCCTACCGCACGAACTACATATTCGTCAATAGTTTTCAGTTTGTTTTTTTTTTTTTTTTTCGTTCGTCTTCCTTTCCTACACGAAATTGGGGAAGAATTTGTGAAACGAATTCGAAAGTTCACGAAAATCCACCTTCGGGCACCTTTCTTTTCTCGTTGATACACACCACCTAGGAACATATTTTTCACACTACGTCGTGTATACCGTTGTAGTAGTTAATTTGCGAATTCGAGAGTAAAAATGTGATATTAATGATTGTTGAGCATTTGAATCGACGCACTGAAGGTATAAATTAGAGGCGGTGAATCACAACGAAGAACAACGTCCTGCTGCATAGCAGGTATGTATGTACGCGATATCGGCGTCGGTATACCTTATACAGAGCGATGAAAAACTAACAAGAATAATCGATCGGCGATCTATAGAGGCAGTTTTTTTTCAATTAACTCTGTAGGGAAGCGCGTGTGCGGCCTGAGATAACGTCGCCATGGGTTTGAGGGGCGGGGGAAGAGGTTTGGTTTGCAGGCGTGAAATAAGAAGAAGAAGAAGAAGAAGAAGGTAAAGACAGCTGAGAGGAAAGAGGAAAAAAAAGGAAGAGAAAAAAGGGAAGAATCAGGACGCTATACTTATGGTATACTGGACGCGGGCGTAGGTATAGTGCAGCAGGGCGTGGGGATGGGAAAAATAAAGAGGGTTGAAGTGGCGCGGGCGCCCGCAGAGTTATTGATGACTCCCGTGTTGCTACATCGCGATCGTTTATATAACTCTTACCGATGATGCCGATGCTGCTGATACTAGTCCCGCTACTCTTCCTGCACGCTTACGCACCGCGGCATCTATGTTTCTATATATATGCATAGATGTACGTATATATGTATATATAACCTTTCGACCTCGACTTACAGGTCCGCCTATGTCCTAGATTAGCCCCGAATTATTTTCAAAGGTTGGGCGCCACTTTCGGATGGGACAAGAAAGAAGTGAAAAACTTGAACAATTCCGTTCTCTTTCCATCTTCGCCAAGATGATTTCACCCTGGAAAGATTTTGCATAATTTCTTGACGCAATTACGACATCGAGGGGTGGAAAATTCATCCTTCGACTCACTCGCAGATTTTAGCGAGATCGCGGATATAATACTTATACTACGAGCGCTCCGTGTCGACGCTGCTTCAATTAATTGTATAGAATTTTTCGGTAACAGTGGTTGGCAAACGGGCGATCAAATTGTTATATCTACTGTAACTGGTGTACCGTGAGACTTGCGCGGAAAGATTCGTTGACCCGCAGCAACGAGTCTTAATATTCGCGATGTAGGTAGCTGCACGCGTATAGGACCGATGCGCGATGAGAGCATCCGATTCAAGTGATATTTATTACGGGCTCGTTTCTTATAATAAGGATGCTTCATTTGCTCGTATGAATGGATAAACTTATGCCTCCCGGTACAACTACTGTACACCTAAGTAGTTATCCATCTTCGTACGGTCAACGGCGAACAGGATACAGACGCGGTACACAAGACGCACATGGATGCAATGATTGAAAGCCCAGGAATGGCGCGGGATGAATTAGGATTTGATAAATTTATTCCGCAAGTTCTGATTTATTCGTAAATCCAACCTTGTTTCAAGCGCCGTGGACACGAACTATGCATTGGACGATGATCTTCGAATGAGGAGATTGGTACAATAACGGACAGATTTTTTATTTACATATCCAGTCAGCTTTCCGCGATTCAGTAGGAAATATGTATTTTACCAAATCACCGCACATCCCATGAGTAAAGAATATGAGCCGCGGACGAAAAATTTAGAGAATATAACTGCAGCTTCATCCCATTTCGCGAAAACCTGCGAGCGATCGCAGATCGAATGATCTCCTTTTTTTCATTTTTCAGATCGTGCAGATGGCACATGCGTTGAGACGCATTTCGTACGCTACTTGTGAGCCTCGATACTCTCAATTCAGTTTTTTGGCCAGAGAACCAGGGGCGCACTTCACTCTTCAATATTGCCATTCGTTTATCACCGAGTCTCCAGAACAGGTAAACACTCGAACTGTCATCCAATTCATTTTCTCTTTGTCAGGCACGAGGCTACTCTAATAACAATCATAATTGATTCTCTCAGTTATCTGATTTTGCCTCTGCTAGGTTTGTCCCTGGCAGATTTTTCTGCAAGTAGAAAACATACTCGTCGTACCTCAGATAATCTACGTTTGTGTAAAGAGCATGCGACATACGATACACGACGTTGCATTATATTATATTATATCATATTATATTATATTATATCGTATCATATTAGTTATGCAGAGCTGTTAAATTTGCATTGTACTTGGCTAACACGGAGTTTCCCCTATTTCCCTCGTGTAGAAATGTCTTTCTACTAAATTGCCGTGAGTGTGACACGTTATAACTTTTAGTACTATAGGTATCGCAGCATGGCGCATTGCGAGAGAGATCGAGGGATAGAAATAGGAGAGGAGGGAGAGTAGCGAGTAGACTTCTACTACTCGTTTGTAAACGACGATTATGCAAAACCGGAAATGAGCCATAAAACTCACCCTCCGTGTTCATCTCGAATGTTGAGATCTGGCCGAATGCCCATCCCGACAATATTCCTATTTACCAAAGTGAAGTATCTGCAGCAGGATCGAAATTTCTCCTCGATACGTGCATCGCGTGTTTCTCTCATCTGTGACGCGCAAGAAATGGAAATAAGGAGAACTCTTCGTCCCTGACTATAGGTATACGCCCGGGTTCGGAATATCGCGTAGAAAGTGTTGAATCGACGTACGTATGTAGGTACCCACCTATTTTAGAGAAATTGCAACGGAGAAGATTCTAGGTAAGTATGTAGAATCTCGACGGAACGTACGCTGTACAGAGATATTCCGTTCACACGTAAAGACGCGGAGCAGAGAAAAATAGACTGCCAGGCATCATTATTTGATTCACAGCAGAGAAACGAGATCCCGCTTGATACCGGCACACATCTATCCTAGTTCCTAGACCTATACCCGATAGTGGAGGGATTACGATACGACGGCGAACGGAACACCGACGAGGAGGCGCAATGTCATTTTGCAAATTCCGCTCCGTCCTGCTTCACAGTTCCTCTACTCAGCCGTCGCCACGGTAGTGTATCTCGAGCCCCGGAGGCAACTCCCAGACAATATATCGACGACTTTTACGAACGTAGATATCACGTCTGTACGATGTATGTATAACTACCTACGAGTGCGCGATTCGTCGTCAATTTCACCCGCAGCGTATAGAATAGAACTGTACAGCCGGACGAAAGGTAACGCTGCACTTCGTCATTTTCATTTTTATTCTCATGTTCGCACGAGTCGTGTGATTCTCAGGTTTTCGATAGTAGTCGACAGTTTCAGAAACTAGAAAATCGATTCCCTATCACGACTCTCGGGACCGTTGGTCGGCGCAGCTATGATATGAGAAAAAGTGGAAAATTGTACCATTGTACAGTTGGTGTGCCCGATTTTATTCACGTGGAAATCGCCGGGGGCCCGAGCAGCTCGATAAGTTAGCCTATTCAGTTCTCATGTATATCAATTATTCAAGTGAGCGTGTTTTTGAATAATTCATAGTTATTCGCGGCTTACAAGCTTTCCCTCAAACGTGAAACGCCAAATAAACGGTTCTCCGGCTGACTCGCGGAGTCTGGTAAATTTCCACTCTCCGTACGCGGGTGTACCCGTTATGGGTTACGAGTCCTGCAAATATCTCGAGATCTCCGAAGATCTGGATTTCGATTATACGAATGCATCGCAGTAAGATTGTAGTCCCATCTAATTCGATCGAATAATTTGTTGGATCCGAAAAAAGAACGGACTGATGAATCTCGTTCTACGCAGAATTAAATCCAGGATAACGCGAAAGCTGGGGCTACAACAAATGCTGCAGCTGCCGGGGAAGGTCTATTAAGACTTGATCGAAATTCTCTAAAGTCTGAACGAAGAAAGAGAAACCCGACCGACCGGGACCCCGCGAGGCGTCTGTGAGAAGAGTTTCCTCCATCCGCCGTCGCGTCGAATCCAACGATCTAAAAGCGTGCCCCTGTTTTCTGAAAACTAGCTTCACTTAACCCAAAGCCTATGGACGGCCTCGAGCATTCCCGACGAACAGACTTTGCACTCTGAACTTCGAACTTTACGTTCTCCTGATCCAGTGAGTAGGGGAGGTAACGTGCTTGATAAAACTTGAAATATCTTCCCGAGCTTTTTCAACTGTTTCTAAATTTTTTAGCTCTCTTTGTAGGTATCTGTCGTTCGGTTTTCCTCTTCCAATTCATGCGAGCATAAGCTTACCTAATGCATTTTCGCACCCCATGTGAAGCCGCTGAACAATTTTTAATATCATTTAGTGAGTTTTTCAAAAATCTAGTATCACAGTTACGGCAGATCTCTCAATCTTAAGAATAGAAATTCATATAACAATTATCTCGGGCCGCTATAGAATGAAGAAAAGAGTCAGAGAATAGAAAAAGGCAAGGATATCAACAACCTTCCTTGAGAATTCCATCCGAAGAAGAGGAATCTCACCGCGAAGAGACACGAAGAGCACTCCTGCTCTGGTAAAAATAACAGCCTATGCACAACACCCCACCTATAAATTCCTTAACTTGTTTGAAATTCCTTCAAGAGAATACCATGTTCTTATTCTTCTTTTTCTTCTCCTTCCTCTTCTTCTTCTCTTCCTCCTCCTTCTCCTTCTCATCTACTAATACCCGCATTTGTTATATTACCCTGTGAAACTAATTGTGAAAAATTCTTTCGTCCCCTCTAATTTATGTACGGTACTGCGCTCATGTGACGCTCACATCGATGATGATGAAACGGGATGATCAGAAGGCAAAATAACGAGAGAAATCACGAGAAACTATATGGAAGCGAACGAACGTTGAAAGCATCATAAAGCCCGCGGACAACTTTTCGCCACATATCGTCCGAAAAAATTGTCGAGTTTGATAAATACGTGCGAGAAAGAAAACCGTCGGGTTTGAACCCTCGACGGAAAACAATGCAGCCATCAGTCTTTAGCCGGTGTACTTGGCCCGAAGGTGCAGTTGATGCACGCTGCACGGTACATTGAGGCTGGCGGCAGTGCAGCAGCCAGCCCAGCAGCATGCGACGTATATTACGAGGTTAAAAGCTACGGTGCAGCAGCACACTCCTCGTTGTGGAATTCAAGGTATTCGTGTTCCCGTCTTGAAAACGACAGCTCTGACGGCAACGTCCTATAAACCTTTTACATACTCGGGCCAAGTGGCCCGTTGTCGATTGTCGACTACTACACTGTACCGCTGCACCGCCTCTCTCTCCCTTCACGACCGCGACAGCCCAACTGATGGAAATGCCCCGATATACCAACGATTTTCTGCAGAGCACTTTCAACCCACGTTTCGTAGTTGAAAAAGAGCGGAGATATTCTGATACGAAGAACTGATATTCCACGATTCGGATAGCGGAAATCGAAATGAATTCGGAGTCGGGCGTTTGTGGATTGTTGTAGAAACGTGTAAATAGAATGCACGTCATCGAATGCGGACTATTCTACGGAATGATATTATCCAGGGATTCCGGACAATCCGCGTTCTTCCCTTCTTCGTCGCGATCATGATAGATCAGTCATTCAGTCGCATTAATGATTGTGGAATTAAGGTTTTGATATAATAAGCCACTCGGGTGGTCCCCGCGGCGTAGCATTTAGACTGAAACAAGACACAGAGCTATGATACACCCATGTGGAAATATATATCTTCAATGTGCAGCAGCAGCAGCAGCAGCAGCAGCAGCAGCTGTAGTTTGTTGAAAATATACGAGGGCAAAGGTGGGTGTAGTAGGACGGATAATACGACGGATTTAGAACGCCCCGGGGATTAAGACATGCTTTTAGTTTTTTCACCGTCAAAACAACCGACAGCCCACATACATGCGTAGATAGATAATACGTATACACATGAGTTCGGGCTTGGATTTTTCAATTTTTCCCACGCGGAACGGAACTGAATTGCAATTTTTCGTTACTTTTCTATTTTTTTGTTCATTCTCCATTCTTCCTTCTGTCGCGGAAAGTAACGTATCGGTTGAGTCGTTCTGTGATCCCCGGCGACTCTGAATATCGTGGTTAAATTCTCTGTTGAATTTCATTCCAGTCTTTTCTCCGCATGCCTCGACACATGCAGGATCTGATTACGTCGTATACACGTATATACCTATATACCTGTACCTCCGTCTGTACAGTATGTAGATTATACCGAGTGTCAGGTAGAGGTTTCTCTCGAGCCTGCAGACCCAACAGCCACGTCAAAAGCTCTACGTGTATATTATACCAGCACCACCGCCTGTACCTACCTATACCTAGACGTACGTACGCCTGGCATTATCCCTCCGCGAGAAACGTGGGACATTATCGAGTTTCCTTCGAGCTCGTCAAGCCCGAGTACTTACCTCGCTAAAGATCAGGACCGAAACTATGCACACTTCAGAGTTAGAGACTTGATTAATTATTATTATCATTACCGCGGGGCTGCGGTGATTAGTTATTGGAAATTTGCTTTCACCGTTATTCAAATATTCCTATAATATTATGTAGCTGGGTTCTCTCTTTCCCGAACTTCATTTCGTCCAACGCCTAACGTTCCTTCTTATTCTCCGGCGGCTTTGAAACCGATATAGCTTTATGTAAGAGAGAATAGCCTAACTGTAACGGGTTCTCGACGTATAAAGGAATTAGAAGAAAGCTCGAATTGAATCCTCGACAACTAACGAGACACGATTAGCCCCCTTTCTTTCCCTTCCGTTTCATTCGTTGCTCGCTGTTTCTTAATCAAGGAACTCCACATCGCGCGGGACCGGAAAGAGCCTCTGTTATCCCAAACTATTTTTCTATTATACCCAAGCCATAAATAATCCGTCCTACATACAAACATCTACAATTAGTTCAACGTACCGCCCGTATTAATCTTGCGGGCGAGTTTTGAATTAGCTCGTCGACCGGTTAACCATAGAAATATAACGTCTATTCAGACGCACGAGTCGACTGCAAGTCTGAATGGCTGATAAATCAATCTGAGTACCTAACTAGTAGGTACTAAAAATTGCGTGAGCTAATCGAATATTCTGAATTCATAATACGTTGATATTGGTTATAATGAGCGAATTCTTTACCCCCCTTTAACTTTTCAACCGTAATTAAATGAGAGAGAGAGAGAACAAGAAGAAAAGAAAACCTATCTCTGGAGCAGATTGAAACACAGGTTGGCGAACTTGGTAAGAGGTTAGGGTTAGGGTTGAGGTTGATAATGCGAATACCCGTCGCCACTTCCGTTCCTCTCTCATGCAGTCCTCATCGACGTTCCTTGAAGTCAGCAGTGCCAAGAGAAGAGCTTCGGAATGAAGCAGCCGACCTTGGCATTCCCGTTTCGATAATGGTCAGTTTGAACTGGGAAGAGGTACGGGTCGGAGCGGATGAATACTTCTTCGCATCTCTAAATAGCTACGACAATCGCGCAGCCCCCTCCCTTTGTTCATCCTTAACTCCATACGGAGAAGATGAAAGGAAAACAACGAAAGAGGAGAGAGACAAGAGGAAAACGAGTGAGAGAATCAAGCGGCTGGAAAAGGGCGAGAAGATATAACGTAAGGAGCTGCCGTTGGATCTGTTGCGCTACGAAGTTAAAACCTAGCGGGCAAAAAGCGTAGGTGGATAGACTTCAGGTCTAAATACATTCTAGGTGTATTCACGTAAGACGGTAGCGTCAAAAAGTCGTTTTAAAGCTGCTCGAAAACTTGTTTGTCAAAGGTAAGCAGCGAGGCGAAGCTACGAGTAAAGAATGATGGACGGACGAGCTATGGGAAGAAGCAAAGAGTAAATAGACAGAGCGGACACATATTCTTATACTAGAAAGTCAGAGGGAATCCCCTATTTCCTAATGCTGAAGGTGTGTGACTCCCGCATACATGCGTCGGAACATCGATTCAGAGCATCGGAAGTCGGAAGGATATCTCTTGCATGATGCTTGCCTGAGAAATTATCAAACCTCGACATAAGGAGGGCGGTGAGAACGGAGATTTCGACCCGTGACCGCCATCAGGTCTTGCATAAGGCTTGGAAATTTATCGAACGTAAGTATTCAAAGCTCAATAGCTGCAGCTGCTCCCCGGAGAGTACTTTCATTTGATTAGACGGGTACAGTCAGCCGATATCTGCTAACAGGCAATTACCGAGCTTCGGCAAAAGTCCAGAGTCTTGAGATGAATAAGAAAGGGGATAACATCGCCGCTTATCCTGATCTCTCGCAGACTCGTTCGATGTGAATGTCTGTATAAATATGAAATATAACGCGGCTCAAAGGGATCTTTGAAAAACGTTGAGCATAATTTTCTCCCTGCGAATATATGTAGGGGGCTGAGACAAGCAGAATCCCACTAATCATTTTTCTCGAGGATCTTTTTCATGACCCGAGGAATGAATCGGGAAGCGTATCAGACCGCCCCGTGCGCCTCTCCTCGATCTCTTGCCTGCCAACTGCCAACTCCGGTAGTAAGAGGTCAAAGCACGGAAACGGCAAAACGTTCATCGGAGCTCTCTTGGCATTGAGCTCCGATGCGTGCAGGTATCTGGTATCCTGGTATCCAGTATCCCCGATGCCAGCTGTCGGTGAATGTGTTCAAAAGCGCCGTTTGTAGCGAGAAGGCAGCATGAGAGAGGGAGACGGAGTAAAGGGAAGCCGGAGAGGCAGCGCTGCAGAGGAGTTGGGACCTCATGGAGAGTCGGACGAAGAGTAGTATAAGAGGGAGAGCCATGCGGAGGTAAAACCAAGCTAAGGTTCATACTAACCTCGTAGCAGCGGTGGTAGTGGTGCGGCAATAGTGGTTAGTAGTGTTGGTAGTTGGACGTGGCGGTGGCGGTGGCGGTGGGGCTTCCTTTCGAGCAGAGCCCAGTCGGACATTCAGTCCCCCTCGGCGCCTCCAGAACGGCGAAGATGCAACTGTGCCGGGAAACCGCTGTAACGTCTCGTATCTAGGCCCCTACCGTTTACTCCGAGGGCCCCCTCATGTGCCCCTCTTTCAAACATTCCACGCTCCGTTCATACACAGTCGATGCATCCCACATCGAAATCGTTACAGAGTAGCGCGTCGAGAATCTGGATCTTACCTTACCCGCACGGAGGAAAACCGCCGAGGAAAACACCGCGGAATGTCCGACGGTGGCGAAGATGTGAATTGAATGAAAAGTGAATTGGCCACGAGTAGAATATGTCCCGTTTCGGTGCAAAGTTTCGTTTGGAATGATGGAAAATAGGAATTAGAAAGTGTTTCGTGCTCTTCGTGCAGCGTATTGTTGGAATTGCGTTTCATTATAGTTGAGTGATTAGTGACACAGTGTGTTTTTGGTTTTTATCGGCACACCTTGAACTCCGGAGATCCTGAATAGCGAGTTCAAGGATTAAAACGTGGCATGAGGAAGTCCCTCGACAGCCTCCCACTTTCAGCGATTATGGGAAGGCTTGGTAGAAACTCACACCCGGCTACTACAACAAGGCCGATATTTAGGGTACATTATCAAAAGCTGGTTGACGAGTTTGCCCAGCAACAAGAACAGCTTGAATTTACTCCCGCCTTGCCGGACTACATGTCTTACTGCTGTTGTCAGTGTGGACACACTCAGAAATTAAAAGTAAGTTATAGGTATATCTAACCGCGTGAGACGAAAACACTGTCGACCGCAGCTTTCTATCTTCGGCTGACCTATTCTTTTCTGTGAAATTAACGATCTCCTCATAGATTCCTCGACTCTCTTGATCGCCTCTGAAAACGAATACCTACACGTTTTCATTCATTCGTATTGTCAGTCCGTTGGCAAAGATCAGATCTCTACTTGGACCGGTGGCGGTGGGTTTCTACCGCGTTGGAGTTGATTTGCCTTCATGACCGCCCACGCGGCGCCCAACTATTTATTATTATACACAAGTCGAAAGTCCGTACGTACAGTTGGGTACATACGTGCACGCGTGTATTATGTCTGACCTGGTCCGTCCGCATACAATTGACCGCACGAAGTCGATCTCGGGTGCGAAATACGTGCGTCTAAAATGCCGTTTGAAAAGTAGGCGTGAATACACGGTGGGCGGCAATTTCCCACAGGAGAATATTTCAAACGATTGCAAATATACCTACATATGATCGTAATACGTATGCGAACGCCTACAATCTACACTGGCATACGTCGAGTGCATTTCGCTATACGGTTCACGCTGTTATCGTTGCCCTGATGCCATGCATTCCATGCCTTCGTGACGTGGCGATGCCGTTGGAGTTAGACTGAATAGCTAGGCTACGATTGAATTACCATTTGGGTCAACCCAATGCGCATTTATTACGTCGACCATGTTTCGGTCATGTGCAGATTGAACGATTGTATCGAGAGAGATTTACGATAGGCGGTATTTTTCTATCGTCGCTTCATGTATGCGTGGATCAATACCGTGGATTTACATGGCAGAGAGAAAAGCGCCGGGTCTATATTCCGCCGCTTTATTGCATTCATTTATTTTTGCCGTTCGCCTGCGAACTGCTGTCGCGGGGCATTAAGTAATTTGCTGTGGACGAGAGGAGAAGACGCGGTGGATCCATGCACAAGGCAATTACGCGGAACCACGTGGAACACGACGTGAACCTGAGCAAATGACGACTCCCAAGAGTCGAAGAGAAGGAGCGAGAGAGAAGCTAACGCTGCGAGCAAGCCCCAAGAACCCGAGGTAGATGCCCGGTGAGATTCATCCAGTAGTTTCCTGCGTAGCAATCTATATTAAAGTTACTTCAGGTTCTGGTTATACGAGAAACTGGTTTCGCCGATCAGAATGCTAACGAAGTTTGATCGGAAAATGTATAGCAAAGAAGACGCGCAACTATGCTCCGCAACATATACAGCTTATCGCTATTCCGCGTTTGCTTGCAACGCTAACAGTTCGTTCCCACGTTTTTAGGCGCCGCGATGTGACGCCCCTGAAGATAAAGAGATTCAGCTGCGGCTTCAGGAACCGTGGTAGGTATACTGTTGATAATTGTTATCGCAGTTGAACCGTGAACTTGTCCAGTTACAAATTGGGGAACGTCTTACGTCCCGAGAGTTTCGAGTCTAGTCGCTTGTACTCGTAGTAGATTGGTATATACTTGGTAAAAGTTTGAGGGGGCCTGGTTTCACTATAAGTGTACCAAAACTTCCTCCGCTCACTATATCCTCCGCTCGGGCAATTAAACTAATTGCGGAGTTAATTCACGCGTGTGTTGCGTGCACGCGTGTGAGTGCATACCTACGCGATGAAAAGAGCCTTTGTGTAAACTACTTCGTTGTTAACGGCCATCAGAACCTTGGTTCTTTATGAGTTAACAGTAGTCGCCGATACGTGGTGGTTCGTAGAAAATTAAAATCGTGTCCCCCAATCAGGACTTTCCTTCGTAAAGAAAAGCGCCGCGATGATTTTTATGCCCGGAATATGTCTAGGGAGGGAAAAATTTCGCAAAGAGATGTAGTGCGAAAGAGCCCGGAGGTGGCCCGGGCCTCTAATAAGAAGTTAAGAGAGACGCGAGAGTCTTTTATATCTATATTCGACATACTGTTTTGTATAATCCTTAAACATACAAAAGAGCATTACTGCCAGGGCACTTGACAACAATAATAGCCAGACCCGGGAGACGCACAATAGATATGAACTCCGAATATACCGAGGCAAAAGTTACACCTGGTTCTCTCGGGGGTTTATCCTTAGAAGTTCTTCAAGGTGCCATTAGATCCTTAGAAAGTACATGTAGGTATATCCGAGGACTCAATAATAACAATAAGTTTACACACACGTGTAGAAGTCGGGGTACCAGGTAACCACCTCATTCTTCTGCAGACTTCGCCTTTCCTTGTTCCCTGTAATATCCTCTACCTACGTCCCTGTTCCCGCGCAGGACTTGTGCATGTGTATGCATTTCAGATACGTACGACACGACATATATAATACCTTGCAACTCCATGCTCTACGTATATGACTACATATTTACAATGGGTGACTTGGGGCTCTCGAGTTACAAGGGTCCTTTTATGAATCCCTCCTAGCTTTTTCCCCGAAAGAGACTTCAAGTCCTTTGCCATACGAGAATATAATTGACACTATCCAGTGGTGCAGTGGTTTCGAATAACCACCGTCTCGCTTCCCCGCGATCCCTTGAATTGTCAAAATATCCCCCATCCGTCGTCTCCCGCGTCTCATTGTGAAATGAAACTAGGAAAGAATCGTGACCACAGCTTGCGCGAGGGGATGCTCGAGACTTTTCTCGTGATACTTATACGCGAAGATACAGATCATCGTAAATATATCTAATATCGCATTCAGTTATCGGGGCCGGGGTACCTCGCGCGGAGGTTGACACGCGTCGCATGTGATTTAATTAACTACCGAAAGTTATTTCGGGAACGAGAAACACGGTTCGCGTTCGTCACCGCAGTACTACCGTGAGGTAAAAGCAGTGGTTTAATTTCATCGGTCTGAGGAGAAATAGGTAGGTACATACATACTGATGAAACTGTACAAAAGCCTTCACCTCGTTCATTGTTTCGGGTTAGTCTCAACGGGTGAACACATGCCCCGGTAGAGAAGACATTTCGCTTCTGCCTACAGGCGTGTATCATATGCAATGTCGACGGTGGTCTCGCAACCGCGCGGCGCCGCTCCGAGTCCGTGTACCCACGTGTATACGTATGTGCACCCAGCTTCAACCTACCATAACGTCTTTCGGAGCTACACATGCCAACCGTTTTCTACTGCGGTTGGTTCTCACGCGTTGGATAGATGTCGAGAATCACCCGAGACTGGATCAAGATTCAATGTATGTACCAAAGGATAACAGAAGAATCACTTTCGGAGATAATAACGAGAATAGGTGCTGCAGTGGAGAGACGGTGGATTTTCTTCTTCGATCTTCTCGATCGAATTTTACTCTTTCCCACCTTTTTTCCAGCTCGTCGCTACGTCGACAACCAGGATACCGCGTACACCCGGCGAAAGAGATGCCTGCGCGATTCTCGTTCCAATTTATTCCGTATAAACATTTGATGCAAAGTTTTGTCAATACTATGCCTATTACTCCCCCCCGCCCCGCTGCACCGAATCCCTTGTGAAAGCTGTCGATATCGCGGATATATCCACAACGGCCGCAGCTCTATTTCCGTCAAATGATTATTATCATACCGCGCCGGCGCCCGTAGCACGAACTTAACTCTTGATTTATATTTCACTGTTGAAAGTTTGTTCGATTAGACTTCATACCGAAACAGCTGACACTAGATTTTCGTTTGAGAAACGAATGGATCGAGACAGATATAGTTATTGAGGTATAGAAAAGAACGCATGCGAAATTGGTAATTATCTCTTGTTTCATGCCGGGTTCACCTCAATCCAATTCTCCGGCTGCGAGCTATATCGATGTGCAAAAAAACGGCAAGAAAAGAGGAGGAAAACCGACGAACGAAACGAAAAAGAACCGGAATCCCCAAGAGCCGTCGACAACACGAACCGCCGTTCCTGTTTTCTGTCGGTCGCGTAATTTCCCAAAGGCGTATAACGCGCCCCGGCCCACTCGCCAGTTATAATTACTGATCAAAGGCCCGAAGACTTTGGTTGCTCGGTATATATATCCACCTACCTACCTACCTACCTACCTACCTACCTTTACTTTACCTATACCTACGTACCTACTCGTTGCGCGGCTCGACGCGCAAGCACAAGCGTCACTCCGATCATTACGGCAAGTTTATTTATAGATTATGCGTACCCATCCCCAGCGAAGGTACACGCATAATGGTAAACTCTGATACCGACTACGGCCCCTGTACACGAGTCATCTCTTCAAACAATTTTCTCCCCCCTTTGGTTTGAAGTTTCTCGACGATCTCGACCACCGCGCATGAGTACCCGAAGAGAATACTCCCACGTGACTGTATGAAACAGTTTATACTCCGAATTGTCAATTGAAATCTGGGTATCAGATCGGACGACTGCACCTCCTCGCTTGCCTCTCGAATAGTTTGCATACCGATCGACCGAATTATAAATTCCATCGGGAGAAGTTGAACGTGAAAAGTTAAACGATGCGATCTTGCGGCATTGAGGAATAACTGAAGGCGTGAAAGCCCGCACTGAAATTCACGGGACGGTGTTTCAGGACGTATATACATACAATAAACATTTGTTTGTGTCCCTTTCTTTCCACACATTTTTCTTTCTTTCTATTCCCCATATCCGCGTGCGTATAGACATTTCCTGTGTTATATCCGTGAATGTATAACGCTAACGTGGCTACGTATTCATTATGTAGATAGATATATACGTAGTACGTACGAGGCCCTGTCGCTTTCAGCGCAGCATCCGTCTCCGTCTCTCTCCCTCTCTCTCATTTTCTCTTTCTCTCCACTTCCCGTGACTCGCTCCGCGATGCCGCGCCGGGGAGTAGGAACGGGAGATATGGCCGTGACCGCGTGGTATGTTAGGAATGTGGCCCGTCACGCCAGAGCCCAGCATCCGCTGGTCGGTCCTCGACATCCACGCTCCAGGACCTTAGCTATACGCTATATAGTCCCTCAACCAACCCAACCTGACCTGACCAAACCTGACCGATCCGACCCAGCCCCGATCTTCACTGTTCTTCTTTTTGTGTTCATTTCTTTCTTTATCTCCTTTACTCGAGCCGTTCCAGGCAGCGATGGAATAACGCCAAAAACACCTGGCCGCGATGCCACGCCGCCGAAGCTCCCCGAAAGAGGAGATAATGGGGATGATACCTACTCGCTGCAGTTGGGCTCGGGCCCATTCGGACAGGTGCAGCGACGTTGTCCTCTAATCTAACCGATGATCGCACCTTCGAAATCGGGGAGAAAGGAAGAGGAAGAGAGAGAGGGAGAGAGAGAGAGAGGGAGAGAGAGAGAGAGGGAGAGAGAGGGAGGGAATTCTTCTGATTATCCTCAGGTCCGCAGCTGAGAATTTCACTTGGGTGTTGTTTTTCCTTGTTTTTATAGTGTGCATATCCCCACCTCGTACGCATGGACACTTCAGCGGTGTCCCCGCTTGTATCTTCAGGCAAGAGAAATCAATCAGGAAATGTCAGCACCTGCGTCCCCGCAGTTGTCCTGTCCGCCCTCCCCTAATTTTTTTGTTTCTCTTCTTTTTCTTCGTCAACGAATCCCCGAAGTTTTTTTCCTCAGCTTCTCTCATAGGTCAGATTAATTTTTCAAATTCTCCGAACGAAGATTCACGTCCGAACTTTTGATCCGATAGTTATCTTCTGTCCCATTGTGCTCGAGACAAGAGTTTGAGTGAAATTTCATTCGCTAATCCGGAATTCAAAATTGTGATCAATAGTGTGATAATTATAACGTCGACCACTCGAATCGTTCCTGCGATAGATATCGCGTGCCTCTTCTCTCTGCATGATATATATATATACCACGGCGTAACGAGGCGCGGAGCAGACATAATATCTATACCTATCTCGTGTATGGAGGGGGCGGGGGTTAGTTGCACGCGGTCGTAATTGAAATATCTGAATCCCTCTGCGCCCGCAGACCGCGCGGATGACTTGACCTCAACCTCTCCGACTGTAAAATTATCCAACCAAGCAATTCCAGGCTCCAACCGCGCGCGTTAGGAACGCTAATATATTCTCGGTCCCGTAGGATGCCCGTGTCCGCCTGACTATTTTCGACCATCACACCGAGGTGCGACGTCTTATGTTAGGTGCAATTTGGGATTATAACACGGTGAAATTTTCACTTTCAAATCCTCCGAACTATCTTCGTTTGTTCGAGAATTTGCATACGTAGTACCTATAGTTGTAGGCCGCAGAGCAGCCGGTGACTGTCTTCCGAACTGACGGATTGACATTTCTTTTTCCTCTTACAATTGGAGTTCGAAGTTTTTCGAATTCCTTTTCTTTCTCTTCACAAGGAACCCAATTTTGTCAATTTGCCGGGAAAGTGATCAGATCCAAAATCGTTGATTTTCTTAACCAATTTCAAGGAATTTCGCGATAGACGAAAAACAAGAATCGTGGTTTCGTGAGACACCATTGTTTGATTTTTCAATTTCTCAAAGATCCGGAATCACTCTGAGTCTGTGTCGGGAGGACGCGGATTATTTGGCTTTGAATGAAAACTCGTCTGTACTATGCAAATAAATTTTTTCGCAGTATAGAGGTGAACACGTGTAATTGCATGCTGTATGCGTACAGCAGCGTGTTATTTAGGCGTTGAATTGCAGGTCTCGAGTGTTTTGTGACGCGGAGTAGGTAGATAGGCACACACACGCGCACACGCGGCACACACAGTACCGTCTAGACGTCCGCGAGTTGCGGTGGATAAGTATAACGCACCAGGGTGTCTTTTTGTCGGTTTGTCTTTTTCGCCGATCCCCCCCCGCAACAAACTTGGAGCTGTAGGTGCGAGGTATAGTAAGGGAACCGGACCTTCCCGGCGTACCATGGATATACGCGAATGTGAAACGCTATAGTACAGACAGAAGTATTATACGTATGCATGGACCTACTCGGGGGTATATAGATACAGACGCGTAATACGTCCTGAATGTGTAATAGCCACTCGCGTCTGCATTTAGAGGAGCCCTTCCTATTCCTTCCGCTTCCTTCCTCCCTCCCTCCCTCCCGCCCGTCCTTCCTTTCTTCCTTCCTACCTTCCTTCATTCAAAAACAAACATACTCGCGGATTCATACCGTGCAAGCTTCTGCTGCAGCCCTTCAAGAGTTTCAAACCACTCGCGGAAGAGGGGGAAGAGGGCACAACGGAAGTAGATATCCACCTATCTGTCCATATGTGGAAATTGGCCTTGGGGGTTTTTCGGGTCTGTCGTCGACCAGGTAGAATTTCAAACCACCAGGATTTCGGTAGGTATGCTTAATTAGAACCCCGCATGTCTCGCGCTAGGTTCGAGAAAGAGTTTACCGGGGGCGGGAGCGGGAACGCGGCGGAAGGGAAAGGAAAGGAACAAAGTTGTTCAAACTAATTACGGAGCTAGTGGCCTATAGCATAGATATCAACATCAATTTACAAATATATATTGTTTAGTACGATGACAATCGCTCTAAGCAAAACTTTTTGGCTCAATTTTACTCCCTTTTACAATATTTCAATTTCGCGACTTTCGAAGTGCAGCTACGTCTCAGCCCGTGTCGATGGAGGGGCGGGGGGGGGGGGGGGGGGGGGGGACGTAGTACTCCGCCGTGCGCGTGTAATCGCAAATTAACATTTCTCGAATTACAAATGCAAATTTATTCTCTCTCAGTCGAGAAGGAAACTAATTTTAGATGCGGTGCAATGTGGAAAAGGAAATTATTATGCTAATTCGATGTTTATAGTCGTCTAAACGTGTTTCAGGACAAATTTTATCCGCTTGATACGGCCATCATTGTTCTATCCGAACGCTAAACGGATAAAAAGTATTCCATTTATCTATTTTTCCTCCTTTCTTCTTCTCCTTCGGTTACCTTCGCGAAGACAACAAAATATCACCTCGGGTGGAAAGCCCTTGCGGCCCCACAGAATTTATCAAAATTCGGCTACATATATGCTTATCTCAAATGAAATTACGTTGTTGAAGTCGTATAAACCCGAGAATTTCTCGTGTAAGATGCTGCAGTTGCTCTCCAGTTCTCTGAAGAGTACTCGAAAAGTACACCAAGTTTGTGACGCAATGACTAAGACTTGTGACATAGCATAGCATACATTATAACAGCTCAAACAACTAATAAGGCTGATTATACGACACTGCTCATCTTTTCTATTTGATGTTTAATTGGTACATCGAGTTATACCTGATGAGAATATCTGTATGCGAGCTTTTTTGGTGAATCTTTGTTGTTTGCCGGAAAAAGGAATGGCCGTTTCGCTTGTGAAATATTCAAGATCGGTTTTGGCAAAATTATGGAGGACGATCGAGTTTATGTTTAGTTTCTGGTATCTCGCGTTATGCCTTATAATATATTACAATAAGAAGAAACTCTGGTAATTGTGTTGTGTTTTCAACTTACGGGTCCATTGCTTGCAGGCCGAGGAACTAAACACAATAGTTGGAAATGCATTTCGTATGGCGTACGCAGCGCAGCTCCAGAGACAGCCGATCCTCCAGGAGGTGATCTCGCCCCAACCAACTCCATCCCGTCGCAAGGATCGACCGGAACGAACAATAAATTCGGTAAGAATATACCTATCGGTGATCATATCGAAATTCCTAAATTGTTTTTAATATATCATTCCTCGCTTACTCAATAAACAAAAAGTAAATAGATACACCTGTCGCGAATCGACATCCGCGTGCTCGGAGTTACCTTCTCTCCTTTTTCAGAATAAACAATCCACGCGGGGCGTCGACTCGATTGAAAAAAACACAATTTTCCGGCCCCAGAGTGTCCTGGCGCCAACCCCACGTGGAGGTGGTATTCCACCCTCCACAGCGGAGATGAACGTGCAACTCGGTAGCGCCGGGTCTCCCACACTACGTTTGTCAACTGTAAAAGTGAGTTTTCATTCGTTCATTTTACATACCTATATAGTTTATTATCTTAGAAAAGAATGGATTCGATTCGATCGATATTTTGCGTATTATGCGCGTGTTTCCAGATTAATGATAGCTTTTCGATTTTCATTCACAGACACCAAATTCAATCCCGGGATTGAGGCCCTCGCATAATTTCAACAATGTGTTAGGTCCGATAACAAATAACGACGATGGACCTAAGAGTCTGTCTCAACAAAGTACGCCGAGCAGTGACGAGAGCAATTCACCGACGGAATTAAACTCGTATAAAAGATTGACCGACAAACCACCCCTCATAAAAAGACTTACAATGGGTCTTGCCGGGGTCGGGGGTCGCGATGTTCTTAGTATAAACAGCGAGGATGATAGCTGTCCCCTTGTCAGTGGAGGTAGCACACCAACGAGCCCAACAAACCGGCCAAGGTCTGGTGGCTACGTTAACGAAGCAATTATTGACTCCGAGGGGACGAGGACTAGCTACAATAAAATAACATGCGCCTCCGAGAACATCGATAATAACATCAACTCGTCGATAAACGCGAAAAATTTCAACGCTGAGAACAACAGGTGGGTCACATCGCGCAGTTTCGTTTCACCTGATTTCTCGTCTAGGGGAGGACCAGAGTTTTAAATTTGAGTCTGATCAATTTGTTTTGTCGTTGTTTCTCTCCGCCTCTAGGATTAGTCATAACTCGCCGAATTCCGTAGTGGAAACGGAGTTTAAATCGAAACGAAGATCGCAGATTAGCACGTCAGGGAGCTCCGTGCCTGCTGATGGCAGCACCCACGGATCTACGCCTACGCAAACGCCAACACCAACGCCCCCGCCTTTACCCGAGAGAACAGATAGCCTGAATAATCGCACCGAAGAAAGTGAACTTCGTAAAGCCCCCTGGTTTCAAGCCGGAATTCCAAGGTACGTACTAAGAACCGAGAGAATTTCAAAAATAAACCGGAAAAACACAAATCTTTGTAATACCACCTGGAGTTTCCTTCTTGCGATGGAATTCATAGATCCAGGCAATTGCGGAGAGACTGCAGAAACCGATAATTTTCGCATAAAACCGAGGAAAAAGGAGAAACAATCTAGCTCTTTACAAAAATATGTTTCCACTTTTTGCCACATACATAGTATGCATGTACATACCTATGAATTGCATACCATAATTCAGAAGAATATTACTACAGTGTGATTCATTCTTGCAGAGAGATAACGCTCGAAGTTCTCAGCCAGGAAACTGAAGGAGCTTTCATGGTACGAGAAAGTACCAGCAAACCGGGATGCTACGCTTTGTCGCTCAGGGTACCACGCGAGTTCCAACCCAGTGGAATAGCTCACTACCTCATCATGCGAACGAACAAGGGATACAAAATCAAAGTGCTCATCCTTATAACGATTATTCTCCATAAAGTCTTTTTTCATCTCTCCCTCACACTGTCTCTCTCTCTCTCTCTCTCTCTCTCTCTCTCCCTCCTTCGCCTTTTTCCATTTTTCTCTTGCAATACAATCGTGTAAACCAAAATTTAAAATATCTAAATTAACAAATTTTTCATTTTCAATCACATTCTTTTCTATTTCAGGGTTTCACCAAGGAATTCACTACCCTGACGGCGTTGATAACGCATCATTCGGTGATGCCGGAGCTCCTGCCATGCCCATTATCGCTAAGTCGTTACAATCCAAGTTTTGTGAAAAGTGATTCGAACAAAGATTTTGCAGACATTGATTCCGACCCAGACTACAACACCCTGGCGGATTTTCGTAAGATGATGGCAGACTTGAACGTCTAATCCGAATCCTTTGATTGTGGTCTTCATCCCCGATTCTAGACAACAATTGGATTTATTATAAAAATGATACCTACTATACGACTACCTTGCGCCAAGGAATTATGAATAATACATGTAGTCAGTGATTAAGAGTTGAGAAAAAATTGCACTGAAACGTTCTTTTTTTTTTTTTCTACCCCTTGATAATTTATTCGAACTAGTACAATTAAACGAGAAGAGAAAAACCAAAAACAAAAGACAAATAATTTTGATTACGTTATATTCTAATAATAGCCGTGTCACGGAAACAGGTACGACGGATAATAATACAAATCCTAATACTGTTGTGAATGAAGAATAGCATGGTAGGAGATACTTATCAAATTACGTAATACACCTAGATACGAAATCACGGAGAATTATAATACACAGGTATATTCTAATGCCGACAGGAGAAAATTGATTCAAGATAGTGTTTCTCTCCGTGGGAATAATGAAAGTAAAGTGGCAATTGGATGTGCAGATTTAGCTGCGAACGTTCATTATTGACGAGCTCGAACGCGAAAGAAGGAAAGAAAGAAGAAAACGAAAACTTGGTATGAATAAAGAACGACGGTCGAGAGGATAGACATACCAACCTATAATCTGCTTGAAATAATAAATAGATTTGAGTAATCCATCGAAATATCCGAATGAAAAAATAAATGGAAGAACAGAAGTTGCTACGGAGTATAATGATACGATACGTGTGAAAGGAAACGTGAAAAAGTGGTAATCGAAATTACAGAAAGTGGAGGAATAGAGAGAAAGAGAAGAAGAACAAAAAACAAATAACAATTTATACAATTTATACTAACAATACACACCCATAAATTATATTACCAAGATGAAAAGAAAAGTGTGAATAATCCTCGGTAGTCATAACCCATAATAATATTGTCAACCGAAACTGTATATGTAAATGTGTTTATATGTATATATATATATTTGATTATAAATTATATAAATAATTATTGTTACTTACAAAAGAAAAGAGAAAGAGACGAAACAAAGTAGAAGCAACCATCAACCACCAGAAAGAAAAACCAACATTCGTTCGTTCATTATTAATTTTAATATTATTATTATTATTGTCATTATTATTATTATTATGTGAACTAATTATTATAGTATATTACCAAGAGTCATATTGTTATACATACAACCCAGAACGATAAAGTGTAAAGGGGGATGAAAATGATAGATTGCAGAGAGATTGGGCTGGGGGGGGTGATTAAATTAAATATTGAAACGAAGTCGCAGCGGCGAGATAAAACCTAGTCTTGTATAGAAGAAAAACAAAAGAAAACAAACAAAAAAAGATATAAGCTGGATTGAAGACATGCAGCGCCTTGTGCTCACTGGTAGCAGCAAACGGAATGGATTGGTGCAATAATATTTTGCCCCTTTTTGCACTGATCCCCTCTGTTTGCTGCTACCAGCCAGCAAAAGGCGCAGAATGAGTTGAATCCAGTTATAGGATTCAAAGATATGAGACGCTATGAAATGAAAATAAGAAATATTTCCGTTTTCTGTTTTCTCTTTCTTATTATTATTTTTTTATTTTTTTTATTGCAAACGAATAAATATTGGAAAAAGGAGAGAAAAAAAACCGCTTCAATCGCGATAAACTGAGCTAGTATGATATATCTAGATAAAATAAATAATATTAATTAATAATTATACTTTTGCAAACAATAAAGCAGCGAGCTGATTTATCAATTTATTTTTAAATATCTATAATATTCGAATCTCTTCTTATGTATTATGCGAAGAAAAAAAAAAAGAAACAACTGATATTTATTCAATATTAATCTAATGACGAGAAATTTTATGGCAGTTTATTTCAATAATATAAATAATGTATCTAATACCGCGAGAAACCGTTCTCCGATTAATTTATCATAGCAACAGTAATGTCGAAGAAAAATATTGAATCTTTTTGGTGAAAGTATTATTTATGTATTGTACGTTTGTTGAAACGAAAGGAACGAAACGGAAATCAAAAAGAAAAAGAAAAAAAATAAATAACCGAAATTAAAATAGATAAGTAATTAGCTAATATGAACGAAATAAACTGCTGTGAGATTATTGTAGGCTGGACGATACAATACGATATGAAAATAATGAAATGAAATGCATTAAAACACACTGCTTGAAGTCTGTAATATTGATAAGTATATTATTATATTATGAAATATAAATAATATGAATTCGTTGTATGATTAAACAATAAAATTATTTATTACAAATAAATTGATAAATCGGTTGAAAGATTTATTTCAATGAGACAAAAAAGAACATATAAAAAGATTCTTTCTGATTATTCCATGAATACTTACCTATTGAAGAATTTATCAACAACGATATAATTTATTGTTTTTGTCAATTATTATTATTTATGTTTCTATCCGTCTCATATAAATTCCAATTCCCATCATTATCGTATCGCGTTTATTACTGCTCCTCTCGAACAACGTGACTCGATCTTTCAGGCACAAATGGTACTGCTCCAGGCTTGGAATGAGTGCGGCGATTGCTTTCCCTAGAAGATGAAAAACGGGATTCGTTATTTCTTAATTATACGAACAGTGAAGAATAGTTTCCGTATCGTTTCATCATTTTATTAAGAAAAATGTAAACTGAATGCATCTCGATACTTACTTTCGTTTAACTTTCTCTTTAATCGTCCTGAGCTCGGCCTGTGCATTGTAAATATGTTTAGGGACTTGTCTATGACGAGCTATTCTTCGTACTTTCGGATGACTTGCGAATTTCTCCTTCAAAGCTTCGCTATAATTTAAAGCAGCCCTTTCCCTTGGTCTCAGCTAAATCATGGACGGAAAGATGAGGAAGTAAAAGAATGGAAAAAGTTTCAAATTATACAATTAGTTTATCCAGCAATTTGAACAATTTAATCAAATATCTTATGCAGCAGGTAACTTACAACTCCGAGCTTCTCCGAAGCTCTGGATTTCCAAATGCGAATATTCATCTCGTCACTACCGCTCATAATGTATTTATCGTCCAATGACCACCCGACGCAAGTTAATCTCTGCATTCTTTTAGTGTGATAAACATCACGAGAGTGACCTTTACCAACGTCGAATATCCTCACAGATTTATCATAACTTCCGGAAACAAATTCCTTCCCTGTAGGAGAATAGTCGACGTCTATTACTGCCCCGACGTGATCCATGTGCACATTCATCGGAGACTTTAGTTTCCGTGTATCAAAAGTATAGAGGCTGAAAATTAATTAAGAGTTAGATTGAAATCACAATTTCAAAGTGATTTCAAACCCCAATATCTTCGCTTACTTATAATCCTCACTGGCGCAGGTGAAAACAAAAGCTTCCATTGGATTCCACGATATTTTATTGCTTCTCAACTTCATAATGACTCTTCTCAAGGGTCCGTTTTCCCGTGTATCATATAAAATTATACTTCTATCGCTGGCGCAAGCAACTGATTGTAAAAAAGAAGTTGGGAAAATTGAATTATACCTGCATTCTAAATATTAGAAGAATTGCAAAGATTTATTATTTCTACTAACTTACCCAACAAGTTCGTTTCAATGGGATTGAATTTCACATCATGCAAGCTGTCCACACCCCATTTCAAAGTCTTAACAGGTTCATTTCTACTTTCTTCCCATAGTTGGCAAATCTCTCCACAGGTAGCGAACAAAGGATCTTTTCGGTGATGAGTAAGGCCAGTTAGAATGGTCTGTAATTCGAAAAAAAAACTGTACTCAGTGAAATTCCTTGCAATCTGTAGCCTCTAGAGATGTAACACAATTTTGAAATTCCCGCCTCGACGCCATTTAATGAGAATAATAATAATAAACAGCAGATAAAGGCCCATAATATGAAAACTACTATGGCGTAATCACTCTCAGAGATAAGATATTTTAAGTAAAAATATTCCAACGCTACGTGTTCATCATTGCATCGCTACATTCTACAAGTTCATTGAAATGATTGAGAGAAATCCAGGCTTAGAATTCAACGAAGGTAAGGAAACTGATTGATTATCTCTTTGGCGTTGATTTAATTAATATATTTTACGTATTGACTCTATCTAAAAGACGAGCTAATCAAAGAAATTGAAAATAAACTTGAACTTCTCCAGAGTGTTACAAAAATATTTGTTTAAATGAGCCTGCGGTGAATCTCCGGGTCAAGGAAATTATCCAGAAGGCAACGTCAATAACTGGATACAATCGGGTAGCATGGCTCATCAGAGCAGTTACTTGTATAGACCTGACGACGTTAGGGGGTGATGATACTTTAGCGAGTGTCGAGAGAATCACTAGAACGGTAGATTTTAATTTTAGAATAAAAGAATTGAATATTAACCATAAGTTCTATGCCCCTCAAACACTTATATTATTTCCAGGCCGTGAAACCTGTTGCTTTACCATTTGAATGGCCGGAGCAAAGATCTACAGCCGCAATTTGCGTCTATCCAGCCAGAGTCCAAGAAGTTATAGATACATTGAAGGATCTTGACGCTTTGAAATACGTTAACATAGCGAGCGGTACGGAATAACGCGATATTAGAGGTTATAATATCAATTGTTATAAATGAAATTATGTTTACAGTTGCAACGGGCTTCCCGAGCGGTCAATATCCTCTAGAAACTCGACTCGCTGAAATAAAATTTGCAGTAGAAAGCGGAGCAACTGAAATCGACGTCGTAATAAATCGTAGTTTAGCTCTGACTCATAAATGGGAAGAGTTATATCTAGAGATCAAAGCAATGCGAAACGCTTGTGGCGAAGCAAAAATGAAGACTATTTTAGCTACCGGTGAACTTTTCGATCTTAGAGACGTTTACAAAGCTTCCGTAATAGCGGCAATGGCTGGATCAGATTTCATAAAAACTTCAACAGGAAAAGAAACAGTTAATGCTACTCTAGCTGTGGGAATCGTCATGACCAGAGCAATTCGTGACTATTATGAACTGACTGGCATCAAGGTAGACGAGATAATTGACACCAGAAATAACCATAGATGAAATCTCTGAATAACCATTTTTTCACTTCTCTAGATCGGTTTTAAACCAGCTGGCGGAATAAAAACTTGGAAAGAATCTCTGCAATGGTTAGTCCTAATGAAAGAAGAATTAGGTAACGATTGGCTCAATAATACTCTCTTCAGAATCGGAGCATCTAGTGTACTTGGCGATATATCTACCGAAATTGAAAAATCATTGGGACAGTTGAAAGATGCAGAAATCTCAGCTATAAATGTCAGTGAATAACTCAATGCAAAGTTATTGTGTATAAAATATTATTTTGTAAAATGTTTAGCTATTATTATAAGCTGGAAACTTGCCTTGCTGATGATAGTATTTGTCGGATCTTCTTGTTCCCCCGCTACTGAACTTTCAGCTTTCCAAGTTTTAATTGTTTTGTCATCTCCGATAGTGAGGAAGTTCTCTCCCCCGGGAGAAAAAGAAATCCCTCTAACTATTCCGTCGTGGGCAAGAAAAGAACGCTCGCATCTCTGCTGTGGTAAGTTCCATACTTTTATTTCACCGTCGAATGCGCCACTCAATAACGTTGACAACTTTGAAGGATGCTTGGAAAGACATGATACTCCGTCTTTGTGACCATCTAAACTTCCTATGAATGGTTTGGCGAATACACGCTCTAATTTCACGGCGTTCAAAGCCCTTGTATATTCTCTCGATGCCTCAAACGGGTGCAGAGCTGGATCATAGTTCCGCGGAACTAAAGGAATAAATCGATTATTGAATGAGGCAGAAATTAATAAAGCTGGTACAACTGAATCACGGAAGATGTCAGGTGGAAAATGCATTTGATAGATGAGAAAGTTAACTATAATCATTTTCAAATACAAATTGAACAAAAATCAACTGATCAATATGAAAATCATATGTGAAATAGAACATGGTGGTTATCATACGAATAAGTTTGAGCTCTGGATCACTTTGATCGTAAGATCTAACCTCCGAAAGTTGTAAATTTATGATCTTTGAAAAGAGTCCGGATTGTAAAAAAAGCTAGATTTTGCAGCAAGAAACTTTGGAGGGCCCGTTCTCTGAATGCAAATCAAATTCGGAATAAGCTTCCAATAAAATTTGGATTACAGATTGGAAAACTTCCCTTTGTTTGAAGTTTGGTTGAGTTAGGTTAGGTTAGGTTAATAAACCAGCGTGCGATACCTTACCTTTGTGAATATCTCGTTTAGTTTCTCTCAGATAATCATCAGGATTTCTCGTCAACACCTTCACCTTCATTTTCGCAATATGTCCCTCTTGATCCTATATTCAATTTATTTATTTATACATGTGTAAAATATGTGTATAATATGTGTACTTATTTATGATACGTCGTAACGTGCTGAGAGATGACGTCGCGCCGACAGCGAATGTCAGCATAGAGTGCATTTCGGAACACCGACTACACAGTCTCAAACCCGTCTCCGCTCTCCACCGTATTCTCTGCCGTATTCCGTATGAATACACAATATCTCCACAAGATGTCAGAACTAATATGAAATAAAAATTTGAGGTGGCGAATGGGCGGCATCTGCACGAAATTTTGTTATAGAAATAGAACATAACCATATAAAATTGACGTCTGTCAAATCGCGATAACCAAAAATACAAAATAAAAGAACATTAAAATAGAAATGGCAAGTGATAATAGCGGTGACAAAATTTTGGACCTTGGAAAATTGGAAGAAGAAGCAAAAGCGACGGCGACGAAACACATAATAAACATGTTACAACGACCTGGACAACTGGAAAAAGTAGAACAATACAAGCGCAGAATAAGTCGGAAAAAAGCATCGATAGAAACGAAGTTGAAAACTGCGATGCAAAACCAATTAGATGGGGTAAGAGTTGGCTTTAATCAGCTTCAAGACTCTTTGGAAAGTATTGCTTCGATAAAACAGGAATTAGATTTAATCGGAGAGTCTTTTGGGGCGGCTCCGGAGCTAAACAATACTCTTCAAGTTGTACAAGACGAGAATATGCGGCATTCTCAATACGTAACTGCTAAAGAAAACCTGAAGCATATATTTACTGTTCCTGAAAGTGTTGAAAAAACGAAACAATGGATCAATGAAGCTAAACTATTACACGCTCATCAAAGTCTTATGGATTTAGAAAATTCACGAGACGATTTACTCTACGAACTTCACAAGCTTCCGAACCAATCGACCGCAGATAAAGTAATGCTTAAAGCATATTTCGAAGATGTTGAAACTCTGTCTCAGCTAATGGAAAAACAAATAAAACTTGTCGTCGGTCGTACATTGAATACAGTCAGAAAAGAACCAACGATAATTGTGACTGCGCTCAGGATAATAGAGAGAGAAGAAAAGGCGGATCAATTTGCTGTCCAAAGGCATAAGCAGAGTGGATTTATGCCACCTGGAAGACCAAAAAATTGGAAGAATATGGCTGTACAAGTTCTAGAAAAATTTGTAGCTAACAGAGTGGAAGGTACCCACGTTGACGAACGTGCAGACAATAAAATGTGGCTTGCAAGGTACTTGGAACTTGCAAGACTCCTCATACTTGAAGATCTAAGAGTCGTTAAGACTCTTTGTGGCCCCTGCTTCCCACCTTCTTACGATATAGTAAGGAGATTTGTAGAAATGTATCACAACAGTCTTTCGCAACATTTGAAAGACATTATAGCCAACGGTCTTAAAGGGAACGAATACGTCTCCTTGCTAGCGTGGATTATGAACACTTATACCGGTCCAGAACTCATGCAACATCCAGAACTCAACATAGATACAACAGACATTGGCCCGCTACTGAGCAATGAGATCTTAGAACAACTCCAGGATCAGTATTTGAGGAATATGCAACAAAACTACGAAGAGTGGATGAAAAAAACTTTGGAGACCGAGAAAGTCGATTGGTGGAGCGGTGTCTTGCCCGAAGGCAGCACGCAGGAGACATACTACCACACTGCAGCTCCGGTTTTAATATTTCAAATGGTTGATCAAAATCTGCAAGTCACAAAGACAATCAGCAGTCAATTAACTGCGAGGGCTCTCGTTCTCTGCATAGATCAGATTGTCAAATACTGTGTCTCGTACCGCCAAGCTATTCTCGAGTTTAAGAGTAAACATTTCGAGGATCGGAGCAGAGTGCCTTACTTCACGCACCATATGATCACCGCTGTTAATAACTGTCTTCAATTCATTGAGCTTGCTCAACAAATGAAACAACTTTATTGGGTTCCTAATGCAAACGGAGAAGCTGCAATTAAATTCGAAGCATTATTGGCTAATTATCAACAGCTCAGAGACGAGGCGGCTACCATTCTATTGGAAGAATCTTTTCTGGATTTAGAACTACATTTCCAAGATTTACTGACCCCAAAATGGCTCTCATCGCCTATACCGGTTGAAACAATTTGCGTCACTCTGGAAGATTATTTCCAAGACTATAATCATTTAAGGACAAAAAACTTTGAATATGTTATAACCGAAGCTCAAAATCTCATCGCTAAAAGATACATAGCTGCGATGTTGCAAAGAAAAATATCCCTCAAAACTTATGACGAGTGTCTGACCTGTACATCAAAAATTATGACCGAGGCAGAAAAAATAAAGAATTTCTTCGTTAGAATTGCTCCTAAAGTTGGAAACTTCGATTCGCCTTTCGAAGTTATTAAAAGATTAGCCGAAGTACTCAGATGTGAAGATTCGGAAATTCTTTCTTTGGATCTTCATTCATTAGTTGAAAAATATCCTGATATGACAGAAGATCATCTCGTTAGACTATTAAGCCTTAGAGGCGATATTCCGAGAGCTGTGGCTAGAGAAAAAGTCGCATATATATATGAAGCTCAACGGAATCGAACTTCTCCTCAATCTGCGCCTAGTAGCATATTTAAACAAATAGTTATACAAGATAGTTTCCTCAATTGGAAACCCTGAATTCTTTTCATTACTGATTATGATTATTATAAAATAAATGTACATAATTATTGTATAACCTGTACAAAGTTTATTATCCTATGAATATGAATGAGCCTTATTAGATTATCCGCTGCAGATTCGTTTTACATTAGATTAAGATGTTAAGTGGTGCCGTTTAAAGAACGTAAGAAAAACTTAATAAACATTGCAATCTGATTATCAAGAAGTTATTTTTGTGGTTCATTTCAATTGTAACTTGAATGGAGTTATTTTCAATGAAACAAACATATTATTTATAATTTGATCAACAAAATAGAAGATTCATAGGTATAATGCATAGGATTATGAGCGATTTAACGAGCCGATGTTTTTAGTTCCGGCCGTATCCTCGAGAGTCGAGCTTCCTACGTAGGCGTTCAACACACCCACAGAGAGAAGACACCCAACGGACAGATTTGCAGCATCGCCGCGCGTGGCGCGATGGGACGTGATATTGTGGTGTGATTCGTAACCTCAAAGAATAATTTGTATCTGTCAAAACTATAATAATTGAAGCAATTTTGGTACCATAAAGGTGTAGGAAATAAAAAGAAATATAAATTCATCCAAGTTTCGAGATAATTTTCCATTATTTAACCATGGCATCAACGAGGGAAAAACGTTCCAATGCTGGAAATAAGATGGCAAGATTACTGAACGAAGAAGAAGAAGATGATTTTTACAAAACTACTTACGGAGGTTTCGAGGAAGTCGAACAGGATAATGATTACATGTAAGTTTTTGGTCGCCATTATAATTATTATCAATTACAAAATTGCGGATATTTCCATGTTTTTTTTTTTTTACAATCGTTTCATATATTTTACACTATTATTCTTCGATTTGAGGGAGGAGGACGAAGGTGAAGACGAAGTAGACTCAGATTTCAGCATAGATGAAAATGACGAGCCTGTTTCTGATCCTGAACAAGAAGGACCTAAAAAGAAAAGACGCCTTGTAACAAAGGCTTACAAAGAACCTAAACCTAGTTCTGCTCAGTCTCATTCTACGCCTAAAGAAAGAAAAACTAGAACTCCTAAACAGCGGCGCAACTCGATTGACAACTCAGGTATGTCTCACATAAGGATTTGCGAACTAAAATATCAACTTCCATCCAAACGCAGAATTCTAATAAGCTTTTACATTTTGAAACCTTTAGAGCGAAAATCAATCCGTCGTTCAACAGCAGCAAAGTCAGCAGCGACTCAAAGACGGCTCAAAGAGAGAAACGAAGATCTCAAAAAGAAAGTAAAAACAGTAAAATCTGATGTGTGGAAACCAACACAAGAAGAACTACTCGAAGAGGCATTAGCCACAGAGGAAATAAACTTGAAATCATTAGGTAATGAACAGAAGATAAAAAAAAAAAAGTTGATCATTTTTTGTACGAATCCAGAGTAATACTTAAAAAAAACATCTCTTCAACATTCTTTTCCGACAGAAAAATATCAGAAGTTGGAAAATGAGAAGAAAAATACGAGGACAGTCCGTAAAACAAATGTAGGGCCCATAATACGCTACCAATCTTTATCAATGCCAGTATTAATGCTGCCTGAGATACAAGATAAAGACGAGGAAAAAATAAACGTCGAAGGCGACGATGAGAAGAGCAGAGATAATTCAAACACAAACGTTACCAATGATAATAGAGACACATTATTATTCTCTGTGAAGAAGTAAAGATATTTGAATATTTTTCAACTTTGGCTCTACTAATTGTAACCAGCTCTAACTCCTGCAGAGAATTTCGACTATCTTTCTTCATTTGGAATCATCAATTATCTGATTTTTACTCCTCAGGGAAATGATCGAGCAACAGCAATCCACTGATGAGGCGTCAAATCTAATTTTCAATGAACAAAAACCAGAATCCAGCTCTACAGCAGCTCCGTGTGAGCCTGAAGTCATCCATGAGGATAGCGGGACCAAATATGAAAGAACTTTCATTACGTTTGAAAACGAAAGATTGTTTAAAAGAGCTTTCAAGCCTAGTACTGCTGCTTCAATACCGCCGTTAAAATCACTATGTGCTATCACGAGGTAAAATTAATAGGACTGAAGAATTCGAAGGATTTTTGTAAAAAATGATAATCATAAAGCTGACTTCCGAGAAATCAAATGGAAAATTATTCCTATATTGATGTTGCAATCACATTCTATTCTATTTCAGACTTCCTGCACGTTACATGGATCCAGTGACACAGCTACCTTACAGAAATGTACAAACATTTAGGATAATGAGAGAAGCTTATTATCAGCAACTTGAATCTCGGGCTGTGACAAATGACTCCGCTGGGCAAAATCAAGAATTAGTACGCTGGCTTGAATGGCGACAAAAAAATCGTCGTAATAATAATCTTAGAAATACAATTCGTCTTGAACCTGCTTCGGTTCCGCAGGCTTCGTAGCTGATCCTCATTGTAAATCGCTCTTCCTTTCAGCATTGAGATATGTACTGGTTGTTTTTCCAATTCAATCATTGGCCCACAACGAAGTCTTGAACTTTATGCTTTAGTATAATATTTTCAATCAACTTGCAGTATTTACATAATTTTTTTTTCATTCTTTAAAAACAACATCATTAAATCTTTGTGTATTGGTTAAAACTTTACCCAGGTGTATTACATCTATATTATTACATGGATAGATAAGTTGAATTAATTATAGGATCGGATTGTACAAAAAAAATTAATCGATTGAAAACAAATGAATGAATTTTGTTTTCTGTTTTTTTATTATTTTTTTTAATTTTTTTAATAAAGCTTTGCCACTTCACATATTATCTAATAAGAATAAGTTAAAATTTTTGTTTCCATAATATTTATTGCTAAAATGCAAATTCATCGTATTTAATTATCATTTGTTTTTGTACCTAAATGAATAAATTCTCTTGATAATCAGAGGGTCGCAGAGAGGAAACCACAATCATCAGCACTATGTATTTGTTGTTATTTGTGTCGTCGTTTCATTCTCTTTTCAGAGAGAAAAAATCAAAGACTTCTTTCTTCTTATTATCATTATTATTATTGTATTATTAAATATGAATAAAATTAATTGTAGAAAAGAAAAACAAGCAAAAACTGAAAAGAAAAAAAATTGTTAAGTAATTGTAACTAAAGATAATTATTAGTAAAATTACGCATGTCATAAGGGTTTTTTCTTTTTTTTTCTCCTAAATCGCAAGTTCAATTCTTTCCAAATATGTAGTCTCTTGTTTCTTTCATTCTTGATTGTTCTTGTTTTTAGTATGGGTTTCCCTCATTATCTCTGTCTCCTGAAGCATATTACTGATAGTTTGTATCAAGATTCATGAATCTTGATCATGTAGTTAGTATGCGAAGCCTAGACATAGGTATTCAAATTGTACAACGCATTGTTTCACTGTTTAGTTTATTTCATGTAGATACTAACTTTATTCCCATTCAATTGATTTACTTTATCATAGTATAATCTACTTTTCACGACTAAGATGGTTCTTCCCACAGCAGCAATTCGCCGTTTCATCGTATAATCAAAATAATATCTTCCAGGTGGCAATCTCTTAGATTAAAGTTCGAAAGACTATGTATATAATTGTATGTTGTATTATTATGACTTTCTTTCGTCACTCTTCTTCTACTTTTAATTCACATTTCACATGGCCTTGGACATAATAGAAGCTTCTTGTTTGTAAAAATAATGTAACGAAAATGCGTACACAGCTTAGTTAAAGTGCTTAGCGTTTACGGGTTTTTTTAAATCCATACACTACGTGCGAGCAGGAGCAACAGCGACAGCAGGTAGTTATCTAAATCCAAATAATACCATCCTCGTCGTCTCCACCGCGTCTTTCTATCCCTCTTCTTTATTTGATACTGTTTTTGTTTTCTTCTATTATTATTATCATTATAATATTATTAATTCCATGAAGACGTTAGCATCCGCGCTCCGCACAATAAAATTGTCATTTTTAAATGTTTATTACTATTATTATTATTTTATAAATTGTTTATATATATAATATTGTATGTATTCATGTATGTATGTTTGTATGTATGTATGTATGTATTTACTCGTGATCACACTATGCGTAGAAGAAGAATAATTATAATATATGTATTACAAAGAAGCGGTAATACAACATTTAATTATCATAACGTAATATATATATATATATTATATACATATATGTATATACTAGATATTAATATATATATATTGGTATAGAGATATATATATATATATATTTATTCCTTTCTTTTCATGTATATACTCTCAAATATATACATATATGTATAATAGTAAATAAGACAAATTTAGATAGAGGGTCAAATGGTGTGTGGGTCATGGCGTTATATCCTTCTCCTTTATCTTCTCTTGTATATCCCAACCATCTCTTTACCAAGGGCTTTTGTTCTTCCCTTTCATCCCTTTTATTCAATGAATTTACCAAAAACCAATCATCTCTACTTATTAGACAAGTTTCACCACATTTTCTTCGCCCAATTAATAACGCACACCTGATGACGTACCTACCACGACTCACCACTCTCTCTCTCAAGCCCACCGTTAAACCACTTCTGTAAATTGAAGGGAAAAAAACAGTTTTATCAATTTACAAGCAAAACGATACTATTTTGTTTTTTACTTGATGGTTATCTGAACCCCATTGATTTCATCAAAGCTTCATTTAAATGCTTCAGTTTTCTTTCAAGATTCAAGATCAGGGGGTACTACTCACATGGACAGCAGTAAGGCGAGTCACTGGCAGCACTGCTTGCGCATACCGTCAGCATTCATTGTTGGTTTAACGTCAATAGGCTCTACATTATTTGGCCGGATTGTATCGCCTTCAGGAGGATCCCTTATCTGTTTCTGAGAAACGATTCTGTAGATTTCTGCAACAGAAGAAAGAAAATTGTTTTAAAGAAAAACCAATGAGAGAAGTTCAAATTGAATGAGTCAAAAACTCTCTGTCTCTCTACCTGTTAAAATGTTTTGGAAAGCCAATTCAACATTGGTAGAATCAAGGGCGGAAGTTTCTATGAAAGATAGACCGTTCTTCTCCGCGAATGCTTTAGCCTCGTCAGTCGGTACCGCTCGTAAGTGCCTCAAATCCGATTTATTACCAACCAACATAATCACAATATTTTGATCTGCATGATCCCGCAGCTCTCGCAACCATCTCTCAACATTTTCATATGTCAAATGTTTTGCTATATCATAAACCAGTAGTGCTCCAACAGCACCACGGTAGTACCTGTACATGTGGAATACAATATTCAGAAGAATGTGAGAAAACAGAATGAAAATCATGAAAATATGAAGAAAGAAGAACAGAATTAATAAACAAATACTTACGCCGAGGTAATTGCTCGGTAACGTTCTTGGCCGGCAGTGTCCCAAATTTGAGCCTTGATAGTCTTGCTATCTACTTCTATACTACGTGTAGCAAATTCAACACCTATGGTCGATTTTGACTCCAAGTTAAATTCATTACGTGTGAAACGTGAGAGCAGGTTACTTTTTCCAACTCCCGAATCTCCAATCAAAACAACTGTAAATGTAATTTAAGATTTTCTCTATGTTTTATTCATTTTCCTTTGTATTTTAATATTTTTGTCCATTATTTGAGGAAAAAGAACTTCGTTTTTAATAATCGTTACAAAAAATCTGAGTGCCACCTTGATATCAGATGATATTTTTACCTCCTTGATTTTTGAAAATTGAAGTTTAGTTTCTTACACAGAAAATTGAGTTAGTTCTTAAGATATCACGTTCACGAATGGATTCGGTCCATGAATAACATAGTCTAATATAATATATGCAAATTAAATATGTTTACGCGTACTTGAAGTAATAGATTCAATAGATTCTACATTGAATATATAAGTAGGGTGACAGAAGAGGAGGACGGATAAAACATTCTTGATTAATGTACCTATTCTAAAAATTATTACCACTATCGCACGGTATGTATCGATGTGCGTAAAAGTTATTAGTCTGAACAAAGAAAAACACAACTGAAGTATATCGGTGCCTCATCGAGTGTTCTTTTTTATCAAAGCACTCCTTTCGACAATTTAACAAGGGTCATATTTTTGAAGGAAAAATTGTAATTGAATAAATTATCGTTAATCTTCATGCAAACAATATTCGTATGAATATAATTCGTGTAAAACAACTCACACCTAATCACGTGAAAGAAATATCCATATTGTGAAATTATTAGTCAGCGAGAATTTCGTGTTTGTGACAAAGTGTTGAAAAATGAAAAAAAAAAAAGATGCTGACGTCATTTTCTTATTTATTGCTTACTGTGATCAATAGTGAGCGTGAATGAAAGTTTCAATTATCACGAAGAATATCTGTGAGGGTAGAAAGGCTGGCAAATTATCATAATTAGAGACGGTTTTATTTCAAGGGCTTGAAGGCAAAAGCTGTCTGATTTGATATATTCCAAAGCAAATTCGTGTACGATTTGATTAACTATGGTAGAAAAATATATATAAACTATATTCGAAGGTGATAATGATCAGAGAAGGTATGTATATGAATAATACACACACACTTTTTTCAGACTTGGTTTATTTTCTCTTTTTTCCTCCAAAAGATTGGCTGAAATGAAACGGACACGCGATAACAAGGCGCTAAATGGTAGTTTTCTCGATTTCTCATGACGGAACGTCAGTCCTTGTGTGACGTACGAACATGAACAATGTGACAAAAATCATGACACAATACATAAGCAGTTATAGCCGTCGCTGTTGAGAAGTAGAGATGGTCCGATAGATCGAGAGGGAGAAAGAGAAAGAGAGACGAGAAAAGAGAGAATAATATTGTTTGATGGTAGATTGTAGCCGCGGTTAGAGGTTGACTAACGGATAGGAGGAAACGCGGCGGTTTGTTTCTATGTCCTTCTGTTATAATCTTGATTTCATATGTATACTATTATTATTATTATATAATGATAACAATAGTAATACGTTATAATAACGATGATTAATACCTTTAAATAAATAATCGTACTCGTCATCTCGAGTTCCCATTTCAGAGCTGTTTGTAGTAACGAACTTTCAACTCCTCCCTTGGTTTTGTTGCGAACAACGACACGACGACGACGACGACGGCGGCGACGACGGCGACGTTCGTTCCTACTTCCTTCGATCACGGACACGCAAGAAGCAATTTCTCGCTTTATTTGTATGTTATACGTAACAAAAAAATGTATTTCTCGCGATATTATTTTACGGTGGATTTTATACTACAACACTTTTCACAGATTTATTATCAATATTATAAAGAAATGAGTCAAGAATTTGTATGATTATTTACCACGGCTGGACAGACAAGACCATCTAAAATAATACAATTAATTATTTTCTTCCTTTCAATTTAACTGTACAATATGGCCTCCTTTCTACGCCCCTCCAGAACCGATAACGCGCGCATGCGTGTTATTACTACGTATACTCGTTACGCATGCGTTAACATTTTATGACATCATACGTGAATGTCGAACAGATGTATGACAGTCTCGTGTATATTATTTTATCCTTTTTGTTAGTTCAATTCACGGTCTCCGATTATAGGTATTCACCGATCTTCAACTATTTCACCGCTATCAAACAATTGAATAATCAATTACAACCACCGTATCTTTTCAATAACAATTTTTAACAACTACTCATTAGTTTACCAAAATTGCTTGTAATTAGATTATATTTTTCAACTATAGTTGAAGATTTCAGATTTAATTTTGACATCAATTAGTAAATGATTTTCTCAATATTTACTATTTAATTTTGTAATTCCCGCCCAATCGGATATGAGGATTTCCTTTGTTCGTCGTGTTCCAAAATCATCATCAAAAAGAATTAATATTTCATAGATTTCTATCAGAATGACATGGGCAACCGCTTCATTCTTTAATTTTCTTTTATTGCCCATATCCAATCAGCGACTCATTGCGAAAAGAATCATATTTATAAACCGAAAAAAAAACTATCAATTGACTGACGGATGAACGTAGGAACGCGGAATGAAGGCGCTTTGACGTGTGGCGCCACGACGCGATCCACAACCGCACTTTGTGTATCCGTATTCCATGGAGTTCAAGTCCTTTCCTTTTCTGTTTCGGATTGCGTCAGGTGAGTCACTGCTTTTTGTTCAGTAATCTACGTTAATATCAAACATCCTAAGATTTTTAATACTCTAACGATATCATTTCCCTACATTGAAAATGCCTTTGTACTTATTTGACAATAGTTTTGAATCAATGAAGATAAAATGTGGAAATAACTCTTGCCGCTTATACCAACTTTTCTAGGTTATCGAACCAGCAGGTTTCAATACGCTACTTGTATTCGATTAGTTACTATTTATATTTCTAGACTTCTATCTCTATATATCTCTGCCGTAATCAAATTAACTTTTCGATCCATTTTGTCCAAGTTATGAATTAACATTCGCTACTAGTCATAATGTTATTTTTATAAAGTGTAAAATTTGTATTTTCACGCGTTTGATTCTCAAGATTTATAAAAGTTTAGTTTCCGTTAGTCTCCATGAATTACAGACACGTGTGATTAACATACAGCTATTCAATCGTCTATTCATAAAGATCCTTTATATTTTTTCTTTTATGATGATTTGGTTAACCATGCACCACTCTGACGTGGAGTGAATTGAGAAAAATAAACCTATTGTTCTGAAAATGTGTATGCATACGTATACAGTTCTAGTTTAGATGAAATGTTTCATCAATTTTTTTCTCTTTAAACCATAATACTTTCTTTCTTTGTTCCGCAACAGGGAGACAAAATGGGCGCGTACAAGTATATGCAAGAGTTGTACCGTAAGAAGCAAAGCGATGTGCTTCGCTTCTTGCTACGTGTTAGATGTTGGCAATATCGTCAACTGACAAAAATGCATCGCGCTCCTAGGCCATCTCGCCCGGACAAAGCTCGTCGTTTGGGTTACAAGGCCAAACAAGGTATACGATCATTTACTGTAGTGTCTTTGTTATTTTGTTCATTGTAATTGAATCATGCAATATGTAATATTTTTGTCTAATTAGATTCTGAACTATATTATTCACTTATCGTTTTTAGAAATTGATTCCAATTCTCTTTTCCATTTGAGTATACACTCTTGATTTATCACTGCAATTTAGAGTTTCGTCTGCCTTTTACTTCATGATGAATTGTACATGCACCACTCTTACTAATTCTTGGGGACTAGTACCGTCTGAAAGATAATATCGAATTTGTTTTATTGATCCATACCATATTTGTAAAGACTTTTTAATTGTGCCAGTTCCAGGGATAGGAATTCCATTACTCTTAGAATGATATTGTTCTGCTTCTGTTAGGCTTCGTTATCTTCAGGATTCGGGTGCGTCGTGGGGGTCGTAAACGCCCAGTACCAAAAGGAGCCACTTTTGGTAAACCAAAAAGTCATGGAGTTAATCAGCTCAAACCTACCCGTAAACTTCAGTCCATCGCTGAGGTAATATATTAAATAATATTCACTTCATGATGCTAGAAATATAAATATTAAACAGTATATAGTCTATAACAACCCGAAATAGTTTAATATTCAAGAATTTGACTAAAAAAAAAACCTGCATATAGTACTTGAATCATCTGCAATAATTACTACAGAATCTATATTACCAATGAAATTTTTTGTCCACTCAATTTTTAAATATTTGACAACAGCATATCCGTAAGGCCTTCTCATGAACAATTACTTTTTTTTTCTGCAAAATTTCACATCATGAAAAACCTTTTTACTCCCATCAGTTGATGATGAAACATCAATTCATCTCTTTTAACTCAATCCCAATAATCAATCCTACTTCTCTTTGAATAGGAACGTGTAGGTCGTCGTTGTGGAGGCCTCAGGGTATTGAACAGCTATTGGGTAGCTCAAGATTCATCCTACAAGTATTACGAAATCATTCTTGTAGACCCAGCCCACAAAGTAAGAAAATATTTACATTTGGTTTTATATTTTATATTTGATTACACTTGTCCGAAACTCTTATTTTCTCAAAGTATGTAGGTCAAAATTGCAATGTCTTTACTTCTATTTGTCAGAGAAACTACAATCACTCAGCGATATGATGATATCAATATTTAGCATTGAGCCTGATGATGTTTTTGCTTCCTTGGATGTCTGATCGCATTCCAATCTTCCTAAATTGTTTTTTTTATTTTCTTCTTAGTTTCATATTAATTTTCAGTATTTCGAACCACTTTATTTTCAAATTTTGTATCTTCCATTTTTTAAACGTTTTGCTACCTCATAAGCTTGGATGAATTCAATTTATGGGGCTCAAAATGAACAACATTTAAATCAATTTTTGTTCTTTTCTGTAAAATGTAACCAACAGGTGCAGAAAATCTTTTCTTCTAAAAAAAAACATTATTTATATTATAGGCGATTCGTAACGATCCAAAGGTGAACTGGATCTGTAACGCAGTACAGAAACACCGTGAATTACGAGGAAAGACATCAGTAGGTAGAAGTTCTCGAGGATTGGGAAAAGGCCATCGTTATTCACAAACAATCGGTGGATCACGACGTGCAGCCTGGCTCAGAAGAAACTCGCTATCGTTACGTCGCAAGCGCTAAGAACATTCTTAGCTCCCTTTTTTTTTTTTGGTGTTTATTCATGCGAGTCGTGGTTTGCTCTCTGGTATATACGTTTATTATTACTTACTGTTCACAAACGAAGTTTTATAACTATATGTTGATTGATACCACGAGAATAAATGCCATTTTACTATGAATTCAACTTCGTTATCTATATTTTTCCTTTTCTTCATTCTTTAATGGACTAGTTTTCGATTTTTAGCAAATTTGAGCCGTCGATTTTTCTATGATTTCCTCTTATCAATTTTCTTTAAAGATGTTTGTAACATTAGAGAAAAATATGAGCCTTCAATTGTTATAATAATAAATCTAACTGTCTAGAGTCTCCTCAGAAGATATAATTCCCAGTAAAAATTCTGGATTGTGATAAATTTGCTCGAGGGTTACATAAGATTATCAGATAAGGAATACCTAGCAGCTTCATGACGTAGCTTGGATATCTGACAACATCCGCGAATATGAAGATAGTTACACCTTACCTGTGGTTTTATTTCAAATTAAGGTGTGTCAGCGAGATTATTGCAGTTTGAGAAAGGTGATCACATCGTGAATATAAAAAAAAGAAGGAAAAATGGGAAATTGTTGCAGCAATGATCCGGGTTCTGTGATCGAAATAAAGCCGCCACCAGAAGATACGATTATTTATATAGATGGCAGAGAAGGTGAATTCATTTAAAGAAAATTCCTCATTTATAATTCGTTAGATTCATGGGGTAAAAATATTGGGGTTTTGTATAGAGGTATATTGCAAGTTGCTTTACTTTTTCTATGAGAGAGAGTTAGAACCACCGACCCCACCCAATTACTGAAAGCGGTGTGAAAACATATTCCTAGAATTATTTGCTCAAATAAATTCAAGATACGTGTTACTGCCGTACGGTGATATCTGATAAGATAAAATTTTACCCTAGTTACTATCAAATCAAGTATTTAAGCGAGATATGATATTAGTCTGTAACATTCACCTGCACTGATCGCATCACAGTTACATTTTGTAGAAATAATAATTCTTCTGTAATGGCAGGTAAAATATAATTTATTAGCTTATAAATACGAATTTTGCGTATCTTCATACTCACTCAATTTATTGATGATTTAACTAATTCTTGGAAGTTTATTGATACATCATATTATGCTTCTTGTAGTCTTGAGATTCATAGATTCCAAATTTCGTGTTCGTTTCATTTTAAAAATATGTATAGGCATCCATTTACTCTGGTGTGGAGAAGAAAAATGAAATAGAAACGTTTATTCTCTAGTCAGTCTTGAATATAAAAATATAGAGTAATATAATCAATGTAATTATACATGGTGCGACGTGGCAGATCATGATAACTTATCAGGTTGAAGCTCATCCACATTATATGTCTAAAAAAAAATAGAACAATTTTTATCTGTAAGATGAATCGGATTTTCGAACTGCAATGAAATTTTTGAGTCATGGGATAAACGTGTGGTATCTTTTCATTCTGATTACCTATCTAGCTATATCAGTGAGAGATATTTCATAAATACATTAATCTACACTTGGTCTTTGCCCATCTTTGCTACATATTACCATTTATAAAATATTATGAACTAGAATAATGAATAAAATATGTCCGATAAGGGAGATTCAAAGGAATAGACAATAATAAACAATATGATAACAATCATTTCCCAATAGCGTACAGATGGGTCAGTCGTTCTGCCGGACGTTCTTTACCAGAGACTGCGGTCAAGGGAGGTAGAGATTCAGACGGAAGTGACATTTACGTTGGACGAGCTTTTCACGAGGGTGATATGCTTCCCGCGAAAGTTATACCCGCTCACAATGTTGTTTACGTATGTTGGAACGGCGAGGAACATTTGAAACATGAATACGAGGTAAATTTTTATGATTTTACTTCAGTCGGAATCCTACAGATACGATTTGTGACATCATACCATTAAACGTATCAGAAATATGATAAATATGGTCTGACCGCTAGTCGTACAAACCGCAAGCATATTGATACCGTGGTATCCTGACAAGGATAATTGAATTTTGATTATACAATATTTTATGAAAGAAATTTTCCAAGTTAGATGTCACCCAAGGATAATTTTGTAAAAATATAAAGAGGAGGATGATTGAAAAAACCGTTCATATTGTTTCGAGATACTTGTTTCGTCATTTTTATGAAATAAACCATCATTATTGTATGTATATACGTATTTTTGTATCTGTTTTAATCTTTAGAAATTCAGAAAGTAATTCCAAATTCCATAAATGACATTGTTTGAATATCATGGCCATTGATTAACAATGCTTTAGGTGCTATGCCAAGGCGAATTTGGCTGGGAATTTTGTAGCAATGGTGGAGTACCATCAGAGGCTATTGTAGCCGGACAAACCGCTGACGGCGAGCCGCTTTATATTGGACGTGTTCTTCACAACGGGTCTCAGACCATAGGAAAGGTTTGTAAAAATTGGAAATGTTTCCGAATTTATAAAAAAACGAGATCATAACAATTGATTCTTTATGAAAGGAAAGGAAAAAATTGGTAGCAAGTTCTATGAAATCTGCTTAATTGGGGGTCTAATTTGCCCCCAGCTTTTTGTATCTGGATCCAGAAACACTTCTTTGTTTTACTCATTTTTATGTGCACGAGTAAGAATACTTTACTGTTGGATGAGGCGCGTCTCAAGATGGCTCGAACACTGTAAACTGTAACTTGTGCTACTGCTGACGTGCCTGACAACAATGACTTGTTTCTTCTCCTCCTCCTCATCTTTCTCACGCTCTGAGAGCAATCATGGAATTCATGTTTATCCATTGACGGAATTATTTTCAGATTCAAGCCAGCCACGGTTGCCTGTACATTCCTTACAATGGTGAAGAACTTTCTTTCCAGGATTACGAGGTGCTGGTATTACACTAGCTAGATACACATACGTGGTCGAAAAATTGAAAGATCGGGCTGACTTTAGACTATGTTTTTTTCATCCATTCGTCGGAATCTACATCTTTGTATTGTAATCAAAGTTCTCAACGAAACGTGAATAACTGTCGCCGGCAATATTCAAGATTATTATTAAAATAACAATAAAAATTCATAATTTTGTCGTATTATCCCCAATTCCTTTTGTGACCTCAGATTTCATCGAACATATCTACGGTGAATGTATCAGGTATATAGGGATCTTTCTATGATTTTACTGATATCACGAATATTTGTCATCATTTTGAATGGAATATCCAGCCGCCAGTGATCGTTGAATTTGGAAAAGAATATCCAAACCTTTCTGGGAATATCTTTTGATGGCAAGCCAACTTCACAAAAGTCAAGTTACTGATAAGCAACTAGTTTCACGTACTACACCACTTCAAGCCCCATCCTCATCTCCGTTGTTCAGATGGCGATCACCTGCAGGTGGCAAGCCGGTAAACTGTGTATACGTTTCACTGAGCTCCATAAACTTAACCCATCATCTGCTCGGATCAGCTTAATTTTTTTTTTAATTGTTTGTTCGTCGTTTGTTGGTGTTTGTTAATCCATTCCTAACGTTTGTTGGTGATCCGTTAATTAATTAGAATTAAAACAAAACTGCTAGGGAATTTAAGTTAAGTTAGTCCCTCATCACCGCTAATTACTATCAAATTCGATTTTATATACGTCCAATGGTTTGTTAGTGTTCAATAGTTCATTCCCGAGTCTCGCTAATCAACCAGTTTCCTGGGAAAATCAAAAGGAAACTGTAGTCCTGGGAACTGTTTCAGCTCTAGGGAATTTCTGCTAGACCGGTTTACACTAACCGGAAGTCACCACTTCATTCGCTATTTTGACATGAAATCATATTTTGCCGACGTAGAATCGTTTGTTTGGACATTTTCAGGTGTCGGACGGTGTTTGATAGCGTATTCCCGACGTTTGATAGATAATTTTTCATTCGTTAAAATTGATTACAATTATGTGCGATCGGTCCTAGGGAATTTCGCCTGGTGCACGCGAGTGACGTCCGCGACTTGACTCATTTTTACCCTTTCCAATAAATTGATTTAATTTCACGCAGTGCCACCGTTTGTTAGTCGTTCATAGCTGGTAATTGTCAATGAATTGCCGACGTTTGATAGCCAACGGATCATTCGTTAAAACTAATTACTGGATAGGGATTAGGGATCGGGCAGCGCGGAGGGCGATAACTCGCAGCGAGTGCATGATGAAAAAGATAGTTGAAAAATAAAGCATTTGACCAACCGATGATATTGCTTCACTTTCATTTCCCATTGCTCAATCGTATTATTTGAGAAATAAAATTATCAACATAAAATTGATAGGAATAATAAGAATATGAAGATCGTATGATGATCTATGGGAAAAGATGGTAAGCAAAGCAGTTCTGTTACAGTGGCGCCGTCTGTCCATTCACTTTTCGGTGAGCTATAATACGCATAGCGCACCGTAAGAAAAACGCAGCAGAGGGCGCCACTATACCGAAAGCATAGAATTGTGGTAAGCCCCAGTGTCCAGTCGGCGCATGCGTAGTGTTGCAGTTCCTAGATTAGAGTTGAAAGACTTGATTCGAAACTAATCTTAAACCGATACGAGAAATTAATATGTCCATATACAAAAAATGTCGAGGCTGTTTTACTCAGTTCATTAGAAATATCCTTCCACGTAAGTATTTACTTACATAATGTATTATTAAATGTTAGCGTACCTTTTGCTAGTAAACAAACGAACAGCGACTTCGCCACTTGGGGCTTCAATTGTTTAGATTTGAAACTGCGATAATATTTAGAATTATTTTGGAAATAAATTGTTCCACTTTATATCGTACCACAATACCACGAAGCGTACGATACATTGGTGACGGTATAGGAATTATTAGTTGATACATTTTTATTATCAGGATATGAAACATGCAATGTGTGGTGTAAAACTGTTCAGCTGATCACTTCAGATAGGTCATTCGAATAGACTCCCTGCAACTTACGTGGATTTTGTTTTATATTAGATTGACTAAATTGGAAGTAAGTAACATGACCATCAGTAACAACTTTCAGAATAAAATAAGAATAAAATATGGTAGTCACATGGGCTTATATCGTATTTTGCACCACCTGTTACAAATTGCATGCCTATAATTCAGCTCATGTCGAATGATCGTCCTGCTGAATTGATGCATTAGTCATTAAGACAAAACCAAAATTGCAGATTCTGTGATTATTATGACAATATTATTTCTAACGTGCACAATATATATTTCATAAATTCTCTGGGAAACGTATCGAAAATGATGAATAGAAAACGAAAATAATACAGAAAAAATATCTTTTCCTTCCAGTGGACCATATTCCAAACTAAGAGGGTATCAGTGAGGGTTACTCGAGACGACACAGATGGTAATATTCACATTCACAGCCTCGCCCTGAAGAATTTGGGTGAGAAAGATATTCTAATCAAACTTCAATTCAATTGATAACAATTTAGGCGATGGCTGGGGAATCCTAATAGTCGGAGTCCAGAGACAACCTCTAGACAAAATTAATTTCCCATTTTTTTTTGTATATAATGGAAATGAACTGTTCTGATGAATTTACTTCATTTCCATTAGCCATGAATTAGTTTTTTTGTGTTTTGTTATGATAAATAGCCTGAGATTTTAATTCAGAGTGTCAGTCTGAGTCTGAAATCTCTTTGACAATATTTGTGAATTGAAATATTAGATAATAAACATGCTGCGCAGAGGAGATATATGTAAAATCTAGCGCAACGTAAGAATGGTAAATTCAAGTCCGTTGGCAACAGTATAAAGTTTTCTGAAAATTGTAGATTCAAAAGCTGTAAGTTCGACCAATGATCTGTGAACCCATTCGTAGATCAATCTCAGGAAACATTGAACATTGGAAATTCCCCATTATAGTCCTTTAGTAGAATCAAATTGTTTAAGAATTGTTCTTTCACCATATACAAATTATTATTTCTGATTTAGGGAATGGTCGACTATTTGAGCATTAGGATAGTTACTTCAAATACAAAACGTTGGAATTTTTGAAATTAGTATACACTATTCTTTAATTGAAACTCAACAAAAAATTCGATTGGTTGTAATAATTTTATTAAAAATCCGCCTGCGAGTCTCATTTTCAATCAGAACTGATGAGTGATTTTTTCAAGTATTATAACGACATAAAACCTACAGATTTCAATACATTTTTCATTTAATTTTGACCATTTTTCTTCATCCATGATGAATCCTTAAAAAAGCCCCCATCGGATGGCTTTAGGTCAATTCTATCTACAACAGTAAAGAATCTAGTCCATCAATTCCACTTGACAATTGATATTTATCCAGTGTACAATATTCGACTCTACTTCATCTCCATTTCTTTCTTACTTGTGTTTTGTGTTCGCAGTCTGGGATTTAAGTTCTCAGGAGAAATTCTATAATCTTTGATTGATCGACGAGGAGAGTGTCGGACCTCCGTGTGACGCTTATGGATCAAACTGCTAGCAGTATTTATTTGGGCCAAAATATTAGACTCACCATGCTTCATTCAATCTCATAGACCCTCAGAGTCTTGACACGGCCCAAGTTAAAAAAGTTCCCTAAAACTCAGCGCCTTGCCGATTACTCCATAATACTCCATCGAGACTCAATTGTATAACTCATCTTGACTTAAAACAGGGTGTCTTAAAATAAAAACAAGTCTTTGCACCTTAAAAAGTATACTTTTTGCAAGTGTGAGTTGTAAAATTTCATAATTTAAGCAGTAACTTGATGAATTCAGCGTTTTCTCCTATGTAAGGCTGAAAAATTGACTGAACGATTTCTACGTTATGCCTACCCGTTGTAATATGTTCACCGAATGTTCAGTGAATTTATCTGCATACTGTTCGAGACTTTTGCTTAATAAGAATCTGTGAATTGTTGGAAGGTGCAGTTGATCCTGGTGAAAAATCAATATTCGACATGAATTGCAATATCATTTCATGACTAGCATCTCAAAAGCTGCCGATTACCATGAAGCAACTTCATGAAGTTATAGTGGAGATTTTTTTAAAAATTTTCCTTTTCTGAGATCGGCGCCGTTTGAAGTGTCAGAGCGTACTCTTTCACCTCAGATACTTCAACCGGTACCTATTTCAGACATGTACAATTTTTTCACTAATCTTCGTTATAACTTCATGAAGTAGAATGCTTTGTGGTAATTTACAGCCTTTTATCAAACTTGTAAAAAGTATAGTTTTCAGGGTGCAAAGACTTGTTTTTATCCTAAGACACCCTATTCTGAATCAAGTTGAGTTATATATATGATTGAGTTTTTATGAAGTTTTTGGGAATTTCAAGAGAGCTGCTAAATTTTTTGAAATTTTTTAATTTAGCCCACGCCAAGACTCTGAGGGGGCCTATGTATGATTATATAAAGCTGTTAGTCTCATACTTTGGCCCAAATAAATACCCCGAGCAGTTTGATCCATAAGCGGCTCCCGAAGGTCTGACACTCTCCTTGTGAGTAAAGTAGATTGAATAACCATAAATATTAATAACTATGGATAATTTTCGTTTCTGTTCTTGTTTATTCATACACATATCATTTACATAGTTTTGCCAGGAATATATCAGCTGTGTCTCAATTCGCCAGACTTCACCGGTCTTTGGCTTGGTCTCCGTCTTATGATATAGTTTGATAACGTGAAGGGATATAACAAACTAGACCATAAAACCGAGACCAACACCAAACCGATGAATTTTGACGAATTGAGACACGGCTATCGGGCGTGGGTCGTAGGTTAGTTTTGTGAAATCAGTGTCGACAATAAAAATCGTAAACGTGTTGTTGCGGCGAACTCAGCTTATCGAGGGGTGCGCTGATCTGAGCCCACGCTGCACGTGCGAGTTGCACGGACTTCAATCACGTCGTTTGAGCCGTGCAGGTTGGTGTGGATTGGCATTGTTCAATTATCAGTGACAGGTGGTAGACCGAATCTTGTCACTGTGATTTGATAAACCTGTAATTTATCCGATGAAATTAACGTGTGGAATTTGCATCGGAATATTTTGGTAAAACTAGAATAGTAAACACGACTATTGACGATATATGTATATAGTATAAAGACGTTAAACGTGTAAACGCGCGATAATATCCATGGAATAGTTTATTGACAGAAATTTTTTTTTTCATCAATAAATATAGGTTATACCTTCTTCAAAATTATTATTATTCTACGTCATTATTGACAATTAGGTTATTTTGGCTCGCTAGATCGGTATAGGTATGTATAGGGAAGTATCATTCATCTGTGAATGTGCATAAGTATCATATTTTTATTTTCTGTATAACTTCCCTTTGTTGCTATATTTTTAAAGTAAATTCTAATTTTGTGGCCCTGAAAATCATTTGCATCGTCAAACTTCACGTACTATGAATTCTATGCTCTAAGGGGATGCTGGGTAGAAAAATAGACAGTCGCTCATCAGTTATATTATAAAGAGATGTAGCAGTAATCGGGGTAATTATATTTCCGAAGTAAAAGTCCCTGTTTGCGGGACGAAACATGGTAAGAATGAAATAATATTGACGTTCTGTATTAGTGTAGTTGAATTTAAATCCACGTGTGTTATTTATATCATAATATTAAATAAAATTCGATTTCAAACTTTATTCGAACAATTATATACATACATCGCGGTTGTGTTTTTTTTCTCATGTTGAAATGTCATCTCGATTCTAACTTCAAGTCGTTAATATTTGAATATTGTTGTTAAATATTGTGTGAAAGTAAATTCGTATTGCCAACCGTGTTATAAATCAGGTAATTATATCATTTCGTTTTTTCCGATGAAATGTGTCTTATCTGCCGTTATTATCGCAAATTAATTTTAGGTCCTTAACAAAATTTGCATTTTCATAAATGCCGCGTAAAAGTAATACGATCGTGTCAGCAGTGATGTCGCGCATGATAAACCGACAATCGTTTCCATCTAAAAATATTTTAGCGGGATAATTCTTTCTTTCGTAGATTTATATTTGGAGGTATGAAAACTGATGTACTGTGCTAAAAAAGGTGAATATAGTTTAACCATTTTTTTCTATTGGCGTCAAAAGTAAAATTCGAGTTTATTTGTGTCATTTATATTCATTAAAACTCTGTTGGGAAAATTCATCGTCTCCGATCGTGTTTTTTTTTTGCTCATGCATCGCTTATATCTTTATCGTCATTTGTCTTTCGTTCGTAACTCGATCAAACGTCATTTGTAATTAATTGTAAGTACCGACAAACAATTAGCTTTCGAAGAAAATATAATAATTTAATAATATCAGAAAATAGTTTAATTGCTTAATAAATATAAGCGTTTGGAGGTGGAGATAAATATTATGGACTATATTTACATTAAATATTTGATTTTTTTACGCTGGCGTCCCTTGTGTTCCCAAACAAACTCTTCGAACGTCTTTTTTTTCTCTAATATTTCAGAAATTTATTACTAGAACTATTATTGTTTCATAACAAAACAAATCGTAAAATAATCCGATAAAATGGTGTAGCAGTGATTGAATAATAAGTTTTCATAGCTTTAAGTTTTCAATTTTCTATTTATTATCGAATCAAGAGCGGAATTTAAACTTTATGACAAATTCTCTACAATTTGTACAAATCTTGTTCCAAATTTACAAGATTTCTTATCAGTTCTCTGATTGACACTATCTGGAGTAATATATACAAAAAGAAATGACAAAAAATATCATTCCTCGTTTCAGTGGGCCAGATTTTCTTGATGGCATCTGGTAGACATACTCCAAATGACACCAACGACATTATGCACACTTACCTCGTCGTCCAGAATGACTTTGGTAAGGACAAATTAAATAAATGTATCTTCCATCATTGACTTGTCAATAGTAAGCTATCAGTAAGAAATTTTCGAAATGAGAACCATCTTTCGATATGCTTTTCATCCTATATTTATCTGTCTGGCTCTCTTTTACAGAACTTTGTTCATCGGAATAAATACAGTGAGTTGATACACTGATCACTGTCATGGTTTTCGGAAAGGAAGGAGGTAAGGAAAGAATCATAGTATTGCCAATTTCTCTAGAACGTTTTCGGGATTCTATGAGACTGAAGTTTATAACGTTTATGTAACAAAATCAGTAACAATAATACCAGCTGCTTTGCCTGCTCTGAAACATAGTAAAAAATGCAATTTTTGGGGAAATTGAGATGCAGGCAAAGCAGTTCATATGATTTCCCATAAATTGGTTGTATTAATATTATAAACTACAGCCTCATGAAATCTTAAAAATATTCTAGATTGATAAATCAATTCGTCGCTACTAATCCTGTTCGAAAGAACTTCTAAAATTATTTGGCCATTGAATTCTTTTTATACTTAATTAATATTTGATATATATTTTTATACTTTTAATACTTGTTATAACTTTGTAATAACATTGCTCATCCACTTTAATCGAATTTTGGCAGAGATATACTGCAATTGATCCTTTGATTAATCCCATATTCCACCGGAGTTTGGGGTCTGATCCTACACAGATGAAACCTCTCGGAAAAATCAAACAACAGGTAAATTGGTAGAACCACAACACGCTTGTAAATAATGCCATATTGTTTGTTGGATATAATACAATAATAATAATAATAATAATACAAATAATTGTTCAGGTACATATTAGTACAATTTGAATTTAGAGCTCTTCATTTCTTTCATAATTCTCAATTTGATTGGATAAAATCGTTTTCGATATTATGATACTTTTGTCTAAAGTCAGTCATTGAATTGTTTCCCATTTCCCACCTTATTACAGTGCAATAATGGAGACTCAGCAAAGATCCCGATGACCCGACATACGAAAGAAGCCCAAGGATCGCTATGATATCCTTTACTGGAATCCATGCAGGACTTGGCAACTTCTGCTTGTGACAGTTGTTCGAATATCATACATAATTGTAAGACACAAATGATCGCATAGTTAAGCCAAGAAAATACAATAGATAGTTACGAAATAATATCGGCAAAGGCATTCAGTGATATCTATTCGGTACTTCTAGATCTTGAGTTCGTTTGGAGATAAGACTCGAATCTAATAAATTAGTTATTTTTACCATTCTCGAAAAAAGATCCACACCGAATTGGAATTATTCAATTTTCGTCCATGGGTACCAAACCACAATATGGAATCTCAGAAAAATTTGTTATTGATATTAAATGTCTGTTGGATTAAATTTCGATTCAAAGTCTGTACAACTATTAATAATTCTAGGGATTAATTCTTGAGATTGTAGGCCAGAATTAATTTTTCTGTAGTATATCATAAGTTGAAAAAAAAGACGTTTACTTGAATAAGTTGAGGATTATTTATCCACTGCTGAACATGAGTTGGGAATTATTGAGCGTACTGAAGCATCCATTGATCAATTATAATATTTTTTTATAGTAGAGGCAACTTACGTAAACTTTTGATATCTTCTAAGAAACTGTGAAGCTTTACTTAACCTCATATTCGAATGAATCTAATTACTATCGGTTATAATCTATGAATCATAAGAGTGTCTATTTTTTTCTCAATCTTCTCAATCGTGTTCAATAAAATTCTAGATTGACATAATAGTTATTTGTGTGGCAAGTGCGTGTAAAAAGAGACTTTTCGATGAGTGCGAAATGGAACGAGCCAAAGGCGAGTGCAAAATTCACACGAGCCAAGAAGTCTCTATATATGCGCCCGTGCCTCACATCCTAGTTTCTGCCACTACTTGTTAAAAATTCGACGTTTGTGGAGTTTTCCAAGCACTTATGCTCGAAAAAATGCTTGAAAAATTCCATGATCGTCGAATTTTTGACGAAAGGTGGCACAGAAACAATTTATAACACTGGCCAACACGTAATTTATGGTACCTGAAAAGTTCGACCTATTTGCCAGTATTCTCGTGTCACTGATTCCGAAGATTGCTTCATATTTGCTGACATCAGCTCTGGTTTTCGAAATATGGCACATTTTACATTTCGTGTCTTCTACACGTATATGCCTCTTGATGGGTGATAGAATATTATCAATTTATGTAATTTTGTAGATTTGTTTGAATATCGGAATAATCAGGTTTTTAAATTACGAAAATGAAACGTATATAGAATGAAATAATTATTATAAAGCGACCACAACAGAATTGAATACGTTCATTTTTAAATAATAACTTTGCTCATGCATTAATTTTTTTTACTAACAGCTGGTTTGAATAATGTTGAAGCAAAAAACGGAGATATTGAAATGTAATTATTGATGAAAAAAACAAATTCTTTTATTTGTTTAATACTTAGAGTAGTTATGTTGTATTTCCAAAACTAGAGCTCGTATGGAAAATCTGGTTATATTTTTGGACATGGTGTCCCAAGTTTATTCAGAATCATATGGCACGCAGTTTTATTTTAAAGAGCAATCATGTTCATTCAAAAATTCAAATTATATTTCAACAAATATTCATCTGGAGACATTATTATTACGTTACAGTAGGAAAATATGAATAGAAATTATAATTCATGAAAAATCTTACTCTCAATGTAGAGAGAAGATCTTTATTATGATGTCAGATCATACATAAAATTACTTCTTACTATATTGCAGCAAAATATTATTTCTATTTTTATGAGATACTATTACTATTGAATTACTACAATTTTTCCAAAAGAGATAAAGAGATTTACTCTACCAAAATGTGAGCAATGAATATGAATTCCCATTAATCCAATTCATATTAAGTATAGCAACTATGATTCGCAAATTTTGTCGAAAAGCAAATCACTGATAAATCATTTTCAACTTATTATACAGCCAAAAATTCGTTGAATTAAAATTATGTATATATATGCATAATAATCATTCAATGAATTAAAAGTATGTACTTGACAATAATTGAACAAATTAAAATTATGTACATAATAATAATTGAACGAATCAAAATGTATACAACGAAAATTCAACGAATTAAGATTATGAGCATAATGAAAATTCGATGAATTAAAATTATGTATATATATATAATACCAATTCCGCAAATTGAAATTATTCATTATTTTTAGGTTCATATTAATAATACGCTGAATTGAACTTGTGTATATGCAAAATTTATATTCATTGCCATCTGAACGAATAATTTTAATTGGTGGAATTGACATTATCATTGGAACATGATAAGACTTTACGATTCAAGAGAATCTCGTTTTCATTGTTAACAATGTTTGAACAATAATTTTGTAATTGTTTAATTATTGGATCTGTTTTGGGTTTCAGTGTTTTGCCCACAGTATAATGTCAAGATCCATCAAAATCTTCCCAGATTCGGAATCGCCGATGTGAATTGAGTACAAGAGAGTTGTGGGACTCAGATACAGATGATATCGCTATCCAAAAGAGGTGAGACTAGGTGTCTAGAATATAATTTTTCAATCATCTTTTGATATCCATATGGAATGTAATATGGTGACATTTCAATGTGATCATCGCTTCGACAAAAACAAAAAAGACCATTGAATAATCAATAGAAACAGGACATTTTTCCACATTATCATCATAACTTCATCCTCGGAATCACTCTGGCCAAAGTAGTATCCAATTTATTTATATTTTCTTATAGTGAATTAGCGAAAGCAGCGGGCAGAAGAATCATTTTCCAAACAGCGACGTAGTTCAGTTTTTATTCATGCATAAAAGGGAGGAGGGAGTAAGATATGCCATTTTTTTTATAATTATGTAATTAATTGCTATTCCCCCTTCTACAAAATACGTTGTACCTAAGTTATACTCATTCACATCATCTCTTAATAATACATGATTGGAAAATATGATCTGTTAGTCGGGCTTTGTCCGGCTGAAACGGTTCTAGATTTTACATCTGGCAAATTGCATACCCTAAAACAGTTCTTTCAAATAACTCGATGGTATCTTCCACGAGTTATGTATCAGGTGTATGCGTAACAGGTAATTGACAAAACCGTTTCTGCAAATATACTCTATTTCGTTTTTTCTCTTTTTCAACCGTTTGTGAACGTAGAGAATAATCTTAGATATAAAGGAAATTGGAGTTCAAATCGCTTGCGAATTCAGGAAATAATACAAGATCATTGTAATTTTTTATTATACATACTTAGCATGAAAAACATTTAGTCTAAAATATTTCATTTTTCATTTTACAGAATGAAAACAAAAATACTCAATATCTGCTTATCAATTTTAATCATTATTATTCATCATTAATCGCCTGTTTTGAAATTGTACATAAATATTCATTTTTTGAATTTCCTGCTATCAACCGCCAATTAAAAGCAAAGAAGTCTAAAGAGGTTAGGCTACGCGAGGTCGGGGGGGGGGGGGGGGGGGGGGGGCGAATGAACGGTCTATGCAGAAGTTCAGAGCTTTGGATTCTCGGTGGTGCTTGATGCGGTAACCGCGTATTCAGTCGTTCTCGCGTATCGTTTGACAGTTACATGACGATCGTACATCTTTGGTATCATTCAATTATTTCCGTTAATAGTTTTTCTCATAATGAAAGTGTAAATACTCTACAGTGGGATGTTGGAAACTTTTTTATCTGTACAGGACGATTATTGCTGGTTAGTATGAACATGTCAAAAATTCGTCTCCGCGTATATACTTTTCCTTCGTGAATTGGGGTATAATTTATGGTACCGAAGGAATATTTGTATGGGCTACACAAACTGTTAATACCGTGAAATTGCCGGATAATATTTTTGTCTCGTTGGAAAAATGAGATTGGGTTTTTTCAAGGCCATATTTGCTTACAAGCGGCGGAACAACCCAGCGAGCTGGGCGGCGGTTCATACGAATTGGCCGTTGAAGCGGTATGAAAAATGTCAACAGTTGTGCTATCTGAATTAATTCTCAAGTGAAAATACATATTTAATTGAATAATTATTTTGTTCATAATTTTTTTTTAATCAAATTATTAACTCTGCTTCAGATTCGTTCCAAAAAACAAATAATATTCAAATGGTATTTCTGTTCGTCTCAGAGTTACTTCGAAATCGTTCGAGATTCGACATTGGTCGGTTGAATTTTTTGAATGCGCGATCCTCAGTTGTCGTTCGACCGTTGCGTTGGTTCCACGGAGTGGGCGGAAGGAACGCGTTCTCTTGTTGATCGGTCTACTATCACGAGATCTGTTGCCGCCTAAACTAGCTTTTTTCCATCCGCCATTTTTCAGTGGTGCGAGCGTATTCAGATGTTCTTTGTCAAGTGATTATAGTGAAAATAGAATAAATTGTTTTCCCATATCGGAAGATTTGCTTGCGCGTAATGATAAAACAAATAACATCGGTATAATGGTGTTGAAAAAAAACCGCGATCATCGTATATAATTTCTCTTCGCGAATCCCAGATGCCGAGTACTGAAAAAATTTCTACATAGGCTACGTGAACTGCTAATATCGTAATATGGGTATGTTGCATATTTTTTTACATCCATAGAAATAATGGAGTTGGGTCGTTTTTCCTCGCCATATTTATTCACAAGTGACCGGTCAACCCCGTGAGCTGTACTCTGATTTCTCAAAATTGAAGGTTTAATCGAGATAAGTGATAAACTGTCATATCATCTGATTCAATTGCCAAGCAAAAATACAAATCAAGATGAATAATAGACTGTATTTTCTTCTGATTTAGTTTTTAAGTAAAAATACAGATTGGATCAAATCATTTTACTTCTCGGCATACATTATTGTAATAAATTCTCGTATAGTACGAAATATGATAGAATTAGATTAGGGGCAGGCCGAAAGAAAACATAAATTTGGTTTCGTATCATATAGTTTTTATTTCATTTCATTTTTTTTTATTTCTTTTTTGTCCAAATCTTAACTCTACTCCAAATATGTTTGGAACAGAAATGAAAAGAAAAAAACAAACAATATTCGAATAGCATATTTCTATTCAGAGTTACTTTGAAATCGTTCGAGATTCGTCATTGGTCGGTTGAATTTTTTGAATGCGCGATCCTCAGATGTTTTACCGTTGGCTATGTTCACGGACGGGACGAAGGAACTTGTTGGAACTTGTTAATCAGTCTACCATCACGACATCAGTGCACGCCAGAACTCGTTTTTTTTTTTCATCGGCTGTTTTTCATTGGCGGAAGTCTATTCGGACGTTTATTATCAAGTGATCATAGTGATAATAAAATGTACTTTTCGAGAGTCCAAAGACTTGCGTGTGCGTAAGAATGAAACAATTAACGTCGGTATAGAAGTGTTGAGAGAAACCACGATCATCGTATATAATTTCTAATATTGTGATATGGGTATGTTGCATATTTCCTATATCCAATAATGGAGCTCGTTTGTTTTTCCGTGCCACATTTGTTTACAACTGACCGGTCAAGCCCGTAAGCTAGACTCTTGATTTTTCAGAATTAACGACGGTTTAATCAAGCTGAATAATAGACCGTGCAGAAAAATAACGAAAGAGAAATGAAAGAAAATGAAAAAAAATAAAAATACTGTAAATATATGAACGAGATGAAGTGAGTAGATAGATACATATTTTTTTTGTTCATTCGTGGTTTTCCTGTGCTTCAAATTCGTTCAGAAAGAAAAAGAGGACAAAACATGTTATTAGAATAGAATTTTCATTTTCGAGATATTTTGAAATCGTTCGATATTCGGCGTTGGTTTTTTGTTTACCAGTCGTTTCACAGCGTAACAATTAGTGTATACATAGATTTTGCCGACCATTACTTTATCGTTGTGAAGCATACTCTAAAGCGGTGGTCAAAATAATTCGTTCCGCTCTTTTCTTTTCTTCTTTTTCGGAAATATTTTTATCATTATTATTAAACCCGTGTGCGAAGTACCGATGCATCGAAAAATATCTGTATAAACGGGTTAGGAATAACGTGATGATGTAAGGTGTGTATTAAATTTTCGTACCGTTCGAGAAATGAAACTAATTTTTTTTCTCTCGGCGTGTTTTGTTTACATTCGAAGGGATGTCTCCAACCGGCGCACGGCGCGGGGGGAGGGGGGAGGGGAGAGAGCGCTACAAGCGGGATTCTCAGAATTGTCGGTTGAACTGCGGTGCGGAATATGCCGTCCCATCTAAAATAAAATTATCCGAATTAATTCGTAAAAAGGAAATGGATAGATAGTACGAACGCAATCGGTATTTATGCATGAATAAATATTAATTTTACGTATACAAACTACTGTTGATGCTACAAAATGTGTAGAGAGAGTTCATCATAGTTTTTCCTCATCGTTGAAAGTATAATAATTCGAACGTGATCGTGCAAATTATGTAAAATAAAACTCGATTTCAGAACACACATCGCGGCTGTTTTATTTTCCGATTGTTTTCATGCTTTGCGCCGTCATTTGCCTTCTCTATTTGTAACTGTTGAATTCGAATCCCAATTCTAATCGTGAGTACTCTGATGAAATTACTCTTCGGGTAGAATAACATAACTACTGCAAATACGGAAATGATTCATTAGCCAAATTGGATTATATTTTTTTTACTTTATTATCTCAGCTATGAGAATTCTTCAATATATTTTTGTTATCGTTAATATATTGACGTGATCGTGCTGCGCGCGAGGGGGGGGGGGGGGGGGGAGGCGAATGAACAGTCTATGCAAAAGTTCAGAGCTTCAGATTCTCCGTGGTGCTCGAAGGGATAACATCGTCTTCGGTCGTTCTCGCATATTGTTTGACAGTTACATGACGATCGTACAGCTTTGGTATCATTCAATTATTTCCGTTAATAGTTTTTCTCATAATGAAAGTGTAAATACTCTACAGTGGGATGTTGGAAAAATTTTTTCATCTGTACAGGACGATTATTGCTGGTTAGTATGAACATGTGAGGGATTCGTCTCCGCGTATACACTTTTCTTTCGTGAATTTAGGTACAATATATGGTACCGAAGAAATATCTGTATGGGCTACGCAAACTGTTAGTACCGTGAAATTGCCCGATAATATTTTTGTGTCGTTGGAAAAATGAGACTGGGTTTTTTCAAGGCCATATTTGTTTACAAGCGGCGGAACAACCCAGCGAGCTGGGCGGCGGTTCATACGAATTGGCCGTTGAAGCGGTATAAAAAATGTCAACAGTTGTGCTATCTGAATTAATTCTCAAGTGAAAATACATATTTAATTGAATAATTATTTTGTTTATATTTTTTTCATCAAATTAATAACTCTGCTTCAAATTCGTTCGAAAAAACGAATAATATTCGAATGGTATTTCTGTTCGTCTCAGAGTTACTTCGAAATCGTTCGAGATTCGACATTGGTCGGTTGAATTTTTTGAATGCGCGATCCTCAGTTGTTCGACCCTTTGTTCATTTCACGGGGTGGGCGGAAGGAACGCGTTCTCTTGTTTAATGGTCTACCATCGCGAGATCAGTTCCCGCCTAAACTATTTTTTTTGTCCATCGGCTGTATTTCATTGGCGCAAGTATATTCGGATATTTATTATCAAGTGACCATAGTTGAAATATAATATACTTTTCGAGTATCGAAAGACTTGCTTGTGCGTAATAATAAAACCAATAATGTCGGTATAAAGATGTTGAGAAAAACGACGATCATCGTATATAATTTCTAATATCGTGATACGGGTATGTTGCATATTTTCCCATAGCCAATGATAGAACTTGGTTTTTTGTCTGCGCCATATGTGATTGAAATGAATTTCGTATAGTTGGAATTGGAAGAAAGTGATCGGGAGTACATAGATCTAGTTTTTTTTTTCATTCTAGGTTTTCTTGTGTTTCAAATTCGTTCGAAATAAATAGGAGAGAAAAAAAGTTATCCGAATAGAATTCTTTTTCCCGATCTATTTTGAAATCGTTCGAGATTCGGCATTTGTTTTCTGTTTACTACCTAGTTGTTTTACAGCGTAGCAATTAGTGTTTATATTTTGCCCGTTATTGCTTCATCGTTGTGAAGTATGCTGTAAAGTAGTGATCAGAATAATTCCTTCCGCTTTTTTCTTTCTTTGATTTTCTAAATTGTTATTATTATTATTTTATATTATTATTATTATTATTATTATTTTATATTAAACCCGTGTACGAAGTACCTATATGGATCGAAAAATATTTGTATAAACAAGTTGGGAATTCCTTGATCATGTAGATGTGTATTATATTTTTGTACCGATGGAGAAGTAAAACTTATTTTCTTTTTCCTCGAAGCGAGTTTTGTTTACAATTAGCCGAACGGCCGTTGCCCAGGCCGGCGAGGGGAGGGAGGGGGGGAGGGGCGCTACAAGCGGGATTCTCAGAATTGGCGGTTGAATTGCGGTACCAAATATAAACTGTAATACTATCCTATGTAAAGTATAATCATCCGAATTAATTCGTGAAGAGAAATTGGATGAATAGTGCAAACGCAATCGGTATTCAGCATGAATAAATATAAATTTCACGTGTGGAAATTACTGTTGATACTACAAAACGGGTACAAAGAGTTCATCATAGTGTTTCGTCTTCGTTGAAGGTATAACAAATTGAACCTGATCGTGCAGTTTCAGTGGAATAAAATTCGATTTCGGAACACACATCGCGCTGTTTTATTTTTCATTTGTTTTCACGCTTTGTGCCGTCATTTGCCTCCTCTATTTGTAATTGTTGGAATCCAATCTCATTTCTAATCATGAGTATTCTGTAATCAAATCGGTTCTCGAATAGAATAATATAACTATTGCTAATTCGAAAATGATTTCTCTCCAAATTACATTTCTTCTCTTCTTAACGCTATTGTCTCTGATATGAAAATTCTTTAATACATTTTTATCACATCTAAAAAATCTGGTCATTACCCTTGTTCCTATCCCCTATAACACCACGATAATAATCTTTCCTTTCTTTTTCTTGTGTTCACAGCTCAATGAAAATTTTATGAATACGGAATATAGACCAGTCGTGATATACCTGGGGAGCCGAATAATTTGAAAAAAAATTGACGTCGCCAAAGCTGTTAATCATAGAGATCCTATCTTACAGAACGATTGACATAAGGTAAATCGGTATAACTAAAACATGCTTTTCAATTATGTTTTATCATTTGTTTAATCCAATTTTGTTTCTACTACTATCGTTATTCATTTGCACATTGTTAGTATGATAGAATAATAAATGTAGGTTTTTTTATTTTCGAACAATTTTTACAATTCTATTGGGTAGAATCATTAGTAGGAAAGGTGTCTGTGAAGTTGGCGCCTCATTTTTGAAAATTCGATTTTTTTTTTAGAGGGGTCTGAGATCCTGTCATATAGTTCTGGAGTTCATGATAGATTTGAAGAATAGTTTCGGTTTTTACCTTCTTCGAAGAAACAGTTGTGTTTTTCAACCCGGAACCGAAACTATTCTTTGAGGCTATCAGAAACTCCAGAACTATTTGAAAGAATTTCAGAATTCTCGAAAAAAGTATAATTTTCAACTATGAGGTGCCAACCTCACAGACACGTAGGAAAGAAAATATTTTTTGCATTTAAAAATATTGAAATGATATCGATGTTGTCTTTCGTCAATCAATAATTCTTATTTCTTCTCTCCGTCTTCTTCATATCGCAGAACATCACGCACGAAACGTCAAGAGAGATCCTAATGCTCAGAATAACCACGAAAAGCCAAAGGATGTATCACACCTTTTATTGGCATGTGTATCACAGTCGAATACACATAATTGTAAGTATCAAAGAATTCTATAGTTTTCAGAAAAAATATTGTTTAAGACCTTGGAAAAATTTTAATTATTTCGTCCAATTCCTAATTGGTTCGTAACAAATTCCAAGGCAGGACCATTTTTTCTATCTTTACTCTACAATATCTGACATGGAATTAACTTTCTTCGTTTCCCCTTTCCACAGTTGACTACGTATTCTGAGGCATCAAATATGGGCCAAGTACGAGTACATTAAAGCTAAGAAAGCTACAAATCGGCAACACTATTACGCAGTGGAGGGGACTAACCTTTTGAATAACATGATGTTATTATGATATGTCCTCACATGTATGTATCTTTGTTCGTTTAATTCATTGTAGAATTTCACAAATTGAGTCGTGTTTTCCGCCAGCTAGTCGCGATTAACACAATCATTTTTGTTTATTGCGTAGACTTATTATAATGACTCAAATTATCAATGCAGCTCTAATCACTACATCTCTTTTTGGTACATTTACTGTACACAGTTATCGGCGAACTAATCTTAAAATCTATTGAAAATACCTTGATACAACTTCCAGAAAATCTCCAAGTTTTTTACACACTGCATTGTCGCGCAGTTATTTATTAGATTCAGAAAAGTTATTTTGCGGGAATCCCAGTAATGTAATCCTTTGAATAATGTTGTCATATCAGAAATCTGATTCGGGTCTTTCCTAATTTGTAGATTATGGAATCGTCTAGAATTTCTGAAATTGATGCTTCTATCAGTTTTTACTACAATATTCGAGGCTTGGCGGGAACAATATTTGAATAATGTATCGCCTAATGACTTTATTCGGAATATTCCAGACGAAAATTGCTGCGGGCTGATGTTGGATCAAAAATATAGAAGATTCCACGATACATCAATGACTGGGAATATCTTCAGCCCTAGTACACGGATGAAAACTCTCATCAATTCAATACGAACAAGGTACATATAGATTGTTGTAAGAATATTATTATTTTTTCATTCAACGTCAGATTATCCTAGATTGCCAACTGAATTTCATTGTTATGTCCAAGTTTTGTTCCCCTTGATTCGAATCACCAAATATGTCCGATAACTTTTTCCCTCATTCAACAGTATTTGACTAATAATTGTCTTTCCACTTTGATTTCCATCACAGTACCCAGGAATCCTAGAGTATCGAGAACAGAACCAACAAAAGGCGTGCGCCCATTCCGACGGTTCGAGGGGCCAAGGGGAAACAACGACGCTGGATGGATGTCAGGCTACGGAGCGATGAAAAGATGGTAAAAATCACAAATATGAAACCAAATTCTTGCTTTTATTACACTTTCTCCAAAGAGAAATCGATTTCAAGTTTTATCCATACAAAATTTTAGAGCAGATGAATATACGAAATAAGACATACATTATTTTTTTGCGACACTTTCGTCGTGTTTGTTTGATCTAAGATTATTAATCATTTCATCAAGACGAGTCTTTAAATCATTTGTTTCTGTTCAATCGCAGATAGCCAAGCAGAGACATCCAAGTAAACTTGCTCCAAACTCGGCAGCGTCGGTGAGTCGCATGACTTTAATTACGGGTAACTCTTGGTTTTCTATTTTCTCTTTCGCGTGGCATGGCGGTAACATTGATATTGTATAATCTACGATTTCTCAGCTAGAGTATGTCAGGCTTACTTGCTTTCGCAACGGAACCGTTCAGATTGAATTGCCTTTTTACGAATTTGAGTAAAAATTACTTCTGCCTGACACTGGCGATAAAATATTACATGCATTCGAAATTTTCCGTTGCGAAAAGCGGCGAGCATCGCGACAGGAAACTATGGTTCGCTTAACCGGTTTCGCGATAATTCTAATCACTTTGTCGATTCCCGTCTCTATCGTAATTTGTTCAGACTCTCACTGGTTAAGCGTTCGATCTTCCTGAGAGTAAATTCACACACTTCCAAAAAGAAACAACTCAGCTCAAATTCAAGCACAAGTTGCCGAAATTGATTTGTACAAGATCGTCACAAGATCATTACCAGATTATTGATTTTGCATTACACAATTGAAAATATCGACTTTTACAGTCTTCCATTTGCATTTGATAGTCCGCTTAGAGAAAACATACCGACAATCTCCCAGTCTAGGATGTATCTAACCCGTTCTCTCCCTACAGATACAAAACGGTAAGTCTCTGACCACGGTGTACGAACTGCTGAGAATGTTTGTGTTGGTGAGAATGTCCTTTTCTAGATTCCGACAGGTACTTGTCGGGGAGGTAGGGTGGGGCATCTGGGGTATTCATGTCTGTGTGCGCGCCTGTTAGTTTTTAATTTCTAAATCCGTCGGGTGGGTTTGGGTTGAGGCGTAGGGTAGGAAGGCTCGGGTTCCTATTTTTAATGTGTCTAATGCTATTTATTCCGCAGATGATTCGGACGATTACAGGAAAAATGAAGACAAGATTTTGATATTGCTTCGTGACTATTTCTTAGTAAAAGATCTGTTTAAATTCTATTTTTCTGTAAAGAGAGCAGTGAAATTAGACGATTTCCGTATTGAGTCAATGTATCTCATTCGATCGCAGTAATTGAATTACTGTTTTGTAAGATCGATTAAATCGTAGAATGATTAATCAAATGCTGTCTGTAATCGTCCGAATGGGCAAGATGCGTACCTCCGTTTCCGTGTTTACGTGGGGCATGGAAACGAGGGACGCTGCGCTCGAAGACGTCGCGTCGAAGAGGACCGCCGACCGTCGTGCCACAAATCTTCTCTGCTTGCTTCTATCCCCCTTTTCATGGAAACACTTGTTGATTTTCTCCTAAAATCAAGCCTAGATTGATGAAAATTTGTTATTTTCGCGCAACGAGTGATTCCATGCATACTCTTCCTTGCTTTACTTAATTTCATAAGACTTCTTTTAATACGTTTCTAATTTTACAGGTTTATTTTTTTTCAGGGCGCGTATAACTTCATCTTTTCTTTCTTCCCCACAGGTTCCGCTAATTATTATTTTTTCTTTCAGAAATTGTTGTTTCATGTGTGCCTAACGAATCTTTTATCATTTCAGGTGATACTAATTCTCTCTCTGTTTCAGTTTCTCGCGGAAGATAACTTTCTTTGCTTTGTTCGCAGTTCATGCCGATTAAAATGTTTAATTGTATTTGTATGCGTTCTGAGGAAGCAAACGTGTGTCGGATACAATAGAACCAGGGGAAACAAAATTCTGCTGTGCAGAAAAGGTGAGATGAGAAACAGTTCTATGAGACAGTTGAAAAACAGTCAACGTAGCCGAGCTTATTTAAATTTATCTGCTCATTTCCGTACTCTTGATGAACTTCAACCGCTATTGGGTGTGTCTTATTGTGGTCTTTTCTTAATTTCCAGAGTGGTTGATCTCGTTCACCCCCTGTGGAATGCTAGAGATATTCCTTCCTTCGACACTTGATTCATTGATCATATTCGTACGCATGTGGAAGCGGAGAAAATGAGATCAATTGGAATGATCAACCCAGAGCCAGGGAACGGAGGGATGAGAGGGTGGTAAGTGTTGAACGTTCGTTGGATAATCCGATGTGCTATTACACGATCGAGGGGATCGAGGCATCGTTCTTTCTCCAATTCTAATGCGATTGTACAGTGTAATAACTAATCCCTTCTAATTACAGTGGGCTGATTTTTGGGGCATCGATACCGGGTGTGGATCTGAATAGAGACGACACAGTGGACGATATTCACCAGGCATCATAGAGTTTCTTTCACCTCAACTCCCAGTGTATTTTATCACCTCGATCAGCGGTGGGTTTCTTTTATATTTGTTGAATAACTGAATAACTTGTTATGCTCAACATTCCAGTATAACCTGATATTTCAGACATATTTCAGAAGTAGATATATATTTCTCATTCACAAGTGTTAAACAAAAAAATCATGATCACTTTCAAGCTTGATAAATGAAACCGGAATGTAATTTGAAGAAATTTAGAAATTTGATTTTCATATCTTTTTCGTTTCTCGTACATAAACGAATACCTTTTTCAAATCAGTTAGGAAATTTGAAGCTTTGATTAGACCTAACCGTACAGTTTATAACTGACGAATTATTCTACTGATAGATTTTCCGTTTGGTTTGCTTATCTGTTTCAGCAAGTGATCTGAGACCTACTCCTCAAATTCGGATGAATCCTGGAATCGATGGAACAAAGATGAAGAAACCTATCAGCCCGAGGGAGCCAAACGTACGACAAAGGCTCGCGATCGGATAGATAAAATGTAAGGCAGATCTGCGCCATTTTTGAGCGATCTTCTTTCCCGAACTGGGCCGCGTAATATATTGAGAAATCTGATTGGGGTGTTCTACAATTTGGAAATTATGAAATTGTCTAGAATTTCTAAAAATTGTTCTTTCGTCAGTTTGTACTTTGATATTTGGGACACGATAGAACAATATTCGAATAATGTATCGCCTAATGACTTTATTTGAAATATTCCAGAAGACAATTGATGCAGGCCGATGTTGAATGGAAAAGTACAGAAGATTCCGCCACACATCGATGACTGGAGTTGTCTTCAGCCCACCGTACACGGATGCAAAACTCTAATCAATTCAATACGAACAAGGTACATATATAGGTGCTGGTAGCTCTACATAAAAGCGCTATTTTGAATTCTTGTATTGATTTTTAATGAACTCGCAGAATACGTAATTTACGTTACAGTATAGTATTTTGTAAACTTCAATCCCTCGGATTACAGTCTAATAGGTATTTATTTTTTTTTATTCCAGGTGCAATTTGAGATGTCGACGATCCGAGGATTCAAGATCATCGAGAATATCAGCTTCGTGCTTCGATGGTTTCTCTAGACATCTGCAGAAAAGCTAAGTGTCTTTTATTCTCCAATATATCAGTGTTTAATCCTTAGTATTATTGGGTTCGATAGTGACTATGTATTCTGTGTACCGACATCATATGCGAATTAGGAGGCTCATTCATTCTATACGGCACCGTCATATTGTTCTGAAATTAAAAAAATTATTCTATATATTACTCGTGCTTTATAAATTTCGTTGATCTCAGGGATGCTATCGTGTTGTTGCTTTCTTTTGCGTTCTCCAATTCCGGTGAAAATACAAAGAGCATCAGACTGAATTACAATGAAATCGTGCAGGCTGGCGGACGTGAGGTAGCAGAATTGTTTGGCGTTAATATACCTATGTTATTTCCCGTACTGAATGGGTTGGCACGTATTTATTTGTTCGCCCCAAATACTTATCCACGCCCGACTTCGATTTATTGACATTCGGAGACAAATAACGTTTTTGACGAATTTGGCCTTTTTTTCGAGCAATATAGTCGCCAAATCCGTAATTACCTAGCTATCTCGACGATTGTTATTTCTTTTGATCCATAATCTCATATTCTTCTGAGCGAAGCACGCAGAAGAAAAAACCTGAAAAATTGAATAGTTCACAAAAATATCGACGTGTCTTGGAAAATACGAAAAACCATTTTGCTAGAAGATTCTAATTTTTCTATTCTCCAAATTAAGAATCTTCTGCGGGGTGATATTGACTTATAATATTAGTGGCAATTGGTCTTTCTCATTCATACTCTAGTAATTGACTATTTTAGTTTTTTGATTGCTGCTCGGCCGCATTTCTACTGTTTTTATGCTGGGCCGGGTGAGTGTTTTTCTCGCGACATCGGAATATCTCGAGGAATACGTATCGTACCGTGAAATGTTCGGAACGGAAACTTCGATCTCGGAAGGGAACGCTGACTATGTAAAACTGGACCCCCACCCCAACCGATTGGGCAGGCGGGGAGGGTAGGGCGGGAGGGGTAGTGGATTCCGAATTTCAGGCAGGGACCTCTATTTGTTATTGCAGGTTCGAATTCTTCATGAACGAATACGCACTAATTATTGTAAACGTTTCCTCCGATTCGATTCGAAGCGCATCTTTCGGAATCGTTATATTTTCGACCTCTTCGCGAAATTCGCATCGTTTCTTCGAGAATCGGGAAGTATCTGTCGGATGTTCTCACGAGAACGATTCCATTGAGCGTAGGTATGAGTTAAAAAATTAGATAGTTTGATTTCGTTTTTTGTACGCGAGTTTCTCATCGCAATCTCATGGGCGCTTACATTCAATGGACTAACTACCATTAGCGCTACCCAAAAGTGGATCCCCGATGGTGAGAGGCACGGGACTCACCGGAAAAAAACCCCGGAGGTGAGAGGCGTGGGAACTCACCAGTGGAGTGCTAAAAGTAGTTGTTTCATTGGACGTTCACGTCCTTGTCGTTGTAATGCGAAGCTTTCGTCCGAAACATGGAATTGATCTGACTAATTTCTGAACGCCTTCGAGGTGATAGAGTTGAAATTAGGCACAATCGAATTGTTTTTCCAAAAACACTCGTGGCGCAGTTTCTTATCTTCGATTTCTCGCGCATCTCGTGGAATCGTTATATTTTCGACCTCTCCACGAAATTCGCATCGTTTCTTCGAGAATCGGGAAGTATCTGTCGGATGTTCTCACGAGAACGATTCCATTGAGCGTAGGTATGAGTTAAAAAATTAGATAGTTTGATTTCGTTTTTTGTACGCGAGTTTCTCATCGCAATCTCATGGGCGCTTACATTCAATGGACTAACTACCATTAGCGCTACCCAAAAGTGGATCCCCGATGGTGAGAGGCACGGGACTCACCGGAAAAAAACCCCGGAGGTGAGAGGCGTGGGAACTCACCAGTGGAGTGCTAAAAGTAGTTGTTTCATTGGACGTTCACGTCCTTGTCGTTGTAATGCGAAGCTTTCGTCCGAAACATGGAATTGATCTGACTAATTTCTGAACGCCTTCGAGGTGATAGAGTTGAAATTAGGCACAATCGAATTGTTTTTCCAAAAACACTCGTGGCGCAGTTTCTTATCTTCGATTTCTCGCGCATCTCGTGGAATCGTTATATTTTCGACCTCTCCACGAAATTCGCATCGTTTCTTCGAGAATCGGGAAGTATCTGTCGGATGTTCTCACGAGAACGATTCCATTGAGCGTAGGTATGAGTTAAAAAATTAGATAGTTTGATTTCGTTTTTTGTACGCGAGTTTCTCATCGCAATCACATGGGCGCTTACATTCAATGGACTAACTACCATTAGCGCTACCCAAAAGTGGATCCCCGATGGTGAGAGGCACGGGACTCACCGGAAAAAAACCCCGGAGGTGAGAGGCGTGGGAACTCACCAGTGGAGTGCTAAAAGTAGTTGTTTCATTGGACGTTCACGTCCTTGTCGTTGTAATGCGAAGCTTTCGTCCGAAACATGGAATTGATCTGACTAATTTCTGAACGCCTTCGAGGTGATAGAGTTGAAATTAGGCACAATCGAATTGTTTTTCCAAAAACACTCGTGGCGCAGTTTGTTATCTTCGATTTCTCGCGCATCTCGTGGAATCGTTATATTTTCGACCTCTCCACGAAATTCGCATCGTTTCTTCGAGAATCGGGAAGTATCTGTCGGATGTTCTCACGAGAACGATTCCATTGAGCGTAGGTATGAGTTAAAAAATTAGATAGTTTGATTTCGTTTTTTGTACGCGAGTTTCTCATCGCAATCACATGGGCGCTTACATTCAATGGACTAACTACCATTAGCGCTACCCAAAAGTGGATCCCCGATGGTGAGAGGCACGGGACTCACCGGAAAAAAACCCCGGAGGTGAGAGGCGTGGGAACTCACCAGTGGAGTGCTAAAAGTAGTTGTTTCATTGGACGTTCACGTCCTTGTCGTTGTAATGCGAAGCTTTCGTCCGAAACATGGAATTGATCTGACTAATTTCTGAACGCCTTCGAGGTGATAGAGTTGAAATTAGGCACAATCGAATTGTTTTTCCAAAAACACTCGTGGCGCAGTTTGTTATCTTCGATTTCTCGCGCATCTCGTGGAATCGTTATATTTTCGACCTCTCCACGAAATTCGCATCGTTTCTTCGAGAATCGGGAAGTATCTGTCGGATGTTCTCACGAGAACGATTCCATTGAGCGTAGGTATGAGTTAAAAAATTAGATAGTTTGATTTCGTTTTTTGTACGCGAGTTTCTCATCGCAATCTCATGGGCGCTTACATTCAATGGACTAACTACCATTAGCGCTACCCAAAAGTGGATCCCCGATGGTGAGAGGCACGGGACTCACCGGAAAAAAACCCCGGAGGTGAGAGGCGTGGGAACTCACCAGTGGAGTGCTAAAAGTAGTTGTTTCATTGGACGTTCACGTCCTTGTCGTTGTAATGCGAAGCTTTCGTCCGAAACATGGAATTGATCTGACTAATTTCTGAACGCCTTCGAGGTGATAGAGTTGAAATTAGGCACAATCGAATTGTTTTTCCAAAAACACTCGTGGCGCAGTTTCTTATCTTCGATTTCTCGCGCATCTCGTGGAATCGTTATATTTTCGACCTCTCCACGAAATTCGCATCGTTTCTTCGAGAATCGGGAAGTATCTGTCGGATGTTCTCACGAGAACGATTCCATTGAGCGTAGGTATGAGTTAAAAAATTAGATAGTTTGATTTCGTTTTTTGTACGCGAGTTTCTCATCGCAATCACATGGGCGCTTACATTCAATGGACTAACTACCATTAGCGCTACCCAAAAGTGGATCCCCGATGGTGAGAGGCACGGGACTCACCGGAAAAAAACCCCGGAGGTGAGAGGCGTGGGAACTCACCAGTGGAGTGCTAAAAGTAGTTGTTTCATTGGACGTTCACGTCCTTGTCGTTGTAATGCGAAGCTTTCGTCCGAAACATGGAATTGATCTGACTAATTTCTGAACGCCTTCGAGGTGATAGAGTTGAAATTAGGCACAATCGAATTGTTTTTCCAAAAACACTCGTGGCGCAGTTTGTTATCTTCGATTTCAGGCGCATCTCGTTGAATCGTTATATTTTCGACCTCTCCACGAAATTCGCATCGTTTCTTCGAGAATCGGGAAGTATCTGTCGGATGTTCTCACGAGAACGATTCCATTGAGCGTAGGTATGAGTTAAAAAATTAGATAGTTTGATTTCGTTTTTTGTACGCGAGTTTCTCATCGCAATCTCATGGGCGCTTACATTCAATGGACTAACTACCATTAGCGCTACCCAAAAGTGGATCCCCGATGGTGAGAGGCACGGGACTCACCGGAAAAAAACCCCGGAGGTGAGAGGCGTGGGAACTCACCAGTGGAGTGCTAAAAGTAGTTGTTTCATTGGACGTTCACGTCCTTGTCGTTGTAATGCGAAGCTTTCGTCCGCAACATGGAATTGATCTGACTAATTTCTGAACGCCTTCGAGGTGATAGAGTTGAAATTACGCACAATCGAATTGTTCTCCCGGAAAAATTCAACGCGTTCTTTTTCATCATCGACTGAAAACGCATTTCTTGAAATAATCAAAAATTTGTTTTTTCTCCTGCAATCACAGCGCCATATGTCTCGAACCGAACAAAATTTTTTCCGTGAACTTTGCGTCTTTCCCCATGCAGGATTCGAATCTTACTAATGAAAAAATAAAATAGAATGAGGGTTTGCGCTCGTAATTTGATTTCCATGGTTTTGGTTTTTCGCTTCGAGATCGAAAAGTTTCCATTCCGGTACATTTTTGTGTACGTTAGACATTTCGATGTCTCGAGATAGAAAACTCACCCTCTATACTCTCAGTCGTTTCGTTCTTGGGTAAAATTTTCACATACACAAGATAAATCAAAAGTCTCATCTGTTCGGTAAAATCATTCATCCATACAGAAGAAGTTAGTAAACTATTCGAACCACATAAATTGCAATTAGTACAAATGATTTTTTGTCCTATGAAACGATTCTTTGTTCCTTTATATAGATCGTACAGATGTTGTATACATTCGAACAAATCGGGAATAATCATTTCTAATTTTCACCGGATGAATACGTGTCCGCTTGTTTTGTACGCTGATATTCACAACGTCAATTAGGCGAGCGGCGTGGTGCGGCGATGTAAGCGCGTATAGATTTATTGGTCTGACGACGTGCGATATTAATATTTTTATCTGTCACGTTACCGCTCGCACGTGATATTGTCACGTTTATAAAATAGTATTCTATGCAATGAAACGTGGAAGAGCGTATAAAATCGGGAAGAATGTCCGATTGAAATAACGTTTATCACACGTATTTAACCGTATTTCTACGTTTATGCGTCTAATTAACGTGACTTCAGGCGGACATTCCACCCGATTCCATACGTGTTGTAACGTTTGCGTTAATTGGGAGGGTCAAGAACCGTTGATATCGGTGCAGACTCTTGTAAACAAAGTCAGTCCTATTCGCAATGGTGTTGGTACGTCTGGATACGCTTTATTGCATGTTATTTTTTCCATTCGATCATGATGCCAAGATCCACGTTTTTATTTCCAAATGGAAATACGGAAAGCACTGGAATTCGATGATACTCTTCAAGTACTCGGGTCACCAGCTGGAAGATTAGTGAGCGGTGTTTTGTTACAAATCCATCCCCCGTGCGAAATGCACACGTAATACATATCACAAGGGCGATTAGGGCAGTGTTTGTATTACCGTGTAATCACAATAAATCTTTTTTAGGTTCAGTGAGCTGGTTTTCGGGGCATCGATACCAGCATGTTCTTGGGTGGAGATGACACGGAGAGGACAGTATTCAGCCATCGAGTTACCCAGCTTGGCGTGACTGTGAAGTCGGCGCCTCATCTTTGAAAATTCGATTTATTATCGAGAGTTTTTAAATCCCTTCGAATATTCCTGGAGTTCCTGATAGGTTTGTGGAATAGTTCCGATTTTGATAGAAAACTTTGTTATCTTCAACTTTTTCTATAATTATGTGCCTGGCGTTCCGAACGTTCAAATGCACGAAAATTATCTATTTATTCTATAAGTTGACTAGATACATTGCAGATCTACATTTCAACTACTGATGTTTGATAAGATGGAAATAATAAGAAATATGGATAATTATTGAGATAACCAAATATGTTCTGAACGTTCATTTGAACGTTCTGCGTTTGCTCATCTGTTTCAGCGAGGGATCTGAGGCCTGTTCTACAAATCGGACGAATCACGGACCAACGGGTTGAAGGCGAAGAAGAAGAATTCTGTAAGACAGGCGTCAAGTGTACGAACATGAAACATCGGAATCAGATGAAGTCTAAAGTAGATCTGTGTGTTTTTTTCAATGGATCTATTTTCCTTTACTAGGCTGCCTATTATTCTGGTTATCACTTATTACAGGTGTAATCACTCCTTTACATTGCTATTATTCATTGAATAAGTTGGTAAAATCTGACTGTCTTGTTTCACAATTGAAAAATAGCGCTTTGCTGCGAATGAACCCACTATTTATCGAGTGAATTGAACTAATTGTCATCAAATAACCCCATAAACCGAAGTCTTTGCGTCTCATGCATCGGATTTCACGTGTATTTCTCTCGAGATTTTACCGTTTTTCTTCGTAATGCCAGTGTTCAGGTTGTCCACTTCGTAGTTTCCAGAGTCTAGGTCAACGGCTCTATAGTTTTCGGTGTCTAGGTCGTTGGCGTTGAAGTTCTCGGTGTCCAGGTCGTTCGCTCTGTAATTAAAGGTTTCCGGGTCGTCCGCTTCGTAGTTTTCACTGTCCAGGTCGTCCGCTTCGTAGTTTTCGCTGTCCAGGTCATCCGCTTCGTAGTTTTTGACTTTTCGATGTCCAGTTCGTCCGCACTGTAGTCTTCGGTGCCCAGGTGGTCCGCTCCGTAATTAAAGGTGCTCAGGTCATTCGCTTCGTCGTTTTGAATTGATTCTCAATCCAATTATATGTTCCGTTGATAGTTGGTAAAGTTCACGTTCACACGCAAAGACGGCTGAAGTGATAAATGATTCAGTCGCGTGCGATGTCAAATGCGTATTAAATAGTGTCAAATATGTAATAAAAAAGTCACTCGATGAATAGAGATTTATTCGAAACAAAATGGGCTAAAAAAATTTCACTTTTTCAACAAGGCAAACTACTTGAAAATAGTTCAAAAAATAAAATAAATAAAAAAATAATAAATAATAATAAATAATTAAATAGTTCGAATGTTTTTTGCATTTATTATTTCGAACTTACCTTGTTTGTGTTTGAATTTCCGTGCGTCTGATTGCTTTCTGTTTCACCTTGCATACCTGTGAATTTTATTGCCCTTTCTTTTAAATTTTCTGTAGTTCCTTGGGGCGCGAACGGGCAGGAAGCGAAATGGTGGTGGGTGGCCTTACCGCTCACTGCCCTCAGCGATGACGCTGAACCTAGCAGACTATTCGAGCAGATGTGGCATGCTATTTAGCAGGGTGAGTCTGCTGGAATCGTCTGCTAGCTTCAGCGTTCTTTCCGGATCAACCTGCGAGCTTTATGAATTTTTCTTATTTTGTTAGAAATACGCGTGAAATTGATAGATATTTCCATACATGCTTTTGAATTCCTTATTCTATTATTCGTTGCTACTTTTGGTTGCATGTATTTCAAATTCTGATTCTCCGTGCACACGATCACAAACACCTATCCTGTAATTAGTTTTAACGAATGATCCGTTGGCTATTAAACGACGGAAATTCGTTAACAATTACCAGCTATGAACGACCAACAAACGGTGGCACTGCGTGAAATTAAATCAATTTATTGGAACGGGTAAAAATGAGTCAAGTCGCGGACGTTACTCGCGTGCACCTGGCGAAATTCCCTAGGACCGGTCGCGCATAATTGTAAACAATTTTATCGAATGAAAAATTATCTATCAAACGTCGCGAATACGCTATCAAACACCGTCCGACACCTGAAAATATCCGTCGAACGATTCTACGTCGGGAGAATGTGATTTCATGTCAAAATAGCGAATGAAGTGGTGACTTCCGGTTAGTGTGAACCGGTCCAGCGGAAATTCCCTGGGGTGGAAAAGTTCCGACCGCACTTTTCTTTTGATTTCTCCGGGAAGCCGGTTGATTAGCGAAACTTCGGAATGAACTATTGAACACCAACAAACGCCAAACGAACGATTAAAAAAAGAATTAAGCTGATCCGAGCAGATAGGGGGCTTATGGAGCTGTTTCACTAACGAATCTCTGTATGCTTACGTAGGGAAGTATAGATGTCGCCACGAGATTATTATTCGGTGAAATATATATCTCGCAATTTGTGAAAAATATAATACATCATCACAATATCATATTATCTCTTGTGTAGTGTGAAATACGCGATTCTTCTTGAATTCGTACCTTGTCGACACAGAAAGAGAAAAGTATATTATTATACCTATGTATACTGAACATACAGATATTATTTGTATTATTATTATTAGTTTTTCGTCATTCAACGAGAAGGTTTGATGTCATCAAGTGTTGTTGGAATATTATTAAATCCAGGTCAGAAAATTGATTGAAAATTTATAAATGAATACATACGATAGTGCACGTAAACATTTAGAATGTCAAACAAATAACATCCTACATAACTGCTTCGTTGATATTCAATTTCTTCTCTCTCCCAATTCCTCTTGTCTTATTCATATTCATCTCTGCCATATTATACGATAAATTTGTTGTCTTATTGGTTTTTCATTGTAAAATTTGTGTCCAAAAAATATTTCAGACTCGGATGAATATGTAATAAAATTAAATGAATAATATCACTGTTAGTATAAAATCTGAGTACATATTCGCCCACTGCTACATTTACAGCCCGTGTTTTCCAACCTTGTCAGACGAAAATGAAAAAAAAAAAAAAACAATCCTACAGGTATAATAATATAATATCTGAATTGAATCTCCTTTTTATTTACAGATTAATTAATTGATTGATTCGGAAAAAGAATTAAGTAACAATGACACTGATCGACGGTGTTGGAGATGAAGTAACAGATTTTTTTATAGTTGTAAGTGTATTATTAGTCGGATGGTTGGCTTGGTGTTCAACAAGTATCGCTGATCAACCACTAATACGAACTGTTCTTATATTACAACATCGAACGCGTACTCGTATAGCAGAACTCAGAGCTAGTAGTCAGACATCGAATAATAATACAACAAATAATAGAATACAAAATATAGAAAATACCAGCGAAGTTACAACTGAACAAACCGAAAATGAAAACGATGACAATATTGTCGAACCACAATGTCCTACGCCGACGCCAGTTACAGGTAATTGGAAAAAAAAAGAAAAACTGCTACAAAATTTTGTTCAATTCTTGTTCATTTTAATCTGTTTTTCTTCTTATCATTCTTACAAAGCTCCCGTCGAAGAACAGATCGAACCAAACGCTACACCCATAGCTGCGCCTTCGGAAGAAGCTTTGATACAGACTATGGATACGTTTAATAATGATGATTCAGGCTTGAGGCAGAGAATTGTTAAGATCGATACCGATGACGAGTCTACAGATGTACCAGATACAACTGGCACTAGAACAACTGAGCACTTAGATACTGGTGCAGAGCCCGTTGTCAACGACGCTAATGAAATGACGATAAAACTAAAATTCATTAATGACGATCAGAAAGTAGTTAAAGGAAGCCCAGAGGAATTACTAGGCGATTTTATAAGGTGTTTGAGGGAAAAAAGCCCTTCTAAGACTTGTTTTCATTTTTTCCAAGTAAATAACTCAGATTTAATTTTTATTTACTATTTCCAGGAGACATTTCCAGGTGGAACTTGCTGCTCAAAAATTAGTACGTTTGGTATTCAACGGCCAGGTACTCCAGCCTGATACTAGAACGTTGGAAAGGTGTGGATTGTACCATAACTGCGTGGTGCATTGTTTGGTACATCAACAGAGGTCTAATCCAACGCCTTCTGGGCAAACGGGAACATCGGATAATGCATCGCCGCTTTATTTCAATCCTCAATCATTCCAGGATTTACCAACGAGCGCTGGGCTAGGAGGAGCTCGTCACGAATGGGATCTTAGTAGACTTTTAGTTAGCATTTTAACTATAATTTTGGGTCTAGCTTGGTATTCGAGATACCATTACGCTCAATTATTTACAGCCACTACCACGCTCGCACTCTATGCACTCACTGCTATTTTCACTGTTTCACTTTTTGGACATTTCTTTCCCGATCAAGACAGCATCAGAAATATTGAATAGATCGCATTTATTTATGGATATGATACTTGGTATTTTATAACTCCACGGTTGTATGCATGGATCTATACATGGAAGTATCCTATATTGTCAGAAACGAAGCTACTTTTTTCAAAGATGGAGGAGGTGACTTGGTCTCATACTATACCAGATCCTAATTGTCTATCTTTGATAAAATCCAATGTTACATCATATTGATATTCAGAATTTACTTTTCAAAGCATTACACTTTGGGTGGTGAATTGCTTTCTCTGGTATCGTCTAACAAAGTGTGGATATTTAAAGTCAGTTTAAATTTTCCCAAAACATGACTCATCATTATCAAAGACCCGAAAGGACATCTCGAGGATTAAAGAAAATAAAGAATATTGGGAACGACCTGTAAATTGTAAATTCTTGTATGACATGACACATTTTAATGCTTAATCTGTATATTGTTTTTTTGTTTATGTAGTCTAATTGAAGATTATGTTGTCAGTACAGAGATACTTGATTTGGTAATAATATATGAATAAATGAAATACCTAATTATTAATCAACACTATTCTGCATTGTTATAGATACATTTGAATTCAAGTATCAAAATATAATAGATCTATGATCGATTCACCTTATTTTAACGAAGCATAGGGAGAATAAATAAAAATTGAAAAATTTGCAATTTTTATATTATTATTATAAATATTAGGTAATTTTATTTATGACATAAAATCATATATACAAACGAATCGTAACTCTAATCTTACCACCGCAAAGTTTTAGATGTTGAAAAGAAACTTCATTTGTTCTGAGTGAGCATTAAAAAATGATTGACAAAGCTAATCAGAAGTTAGATATAGGTATAGTTTTTTAATCAACCTTCAATGTCGTTCCGTTAAGTTGCAAGGTATTAGCTTCTGATAATTTATAAGAAGTTACATTTCCAAATATCGATGATAATCTACTATGTAATGCATGTGAATCTAGAACAAAGTTTCCTACGGGATTTTCCAGAAGTACAACACCCTTTTGGGGCCCAGATTGAACATTGACAAAGCGACAAGCAGGATATTCGTAATTTGCTTCATTTGGAGGTGGTGAATCACCAGTCGAAACAACTAATACAGTTTGTTTGTATAGAGAATCAATAGCCATTGATTTTGTAATTAAATTACCATTAATGTACAAATCAAAGTGTTGACCATATATACCGAATACTTTTTCGATCTCTGAATTTAGATGGTTATGAGATATGCTCTTACCCCCCAATGGATTTTCTAGTAAAATAGTACCCACTGAACTAGTCGCGCCAAATCTTGGTACAATGTTTACAAGTTTTACATTTAGCCACTTACAAAATGGCACAACTTTTGAGTTGTTTAAATTCAAGCTAACGTCAGTTTGACTGGAAGCCTTGACTTTAGTTAAAACAAGCTTGAGATCTACTCCTTTAACTTTTTGCTCTTCCTCTATAATAATTTCCTCCCCATTAGTCATCTCAGAAATATTTTTCTGCGGTGTTTTGGTAATTCCTTCAATAAACGACTTGTAGCTTACTGCAACAGTCGCCAAATTACTAGTCTGATCTTTGATCTCGTAGTAAACAATGGCTTCATCAGATGGTACCAGCTGCGCTTTCTTCCTCAGCTTCTGCACACGATTTATTATTTCTCTGGCAACACCCTCGTGCTGCATCGTCTCGTCGGGAGTAATATCCAAGAGTATTAGAATATCTCCTTCGCTATGGGCTTCATATTGTTCAGCGAGCTTTTCGGCAGCTGGGCCAGTGAAACTGAACATGAGGCGCAGATCTTCGGGTCCTAATTCGTGACCCTGTACTTGAATCTTCTTTGTGGTAACGAATTTTTGGAGATCTTCATCAGAGAGCTGCTTGATAGCTTGCATTATGGATTTGAATTCCCCCTTCAGTCTGGCGCCTAGTGTTTTATGATCTGGTTCAGCCCTTAGAGTAACGCCATATTTTTCCTTGTCTGTAGTCAGGGTAAGCTCTCTCAAGTTCAATTCTTCGAGAATGTATGGCTTGAGGGAATCTATATCGTTCAAGACACCAGGGTCACGGTGTATTACAACAATTCCTGGCAACGGGTATTTTACCGGAATGGTTTTCCTATCTCTTGCTACTCTTCCAAGATCGATTACAGTCTGCATACGAGAAACTGCTTTCTCAATTTTTTCATTAATCAGATTTTCAGTTGGATCGGGAATCATCTGATAATGAACGCTGTCCATGTTCTCTCTGGTGGATACGATCAATTTTGACAGTCGTTGGAACATAAATTCAGTCAAAAAGGGTGTAAATGGCGCGTTTATTTTCACCATTGTATAAAGAACGGAAAATAAGGTGTTCAGGGCGTGTCTACAATCGTTGATGCCTCCATCTCCCTTGATTCGTTTTCTGTTCATTCTCACGTACCAATTTGTGAGATTATCTATGAATTTTATGAGCCTAGGTACGACTGTATAGAGTCTATAAGCCTGCATTTCTTCTTTCAAAAATTGTAGTAAAGATTGAGTGAATGAGATAATCCATCGGTCCATTATGTTATCAGATAAATCAGAAATCTTCTTTGCTTCGTTGTAAGTAAACGAGACTTTCTCTTCCCTTTCAAATCTCTCGATATTTTGCATTAGGAATCTGAATGCATTGTACCAGGGAAGAAATACATCTTTTATAATATCTCTCACTCCTTCTTCCTTGAAACGTAAGTTCTCTGCTCTTACTACTGGCGAGTTTATCAAATAGAGTCTCAAAGCATCTGCTCCAAATTTATTAAGTACTTCCATAGGATCTGGGTAATTCTGTTTTCTCTTTGACATCTTTTGCCCATCGGAAGCGAGGACTAGGCCATTAGCGACTAAATTCTTGAAGGGTGGCTTCCCAAAAAGTGCGGTAGAAACTACGAGTAAGGTATAAAACCAGCCGCGAGTTTGATCTATTCCTTCGGCAATGAAATCAGCTGGAAAGCTGTCCTCGAAATCTTTTATTCTCTCGAATGGATAATGCATTTGAGCATAGGGCATGGATCCAGATTCAAACCAGCAATCAAATACTTCTGTTACTCTCTTGAGCGGTGGTTGTCCAGGACGTTTAGAGGGAATAGTTAAATGATCGATACTCTCCCGATGAATATCCTGAATTTTAGTTCCAGTCAATTCTTCTAATTCGGCAATACTACCAATGCAAACGATTTCTTTCTTGTCCTCCGAAACCCACAGAGGTATCGGATTTCCCCAGTATCGATTTCTGCTGATCGCCCAATCCCTAGCATCCCTAAGCCAGTTACCGAATCTTTTATCTTTAACGTAATCAGGTACCCAATATGTCTCAGAGCTAGCAGTTACTAATTTATCCTTAAATTGTTCAACCCGAATAAACCAAGATGGAACAGCTTTGTATATTAACGGAGTATCCGATCTCCAACAGTAAGGATAACTATGTTTACTAGTTCCGCTGTGAATGAGTATCTTTTTTGCCTGTAAATATTTAATAATATTCTTATCCGCAGCCTTGACATGTTGACCAACGAAATCCTTAACAGGTTCAGTGAAGTTTCCACAATTATCTACCGGGCAAATTATCGATTGATCTCTAGTTATAACACCAGCAGCTAAGCAACATCGATAATCGTCTTCTCCAAAGTAAGGAGCTTGATGAACGATCCCAGTTCCAGATTCTGCGGTGACGTAAGTGTCATTGAGGACAACAAAGGCTCCCTTACTCCTCAGGTTATTGAAATAATCAAAGGGTGGTTCGTATCTTTTTCCCTTTAGATCAGCGCCCTTTCTCTTGCCTACTATGGTATATTGATCTTTGGATTTATAGATAAGATCCAAACTGGACTCAAGTATGATATAAATTTTACTTGTGCTGGAATCTTTGACCTCCACATATTCAAAGTTTGGATTACAACAGAGTGCTAAATTGCTCGGTAAAGTCCAAGGTGTCGTAGTCCAGGCTAAAATAGCTACATCTTTCTCATCCAGCAGCGGAAACGCAACGACGACGGAAGGATCTACGACGTCTTTGTAATTTTGGCCAGACTCAAAGTTGGACAATGGAGTATTACACCCCGTTGAAAAAGGCATTACTTTTACTCCTTGATACACAAGACCTTTGTTAAATAATTCCTTAAAAATCCACCAAATAGATTCCATGTACCATGGATACAGCGTCTTGTAGTCGTTCTTGAAGTCGATCCAGCGCCCGATGCGCCCAACGATTTTCTCCCATTCCGAAGCATAGCGCATTACAATACTCCTGCATTCTTTATTGTAGTTAGCGATACCCATTTTTGCCACATCCTCTGGGCCTTTTATTCCCAGTGCTTTATCAACCTCAAATTCTACTGGCAGGCCATGCGTATCCCAACCAAATCTACGCTCTACATGAAAACCACGTTGGTGAGCATAACGTGTTACTATATCTTTTATTGTACCAGCTAAGATGTGGCCGTAGTGAGGTAGCCCAGTGGCGAAAGGCGGACCATCGTAAAACGAATATCTTGGTTTTCCTTTAGATTGTACTAAGCACGTGTTGAATACATCTAATTTTTTCCATAGTTCCAGCACGTTTTCTTCTTCTTTAGAAAAGTTTATCGAATCTGGTAATTTTTCCGTCATTTTATTTTATTTTGTTATTTTTCAGAGGTTGTAGAGGATGTTTGTCACGAATTATGTGATGCAACTTGCCTCTTTTCACAGTAACCGTTTTCTTTCAATTTATTATAATACTGTTAAGTTGTTTTTCAGAGACTGATTCACTGTTGACGGGGTTTTTCAATCATTATTTCTACTCTCGATGATAATAAGCCACCATAATTTGTAACAGATTTTAATAATATTTAACACCGGCTGTTGACTAGCTGATGCTCCTAACTGCAACGTGTTCTTCGAAGTTCGAGACTCGACAATTCACAGGCTATTCTTAGGTTATGTTACGTAGTAATACCTCCACTTAACAGTAATACACACAGATGACAACTCAGGTTATGCCGAGTCCACAAGCATGAGAATAAAAGCACGCTGATTGATCATCGCCGGGATCTGAATATTTCTATTGGTTGTTGGATAAAACTATTGTGAACCTTTCTACAAATTTACATCCTCGTTGGATAAGGTAGTAAAAATATGCAGGTTAAAATATGGTTAATGGTTGAGATATATTTCAAGAATTAAAAATCGTCAGAAATTCTTGCTGCTGTCAAATAATAAACAAGTTTTCATTGAATTTTTACATTTCAATACAGTTTCATCATTTTATTACACTCTCTGTGTTTTATTAAGAAAATAAGTATGGGAAAAAATAAGCAGGCACAACGTACTAAAAATAATGCTAGGGTAAGAAAAATTCAAGATTATTTAAATAATATTATTTTCACCCATCCTTCACATATGGATGTCCATTTTCTAATTGCATTTTCTTTTTTCTTGGCTGTAACTGCATCTTCTTAAATAAATAAGGCTTATATTTTTATTATTTTTTCTCCATTATTTTCTATACACGTAATTGCTATTTTTTTTCAATTAAATTCTTACACAACTTCAACAGAATATAAAAACATACGATCTTTTTATATCAATAATTATTTCTTTTCTACAGCCGTCAAGTAGTGGTCGTAGCGCAGAGCTGCTTGGAGCTTCGATGCCAAATTTTGTTGGTTTTTCAGCAGTAAAGGATGGCGCATATGTTCCATTATTGCCAGGATTATCAATTGGCACTTTAGACGATTTTGATATTAACAAATTAGATTCTAATTTTCAACTGCTATTGAAAAAGATGAATAAAAAAGATGGAACAACTAAACTTAAGGTGAAACTTGTGCGCTTATATTATAAATAACAAAATAACACCCATAATAAAAGTTGCATACAGATTTGCTCTTTACGGAGGATGAAGCCGAAGAAAAAATGAGAAAAGTAGAACAGTAAACCATATTTATATTCACAGGCGTTGCAAGAATTTACCGAATTATGTAATAATTCAACTGAAAAAGATATACAAGCAGTCTTACCATTCTGGCCGAGGATATATTGCGTTCTTGCTATTGACATAGAACACAGAGTAAGGGAAGCTGCTCACATAGCGCATCTGGCTATCGTTAAACCAGCTGGAAGAAATATTGCTCCATATCTGAAGCAGTTAGCTGGGCCTTGGTTCACATCGCAATATGATACCTATGCCCCAGCTGCCTCTGCCGCAACTAATTCTTTTGAGGTAGAGAACAAAAACAAGTTAACATGAAGCTTGATATAGATGTGAATATCTTGGATGTTAAGTTATTTCTAATTTTTAATATTTTTCAGGAAACTTTCCCTGTGAACAAATTAAAAGATGCTATAATTCACTGTCAGGAAGAAATTCTCACTTATATATGCGACAACATCACTATTCAAACCCCGCAGTCGCTTGGAAATAACAAGTATGGTGATCATTTTTTTTTTGGCATTACTTATTAATTGAATAATGATTTTCATTCATTTCTCATTTTAAGAACGGTTACACCCGAAGAATTGGATATGAGATACCAAAGATTATTGATATCAAGTTTACAAGGCTATTCTTTATACTTGAAAACTATACCACCTCGACAAATGGAGAAAGTAATTCATATTCATGGGAAAATATTGTCTAGTAGTAAATTTTGGAAACTAGCAAAACACGAAGTTCCTCTAATCAGAGCTGGATTCTTCAGCGTTTTAGCATCGATGATTCAGTATGCAGATGAATTGTATAAAAATGATAAAAAGAAATTAGTCACTGCCGTTATGAACAATCTCGATGAAACAGATCCTGGAGTTTTGCCAGTTGTTTGGGAAGCTGTATTACTTGCAATATGCAAAATAGAGGTAATCAAAAGACAAAATATTTAAACATAGGAAACAGAAATTACTCCAATTAATTCTATGTTAATCTTCAAATTTCTTACTTTCCCAGAACTGGCATGGTCAAGTTAGCATAGAAAAACTCCTACTTCCAAAATTGTGGCATATTTTGAGAGACGGTGGACACGGAAGCGCCAGTTCTATTTATCCAAATCTCTTACCCTTCATAAGCCATTTCCCAATTGATACTGTGGATAAGACAAACTTTTATACAAATTTCTTTGAAAACTTGAGAAAGGGGTAAATATCATTGATATTTTGAATATCAAATATTCTATGGCTTAGTAACATAGTGTTGCAACAAATTATTGATAACAAGGTAATTTTTATAGCTTTAAAGTCAAGAGTGTTCAACTCAGTCACTCAGAAATGCTCGCTGTGGCCACCGCCTTTGTAGAATGTTTGCGCTATGTTGTCCTTTTGAATAATGATGATGGGATTTTGTGCGAAACCTTATTAAGAGAACAGGTAAAGGTTTCTGGATGAGAGAACAGCTTAGTTAACAAATATGCTCTGTTTTCAGTACTAAGTTTAAATAAAATACATGTTTCTCAGTTGATGCCAACGCTGGAATGGTGTCTGGCGGAAAATACACCGATAAAACCATTACTCTTCAATCAAATATGCCAGTTGATTCGTTACTGGAGTAAAAATCGAGACGCTCCAGAATATAAATGCTATGCTTATTTGGTAGAACAATTCTGGGCCCAACTTGAGATGAAGTTGTTGGCTCTAATTGAGTCTACAAAAGAGTTCTTCAACGCAGATGATGTTTCTCATGTCCATGATTCTTTGCTGGATTTATTGCTCAGTTTGAAAAACATTTCAGTACCCAATCGCAAAAATTTGAGAGTAAAATTCTTCGATCCTAATAAGAAGCAAACCAACAGAAATGAAGAAGTTGTATCTAACGTAATAGACGATGACGCGATCTACTCTTCTGAATTAACTCGGTTAATAAATAAAATAACTTCAACTAATTTTGCTAACGTAGAAGAAGATCAGTCCGGTCCAAATATATTAAGAAACTTTTATAAATTAGTCTCAAATTTTGAAAGTCCAGATCTTTTCACTACATTAGCTAAAGACCGAAGTTTATTTGAATTTTATGATCAAAGTTTGAAAAAATGGTTTATCGAAAAACCAGAACACTCTGAAATAATCATAAAACTGTCATTCAATCTCTTGAAGTATTTAGACGAACAGGAAAAGATTGCCGTTCTTAATTCACTGACGGAGGTAAATTAATTTGACAACCGGAAATTTTCAAGCGTCATGCATCTAAAATGAAACTAGATCCAACTCATTTTTACGGATATTACAGATTGAGGACAAAATTGTACTTGGGCATGCTGTAGAGTGCGCCTTGTCTAAAGAGAATAGAAAGGAACCGGCAGTGAAACAGTGGTTCTCACAACCCAAAGTATCCTCTTTATTGGTCGATGTCGCTAAACAAATAGTCGCCAATGAGACTGACATCGATTTAGACATGAACAAAAACATTCTTATGTTATGTTTCGAGTCTTCAGAGGCTGGAGGTGAGTTACATTATTTATTTTCACGTTCAAATCTTCAGTGTTAATAATTTACTGAACTAAGCAGATCATAATTCTCCATTTTCAGGCTTAGTAATTAGCGATGCTACATTCAACGAAATTGTATCAATCCTCTGCAATTCTTTGAGTAAGAAAAATCAGGAGAATATTAATTCCCTCGCTGACCTTGTATCTGATTTATGCTCCGTTACTTGGACTCATAGAAAGTTGGGGATTGGAGCTATTAAAGTAGTCGAAACTCTGTTTGAATTGAGTTGTAGAGATGATTTAGATCCCAATGCTTTCCACGTGGGTACCACTGTACAGAATACTTGGGAGAATGGGCTACTTGAATGCACGAAGAAACTTTCCCCCCAAGAGATTGTCAAGCTTACTGAAAAGTGCGCTGATATTCTTTGGCAAAAGGTTTTGGAATCGTGAGTTGATGTCTCATTTTTGTAATCGAAAAACGAGATGAATAAAATAAACAATTTTCACCTATTACCAATATTTTCCAGAAAAAACGTACAATTCGCCGAAAGACTCGTTAATGTCGCCTCCAGTTTTATAAAATCATTAGTTGTAGATGACGATGATAATGAATACATGAAAGATGTTATCGCAGCCTTTATGACTGGGACAAAAATATTCACATGGTTGTCGAACGTGACAACGATCGTTTTATATGCCGAAGTAATATCAGGAAGTTTATCAGCTAGAGAAACATGTTTTAAAACGAAAATTGGTCGAGAAATAATTAACATAAATTTAGAGGACCAATATCCTATAGATAATATAGAAGAGTGTGTGAAATGGGCTTCATTCAACATAAAATTACTGAAAAATCTCTTCAAGAGTGAATCAGAGGATAAAAATAACGCCGAAGAGCATTCAAATGATATTGAAAATGTGGAATCAATCACTGACGGCGCTTTACCAATTATTAAAGAAACTCTTACGAATGTATTGTACGTTATCGCTACTGCACATTTATACAGTCGACATTATCCTTCCGTAAGTAAATTTCTGTTTCCATCATTATTTTTACCTTATTCACATTATTCTGTACACTAATGAATATACCTATCTATGTTACATAACTGTTTAATTCTCCACAGACAAAATATTACAACAATATTAACGCTCTACTCGCTAATTTAAAAAGAGAATTCAAAAGTACTTATACAGTTTTTGAAACTGATATACGAGACTGTATTCTTACGGATATTCTCCAAAAGTGAGTTTATTTATTTTATTTATGTATTTAATTATTTATCACTTGCAATACCAATATAACAGATAAGTATAGAAAACTCGCCTTACATAGACGAATGTCTGGCCACAGGTCCGGCTAAAACTTATTATTATTTTCAATAACGTAAATCAAGTTTACAAGTATAAAACAAGTTCAATGAATTACCATTGATTGATTTTTCAGCTCTCGCAGTAACGTTGGTGTTTGGTCACATGTATTAAGACTTTATTGTACAGAACTTGTGCCTTGTGATTGTTCTGAATTTTATTTCAAAAATAATTTCACCGATACGAGTGGTTCTTTGAGTAGCACAGATGAAATTGGTGCTCGCCTTCAAGCTGTTCAGGTATATTCATAAGATTCACAGACGATTACTTCGATTTTACATATTCCTCACATAATTCAATACCAATTTTAGGTCTTATCTGATTATCTGAAGCTGGGAGATGTCCTGCTAGAATTAGACAATGATATAAACGCTCTCGTGACAAGCCGCAGTTTACTTCGGAGTGAATCAGAGGGAGAAGATTTGCAAATTTTTATCTCGACGTTAGACAAAATGATGAAACTTTACCAAGAGGATAGCAGTTTTTTGTTCTTCGATTGGTTTGTATTAGTTGTACAAAAAAAAAAAAAACCACCGAATAATTCAGTTTAGTATCTTTATTACTTATTTTTATTCTTACAGTGATGTATCTCGGGTATCATGGCAAGACTGTACGCTACTTTTAGAAGTAGTTAGATTTCTAACAAAATCTATTACAACGATACCTGAGAAACTTATTCATGCTCATTGGGATTTCATTTTAGTATCTCTCGCCTCATGGCAACTTTCAGTAAAGAAATCCAGAGATAATTGTGATAATCTGAGGGTGAGGATCTTTGTTTGTGTGTTTTATCTCTCATTTTTTTCATCTAGATGAATTGTTTAAATTGTATTCTATTATTCTTTAAATACTCCAGGTAACTGCGTTCATCGTAGCCGTTGATCAACTATTTTACGTCCTGCAAGAACTTTTGGTCAAACACGAAAAGGAACCAATCGAACAATTACCTACGTCAATTTTGGATGAATGGAAAAATATTTTCGCCGATGATATCTATGACATTCTCATTGGAACTTGGATGTACTGTTCAGGTAAAAAGATGAAAACGAAACTGAGTAAAACAATTCTTTCTTTGACCCATTTCTGGGATTTTTAGTTTCTTTCATCTAATTTGATTTGCTTTATTTACAGATTTGTACAATCAACACGACATTTCATCCATGCAAGTTATTCTGCTGGACAGTTTAGGCGAAGCTTTGAAATTAATAGATGACAAAATTTTTTCCAAAAAGCATAATAATACAATGCTTGGACCGGTAATTTCTGACCAAGTGATGAAGCTCTCATTTAAATTACTCCAATCGCCTGTTCCGAGTCTTCAGCTCTCAGCTTATCAGGCTTTGAAGAAAGTTATTCCAGAACTTGTGGTGCAAGACAAGGCTATTATAGAGAAAGAAGACTTCGATCCAAATGTACTAAATTTAAAAAAATTTGAGAACGTTCTTGCCACAACGCAGAATATTGTGAATACAATGCTCCAGGAATACAAGTAAATTGTGTTTTTCATTTCAATTTACTATTGAATATAGAAGTTTATTTTCATCTACATTTCCATTTGTTTCCAGATTATGTGAAACTGTGAGCTGCGCCATTCAACCATATACGGACTCCTATATTTATACTCTTGGATATTTGTTCGAATGGGCTATTTTATTAGATATGTGTTCCTTTGCTGATTCTGAACTACGTTATCAATACTCTCAATTACTCAAGTGAGTTTTACACAAAAGAAATTTGTTTATTAATCACTAATTGAAAATCATAATTCATGATAATTTCAGAAACGATTTCTTCCCCTCTTTATTGGACAATCTTTTCCGGCTTATGCCTGTTGAAATTCTTCAAGATAATAAAAACAAGACTGTTAGATTAGCCGGAATATTTTCAACAGCTCCATCGTTCAGTTTTACAGGTAATTTCTACGATAACATTGAGCATTTGTAATTTTTTTCCTGGCTTTTTTCTTTTCAATGTTCCATTCTATTTCATTTTCAGAAAGTTGGACCGAGTGGAGACTAGATCATTTAGTTTGCTGGCTGTATGCTAATAGCTTACGACAATTACCAGTCTTAGTAAGACAATGGTGGGGAACTGCGGATAGCAGAGTTTCTGCAGCAGTTGACAGAATCACGACTCTTTACGTTAGTCCTATGCTTTGCCAGGAAGAACTTCAATGCAATAAACTTACAGATATTGAAAATATGCAGGTAATAATAATAAAAGAAGATGAATAATTGATCTATAAGACTTATATCCCCAAAACCATTTTCTGTTTTCATCTAATTAGTTATTGATCACTGTTCATCATTTCTTTAATCCACAGGTCAAGATACATCCGACAGCTAGAGAAGTTATAGCAATTTATCAAGTAGAAGATGCGAAATTAGAACTGAGTATAGTTTTGCCTATAAACCATCCATTGGGGCCTATAACTGTTGAACCTGGACCGCATGCAGGTGGCGCAGCAAATTGGAGATATTGCCACATGCAGCTATCCATTTTTCTCACACACCAGGTTCGTTGCTTTTTTATTTTCTCTGGATTAATGGATTATCAAATATAAATTGAAATAAAGATGTGTATAATGTATTGAATTTTACAGAATGGATCGATTTGGGATGGTTTAACATTGTGGAAAAATAATTTAGATAAAAGATTTTCTGGCGTGGAAGAGTGTTACATTTGTTTCAGTATCGTCCATGCTACTACAAATCAAATACCAAAACTTTCATGCCATACTTGCAGGAAAAAATTCCATACGCCTTGTCTGGTAAGATATATAAAAATTATACTTCATTGACATGAAATATTATGTGGAACTAAATCCTATAATAATGAATTATTGTGTGATCATTATACTATAATGGTAAGATTTTTGTGTCTGTTTTCAGTACAAGTGGTTTAATACAAGCCAAAAATCTACCTGTCCGATTTGCAGAAACATATTCTAAACCAGTTTATTAATATTGATGTATTTATTATTAAAAGAGATGAAAAAGACAAAACGTTTTTGATCAAAGATTATAGTACGGGGACAAAAATCTAATAATCATGTATGTTATCATTCAGAGCAGGAAAAAGAAGGAATAAGGGAAAAGAAAAACGACCAGTTATTTATAATGATTATTATTACTATAATTAATATTATTTAATTATTCTGAACACTTGTTGAGGTAGGAGGTATGTATTGATACGTAATATTATTATGTTATCGTCTATAGTACGAATTTATTTTACGGGTCAAATAATACCCATGCAAGTTGGGAAGAAAAAACAGGAAAGGAAGTGCGGAATGTAAATAGCTGGTGGTTTGATTTAGAAAATCCTCACTCAATCCTATAAATAAATATATTTTTCAAATGTGGGATGTTTTCGAATATTTGTCATTCTAATTGTTCTATATTATTACAAAGTTTCCCTGCCAACTATAAATCGAATTATGTATAGAAAATTTTGGATCATACTAATCTTCGAAAACAAGTACGTTGAAAATGACGTTGCTCATTAGATTCATAGACTCTAAACGCCCTTCTTGCTCATTTTGAAATATTATACATCGAAAAGAGCTACACTCGTGTACATTATTCATTACGTTCGAGCTACTTCGGATTCATATCGACCATCTTGCGATGTATGGGCAGACGGCATCGGGAAAAACTTATTTCACCATATTTGTGTCATATTTTGTTTCCCTAGCCAAGTTTCTGATAGCCTAGAAATATTTTGAAACTTAAAAAACGTTTTTCCGTATGTTTGACCCGAAACTGAAGTTTCTTTTTTCCGCCATATTTGGGCAATTTTGACTACAAAATTGCCGCTTTCAGTCATATTTCTGACCCTGATTTGATGTCTTTTTCACGATTTACAGATTAAGTTCGATCTATAATAGATTTTTTGAATTATATGAGTGCCTGAAATTGCCATTCAAATGCCATATATTTTTGGGAAAATTCGAAATTTCAAGATTGCATTGAGCGACATCTATCACTGTTAGTACGAATTGCAATTCACGTGTGTAAAAGTTGGGTCAAAAAAGGAGGGTACCAGTGAAGTAGTAATAGCCATTTGTGTCAGACAGAACAGAACGAAGTCTGAACTGTCTGATCTGCAGCTACTAGGGTATCGTTCTAAATCTAAAGCTGTAAACGCCAAACGGCGTCCCTTGAGTTTAACAATCGGCGTGTGGATAATTCAGTGGAATGTGTTCATAAGTGAATGGTATTGTTTATTATCAAAGTGAATTGAAGAGTTCCTAATCATCGCCGTTATTTGCGATCTTCTTCTCATATTAGTATCTTTTTCGAGTGAAAGTAAACCGGTTTTTTTTTTCATCTCTCCTCTTCTCTTTTTTCTTTCTTTCTCAAGTTTTCGTCTCAACGAGCTCGAAGAAACCCAAAAACGTTTTTCAATCGGCTCATTCAATGCAGGGATTATTCGTTCCCTTGCTCATTGTTAGTGAAAGTAATAAATAACAATAATAACAATAGTAACAGTAAAACAATATGTTATTACAAAAATATAAACAATTTCAAGAAAGCATGTAAAGAATTTCAATCTTGGTGATATAATGATCAGAATGATATTTATTATTTTATCATTGCATACTTATATATACGAGCGTTATAAAATATGCTGAGAAGCTGCGCATTCCTGAAGCATCAGCTAGCTTAAGCTTAACCTCAATTACTCACCTTGGTGATAAATTATTATCATTACTCAGTTATTCACGAAGAAAAATCACAACAATCCATAACTATTTAAACGAGGAATAATAATCAGACAAATGGGAAATGGGACATGACTTGTCGTCTGCTTTGTTTAAAATTCGACCTCTTACCTAATATTATCGTTCCCTTATACCTATATAGTATGATAAATAAAAAAGAAAATGAACAAACCCTAAAGAAATTAATGAGGAACCAGATGCGTTGAATAATAAAAAATAAGTAATAAGTGTTGACTTAGGCTGCATAGTATATTAATAATAACAGATATATACAGATAACAAATATATACCTAATCATTAGTTTTATAAACAAAAAATAAAGAGAAAATAGACAATGACTACCATTAAACGAGACTGGAATAATGCGTGTAGACTGTGTTCAGAAGAAAAAGAAGAGATGTTATCGATATTTGGTGACGAAGGAACGCAACGAAAAGTGGCACAAAAAATGAGAGCGTGTTTTCCAGTCATGGTATACAAAACAGATCCATTACCAAAACAGATATGTCAATTTTGTGCAGCAAGATTAGACGACGCTTATGAATTCAGAGAACATTGTTTGGGCGTTTACAAAAAAATGCATATAGGACTATTAGCGTTGCAGGAATCCGACGAAACTGTTCATATATTTTTGAATGCTATGAAAAGTTCTCCTGATCCTTGCCAGGTATGCAATTGAGATACCTAATTTTTTTTGTTATGCATCACACACTCTTGACAAAAATTTTCCAACGTTATATATTGCGTTCATTATTTCTGTACTCAGGCGCAACTCTGCAAAGAAAAAGCCCGAGCTCCGCCCCCGCTGGTACCATTGCTGGCTTCTTTCCCAGTAGAAAAAATCTCCGGTTCTATCACAAGGATAAAGAAACCGGATATGAAGGAACCAACTAGAGAATCCTTAGTCGAACTTCCATGTGACGTACAGATAAAAGAAGAGCCGATGGATTTAGGTGATGGAAGAAGTGTCCCGCTTTTGGATTCTGAGATGATAACGGCAGAGGAATTATTAAATTCCGTTCGTAAAGAGAGAATGGAAAGTTTGAGGAATCAGGATGAAGATTACAAGGCAATTGACGATAGCGATTCTGGAAAAAATGGAAACGGGAGCACTAGTATTTTAGAACAAGTTTTGACTGGAAATTTGACAATAAATGATCGAAAAGATCGTAAACCCAAATTCAAACTTAGCTCTAAATGGTGGTGCGCACCTTGCAACAGATATTATAGGTAAAAATATCATGAAATGAATCAACGTTTTTTTTTATATTCCTCTTCAGCTTTATAATACGATTTTTCAGAATCCTGATCATACATTCTCCATTCTTACTCCCCAGGTCAAAAGAAAGTCTACGAAAACATATGCGACTCTTTTGCCCACGTAGATATAAGTGTAAAAAATGTCCTAGCGTGTTTCAAACCGTCGAGGATCTGGCTAAGCACGAAGGATCGCATCATTTGAAAGTAACATTGAACTTTGACGAATGTGTTAACGAGTGCGATCAGTGTGACAGAGAGTTTGTGAGTCCGGAAATACTCAGGCATCATAGACAAAGAGATCATCAGCAACAATTTAATACTGCTAATGATATGAACACTTGGTGTTCGCCCTGCAATAGGTATGATTAATTTCTCTAAGCTATGACACAAAGAAGATCCTCAATTCTATCTCTATTTATTTCTCTATTGTCTTCACAGATTCTTTCCAACGCTTCATTTATACCAGAGTCATAAGCAGCTACATCAGCCAGATTTGGCAATTTTATTACCTGGGTCTAATGAATCGTTATTCAATAAAAGTAATCCCTATGTAGAAAATATGAAGTCATTGACTTGTCCTACCTGTGGAAAGGTAGTTACATATTTCAAATGCAAGTTTATTCAATTGAAATTTTGAAGGAATAGTTATTTGATTTGATATATTTGGAATATTTCAGGTTTGTACGCAGCAAAGCGCTCTATCAAATCATATGAGAACACACGAGCCAAAAAAACACAAGTGTGAAATTTGCGGGCGGTCTTTTGGACTTTTTATCAGATTAGCAGCGCATCGACTAAGCGAACATAACCAGCACCCAAATATGTCTCCCATTTTGACCAGTGTTGAGCAAGAAGAAGCTCTGAATGCAGAGAGAGAAGAAAGGGAAGCTAGAGAAGGTGCAGAATCTGTAACTGGTATAGGAAGTGGGATAAATTACGTTAAGGTACACAAAATATATAACGATACAAATGTTTCCAAGTGATCAGAAAAAAAGGTAAACTTCTGATCGAAAAGAAATGTCTAGTTACGGCTTTTTTAATCCATGAGCTAATTTTTTCGTGACAGGAATCAAACGACGAAGATATGTTCATGGATAGTTTGGCCCGTGCTAGTATGGCGTCTGGTAAAAATGTGAAATCTAGTACATCAAAGAACGTTGCACGCTGCGGTATTTGTATGCAATGGTTTAACGATCACACCACGATGCTTACTCATTTACAAACACATTCAGTGAGTTATGTTTACAAAAACTTCAGTTGCCGTATATGTACAAAAAATTTCAAAGAAAAATGGCAACTGCTCCGTCACGAGGTGAATGTCTAATAAAGTATATTATATTAAATAGAAAAAAAAAGAAATGACCAAATACTAAATATGTAAAAGATCAATCAATTTTTCTTTTTTTTTTTTACATAGATTTCGCATAAACGAGCAAGCAACGTAGTTATTTACACGTGTTCGACATGTAAAAAAACCTTTAAAGATAAAGCGCAGCACAAGGCGCACGAGGCGACACATGTTGTAGACAAAACTTATCACTGTCCACGTTGCAATAAGATATTCTTTAAAGAGTTCTCCCTTCTTGCACATCAGTGTAACTCAGTGAAACAAACATTTGGTAAGCGTGGATCAACCGCCAAGGTTTCAACCAAAGTAGCTCCAACCTTTGGCGTGTTTAAAAAATACAAATGCTCGAAGTGTAATGCAACTTTCAATAATTCTCAGTCGAGAAATTCCCACATGAGGGTACACACCCAGGCACATGCAATGGTAGGTACGTTTTTTATGTTCACGAATGAATTCATTCATATTATCTCAATAACTTTCATAAAATTGATTCAAATCGCACCTTTAAAAATTGAAAGTCGATTTTTTGAGTGCGAATCATACTACTGAAACGGATCCAATTGATAAATTATACTTTTTTTCTATGAAATAGCTTCAAGCACGAAAAAAAGAGCTAAAGAAAGAACTGGAGAGATCAAAAACTATGCCAAAATTAACTCCGGAAGATGCTTCGCCAGGTACATCTGTAACGCTTCGAATGGAAACTTTCCCTGAAGTGAAAATAGAAGATTCACCAGCGCCGCCTGCACTGAAACGCACTTTGATAAGGACGGCTGGGGGGTAAATATTTTTCATAGTTCTTATTTCTTCATATAATTGTATTAGATAATTCATTTATACGTTCACGGAAAAAAACTCTTTGTACAATATGTAATAGATGAAAGTATGACAAGATCATGATTTGTATTTTCAGTAACATTTCATATTTTTTTGTATTAAAGATATCGTTGTGGAGTTTGTCAGTCGCCGTTCGTTTTAAGAGAGTTAGCAGTGGCGCATTTGAGATCGGCGCATCCAGCGGCAACGTTTACTTGTCTGCATTGTAAGAAACAATTTTCAACGAGATATACTTTGAATCGTCACATGGAGACGGTCCACCCTGATGAATCGGAGAAATAGTACCTAGGTGCGCCGTGCCGTGTATTATTGTAGATATTTCATGAAATATTTAATTATTTCAAATAGGTCAATGCCGGTGCGCGATAGTAGATAAATATTTATTAAAAAAGAAAAGTACAGAATATAGATATAACGCAATTTATTACAATTCAAATAACGTAAATATAATTTTCTATCGCCTCAATATGAACTCAACAATTTTTCATCTAACTACTCGAAGATAATTCAAGCTCGATTTACTCAAATGACAAAGAAAAATAAAAAAAACATTGAATATTTAATAGTTGTAAGAGTAAATAAGTACCCATTATCGCTCAGTTCCTTGTATATTCAACAATCATTGGTGCTTCTGAATTTCTAGATTGTCTACGTCTGTTTTTCATTACGAAAACTCCGGTTGCAACTACAACCAACAAAATCGCCCCTAAAGTCAAACCGATAACAGAAGCTATTGAAGTTTCTGGGACTTGCAAAATAGTCGTATCCCAATTTTCTTCCTCCCAAGTCCGGAATTTTGATCTAGAAACGCATGTCCACTCGCCGAAATCTACTGACTGTAAGTGAGAACATAAATCCTTTCTACATATCATTCTATACATTTCCCGTGAATTATGAATTGTTCATCTAACACAAACCTCGACGGAACTGATTGCTATTCCACAATATCCGTGATCCAAACCACGACCGTCATAAGAATATCGATCAAACAGTTTCATGCCAGGCTTTACTCCTATTCCTGTACCGTCAGGTCTAACAAATCGACAATATTGTAAAGGGTAATTTAATACCGATCGGCAAGTGATGACAGTTTTATCACCCCGGCCAACTGTTATCTTAGGATTTACAGTACGGTATAATTTATCTGGAAATTAGTAATTTGATTATTTTACTAAGTCCTTGTGAACGTACATACATAGACATTAAACTTGTGTCACGAGTTTTTACCTATAACGTTTACTTTGGTGATAAAGTGTTCTTCGTGTCCTCCGTCAATGGGCGCCATGTTACAAGTCCAGGTACCATTGTGTTTGTTTACAACCGCTTTGTCAATACTATAAGAACATTTCCCTATGCTAAGTTCCTCCGTTGAAGTTATCTTCTGCCCCTGTGGTCCCCGTATCCAGCAATAACCAGCCGGGTATTGCGTCTGGCAAGTGATAGCGAATGGCTTGTCAACTGCCACGTTTATTTCCACCATTTGTATCCGATTAGATCCGCTATCTGCGGTGCTACCATCTTTTTAAAAGAAAATAGAATGTTATATTAGTTATGGGTATTTGATTTTTCTCATTCAACTTTCTTCTCTACTACCATCAACGCTTGGCAACTCTCCCTCAGGCATTTTTATAAATCCTCCTATTCTCCTATGAGATTTTAGCCCCATCTCGAGTCTCCAGATTCCAATATGTTCGTCAGAGAATTCCTTGTTTATTAATAAACCGCATTTATGTTCGGTCAGATCAGTTCCAGCAGAAACATAATTCCCTGCTTCTAGTCCTGGAGCAACCTGATGCATAAATCAGAATATTGAAAATATATTCTATTGATTCAAGCCTAAGTCTGTTCCATTCCACAATGGAAAAATAGTGCGCCAGGAATATAAAAAATATGAATAAATATGGAATTAAACATTGTATGAACCAGAACAGTTTCACCATTCGGCGGATAAGCTCTGCACCAAGCAGCGTGTGGTATAATTCCACGCACTTGCCACGATATCAGAGTGCCCAGAGATGTTTCGTTTGAGAATATTATTACTTCTTCTGACGGGTCTGAAATTCGTTTTGGTAATTGTAATGAGGATCTAAGAACAAGAAGTAAGGCTTCTCCACCAGTTTTTGTCATAAACTTGTGGAACTTATGTCATTACCTTGGACTTCGAGGGTATGCGTGGCGTATATTTCTGAACTGCTACCATCCACCCCTACGATGCAACTCCAGGTACCAAAATCTGTAGCTCCTACAATGTGGAGTTCAGTTTCGCATCGTGATTTGCTAGTCACAGTGACCAAATTTCCCAAAGGATCTTTCAGTTCGCAGTATAACATATTTGACGGTCCGCAAAGTATGGTCTGAAAGTAAACTCCGCGACTTATGAATGGAACAGTCCGTTTTCGTGAAATATATTCTATAATCAGTGGATTATGAATCTGTGATATTCATACTATTCCCGAAGCCCCAATCTTCACCGCTGAAGTTCTGTTGATAGGTGTCTCCCAATAAACGGCTGTAACTTGGAAAATTTCGCTCAATGATTCTTCATCAGCATTTGAAATAGTGAGAGCCCATTTTCCAGCGTCTGAGCGTGTTGCATTGTGAATTCTCACTCCGCATTGATTGTTTCCCAAAGGAACAATTTTCTCGTCACCTGCAGTCTGGTGTGCGAGTGATGTTTCAAAATATAGAAAAACAAGGTGGATGTTTAATTGCACGAAATGCATGTAATATCATCATTTTACTGTACGATAGTAATTATAATCGTTATTGAACATATTTTACCTGCGAATCACCGGTTTGAAAGTTGATTGGAATATTCGTAGTCACTTTACTGGGACTAATGAGGGCACAGTTTGTCGGATTTTCCAAACTTTTCGGAAATATTTCAAGACGAAAGGAAGCACCGATAGCTACTCTAACTGCAGTAAAATTCAGAAGCATTATACAACGCAAACTCAGCGTTTATAGTTTCTGAATTGAACTCAATATGATCACGTTCGGAATATGTCTTTTGTTTGAGTTTAGAAAAGGCTTTTGCATATAATGAGAATTAAAATTAGGCCTATTTCTATTTAATTACAAAAGTTCAGTACCTGCGATCTCAGCGTTATTGAAGGTAAATAATACTCCAAAACAGTATAAAAGTATGCCGACGTATTTCAACATTTTAATCAAAATGATGTATTGAGATGGTTGCGGTCGAGAAGGAACTCTGCTGTTAAATAAGAGCCAGAATGAATCTTGATTTTCGCCAATCGTGTGTTATTCAATGTTTCTTATATCATAGATCATGATCGATTCCATTGATCATTAATTTAGTCTCGTCGCGTAAAGGTATTGAGAAACAAGCATCTAATCAGGTAGATATGTCTGATACGGGTGCAGTACACCAAAATACAATTCAAAACCAATCAATCATTTGTTCTTATCGCTCTTACCATTATTATTCTCATTTCCTTTTTCAATTACATTTATAATACAAGGATACCGTATAAATTCCAATATTTATGACAGGCATTCTTTTAAACAAATTAAGGTATTTAACTTTATTGTTGTACATGAAAAACATGTTTAATTCACGCGGAATCATAAAGCAAGGCTTTATCTTCTACTTTTATTTTTACGTATAATTATCGACTAATTTCGATCATAATAAATGATTATTGGTGCGATGTGGCTGATATCTTGTGTCACGAGAAATCTCAGCCATATCATCGATCGAAAGGTCATTTTGTGCGTTAAAAATTTACAAAAAATCAGAAAGTCTCTGATTTTCCATCACGCGGGATCTCAAGGTATATATTTTTTTGCTATTGCTTCGTCTTTACGGAAAATTATACTTAAATATATAATATATCACAATTAGGCTTAAGGTGAGCACAATATATCCGATCATTTTTTGCTGATTATTGGCGATTGTATACTATGAACTGATACGAGTCACGAATAACATAATATATCTTCGGGTATATAAGAACTGTAGATTACATATTTCTCAAGGTGGACAGTACAATGATTATGCGGAATATTGATACTCCTATACGTTTGGTAGCAGATATAACGAGTCTGAGAAAAAATCGTGAGTCTGATCTCCTCAAAAATGAAATGGTGTATTCGTTTCTCACGGGCTTATTTCCTCTGTATCCAAAGGACAAGGAACGTCAAAATCGGGGTAAAAACGTATCCAAACAATAGTTTTTCTCTCCCTCATAGGTATATACCGTTCAAAACGTTAATAGATTCGAGCCCCGTGTATATCAGGGCGCGTTATCGGGTGGTGATTCATTCGCATCCGTGTGTGTTTCTGTCTTCTCAAATGCCGGGTCATTTTCTCTCGTAGAATCGGATGTTTCCGCGGATATCTGAAACCGAAGAGTAGCTATTAATAATTATGCAAATAAAAGACAAACAGAAAACAATGTAGATCGAATTCGAAAATTTGAAAAATATTTCCAGCATATTATTCCGCACCTGTCGTTCTCCAGTCCCAAATTGTCCATCCTGTGCATTATAATTCGTCTGCAATCTAACGCTGGGCAAGACATCAGGTAAAGGTGGTGGTGGGGGTGGCTCTCCATAAACTTCATGTAGTTCTTCAAGTCTCGAGCTCAGAGCAGATCCTCTTTGGCTTGTAGCGTTCATTTTTTTCATCAGCCAATCCGCCTGCTCTTCCAATCTCTTCAATCTCGCTGCTCGAGCAGCCAGAACTTCTTCTGGAGTTCGTGAAGGTTTCAGTGTTGAAGATTCTACCGAAGTTGACGGCTGCGGTGGTAACGAAGTTGCATCGCTTTGCTCCGGTTGTTCTCCCCTCTCAGTTTTTGGGCTACGTGTCTCCGTGGGAGTTGATTCTACTGTAGATTCGACACTTTCGGGTCGAATTATGCTCTCTTCGTCATCACTGCGAAGTGCCTCTTCAGTTTCCTGGGATTCCGAACTCTCGAGATTTGTCGAGCATTCATAATTACTTGCTTCATCTTCGTCGGGTTTGATTTCTTCCGTTGAAGTTGTGGCAGATGAAGTATCCCAAGAATCCTCGACTTCATCGTGTCTGTTTTTTGGTCCGACTATTAGAGGCTCTCTGAACTGGACGGTTTTAACTGGCGAAGGTGACTTGGATGTTGGATAAGGTCCGATAGAAAACACCGAAACTGTTGAAGTTGGGCTGGATTCGATTACCGTCGATTCATGTTCTTCTCGTCCTGCGTTGCAATTTTCCATTTCACAAGACGATGGACCGCAAGCACTCGAGGAAGCTAGATCGTCGGAAGAACAGTCTCTAGCGATATCAAAATTGTCTTCAATTGTTTGCGAATTCGAGTCACCAGAGGATTCGATCGAAGATTTTAGGAATTCATTGTCTTCGAATTTCGTTTCGGCATTGAGCTTGCGCGGTCTTTTTAAAGACAAAGTAGGCAGTTTCATATCCGATTTACTCGAACTCCATGGCTCACTGTGCGGACTCCATTCTCTAACTTCTCTCCTACGGGAAGATTTTTTTTTCGGAATTTCACTACTGCTGGCTGTAGCGAACGTCGACGAATCTCCCAAACCACTTGAAGTTGATGCCACAGCGACTAGACTTTCTCGCGATGTTGAAGCCGAGCTTGGATTCGACACTGTGTCGATTTTTATCAGACTTTGAATCACATTCGTCAAAGCTCTGTCCAACGGATCTAAAATTTCTGTTTCTGGTGTGCACTGCAAGTTGACGGGCTTATGTTTTACTGAAAAATAGATACTAACGCATGAAGTTAAAAGCATAAAGACATATTCTAAGCGACTTACGTCAGGTTCGGGTGTCGCGGGTCGAGCATCGTTGGAAACCGAATCAACCTCAACCATTTCTGCGTCAACTTCTGTCTCAGTTTCCGGTGTAGGTGTTCTTTGCTCAAGTGTTTCAGAAGAGCAGGTTTTCGACTCGGACATTTCCGTGTCCGTTGGCTGCTCGGACTCTGTATCTGGGGTCGGAACTCTCGGGCTCTCCTGGAAATAGAGAAATTACCCAATTTAGGTACGAATCGTTGTGGATGGTAGACGTTGATGAAGTTACAGCCGTAATAAAAAACATTAGTGAAGAAATCTGATATCTGTTTGATAACTGAATACCTTTCTGGTTCTTCGGCGCGGGCTTATTCTGATCCTTTCCGTCCTTCCATCATCTTCTTCGTCCGATTCGTCACCACGTTCATCACTGAATCCGCTCTCGCCGCTATGGAAAGAACAGGTTGAGTCATTAATTTGGATTCTGGAGAAAACATTTTTTACTCGGGCCTTGTTACTTGCCTATTATTTAGCGAATCTCTAACAGCAAGTGCTTTCCGGGCTGCGAACTCTCTCCTAAGATTCTTCCACTCTAATTCAGTATTGGTATTCTTTTGCCTCGCCGATTCCCACTTCTCCCTGCAATATTCGAGCTCCTGTTTTAATTCCTGAAGCATTTTTCTCTTCTGTTGGAGCTCGTATCTCAATATTTTTTCGTGTGTATGAAGCTGTTGATGCTGCGCTTGCATTCTGCCTACAATATTCCACGTTTTACTCAACTCGGATGAAACCGTTGATAGTCTTTTCTCCTGAAGAACAAAAGAAAAAACTGAATTATAAACACATTCGATCACTTTATTCGAAATTTATTTCATCTCTATACCTGTTCACCAAGCTTGCTTTCGAGATGTGTATTCAGTTGTTTCATCCTAGTCATCTCCTTCTCCAGATGCTTTTTCTCCAGGATCAATTCTTTCAATCTGATATACGTTTTACTGACCGATATTACGAGCTGTGGTCCACTCGGCGTGTCTACAGATTTGTAACAGCTATCCGGAGCAGATGATGCCGAGGCAGGAGGCGATGGAACTTCCACTGCGTGACAACTCAATAATTCCAATAATACGCGCCACACCTCAATAGACAAAGAACGAACGCGTATTTTGACGTCTTTCATATACATATGAACAGTTTAAAAAATAAAGACACGAATCATATTGTCAAATACCTTCGGTAGATTGTGCGCGATGTTTTCTTCCTGAATATCTTCCTCATTTTTTTCACCATCGTTTCCCGATGCACGAGGTCTCGTCGAAGTTCGTCCCTCGACTTGTTCAACTAAGTCTAGAAGTAGTTTTGGCAATGCTGCAGCCTCCGTCCCCTCCTCGCGAGCCATATCGCTTATTAAATCGTGATTCTCCTGGAATAGCGTTCAAAACATTGTTATTCAGAGACCGATCCCTTTCTTTCTTGGTGTCTGTATTTTCGTTTTTCATTCACCTGCAGTAATCGAGTCAATCTGTCCAAGTCCATGTCTGCCGAGGAGGCACTCAGAAGCATTTGTGTGAATAAACTGTTGATCACTGACATCTGATTTTCGAGATCCCTGCAATCCGCTTTTGTCAAGCCAAGCTGAGATTCCAAATTTGAAATTTCAGTATCCTGGATATCGACCTTCAAATTGGCAGAAATAAATAATAACGAATAACTAAAGAGGAAACTCCTGAAGAAAATTTGAGCACAAAATATTTGTTATATACCTTTTCTTCAGATTTCTCGAGGTCTTCTTCAAGCGTTTTTAATTTCTTTTGCGAAATCTCGAGACTTTCTTTAGTCTTGGCGAGTTCTTTGGTAGCATGTTCTTTCAATTCAATGAGAACCTTCAGCCTGACTTTATAAAGCGTTTTCAAATTCCTAAGGTTTTCGAGCTGATGATCAAACTCTGCTCTAGCGTCGTCAAATATTGAACTATAATTCGTACCGTCTAATCTAGCCGAAATTTGCGCTAATTGATCCTTCAATAGGTTCACTTGCTTCTCACGAGCAGCTAATACCACGCGTGCTGCACTCACAGCTTCTTTTACCTCAGAAATTTGACGCTCGTTTTTATCCGTATCGCGTTCCAGATGATAACGAAGGTCTTCCAATTTTTCAGCCTCAAATCTCACGAACTTCTTTATCTCGTCCGAAACCTGAGGAATAATTACAATTACACAGAGTAAAGAACAAAGAAAAACACAATATAACTGAAAACACTCAAATCTATATTTTTACTCACCTTCAACGTGTCGGCAATCTGCTGTGCTGTAATTGTTCTTAAAGTTTCTTGATGGGCTTCTTTTTCGCTCTGCAATTCCATTTTCAGCATGCTAATTTTTTCCTCTGCCTCGCAACTCGCTGGTCCCTCGTTTGCAATTGATTCTCTCGGTTCTCCTGATTCCCCAGACTTCAGCAGATCCAACATCCTTGAAGTTTCAGAATGAGCTTCTCTTTCAGCTTCCAATTCTCTACGGAGACGATCCATCTCGGACGATACCGCGGCTATAGCTCGCTGCCTAGCTTCCCTTTTCAGGGTTAATTCCTTCTTGAATTCTTCCATATTTGTAGCACGGCCGCATCCCACGTCTTCAGATTCATAAGCGTTTAATTCCAACACCGCAGTCGTCTCCGGGCATGACAAGTCGCCTGCTATTCCTTTCGTTATTAATTAGGCGTTTAATTTAAATAAAACAGGGAATTGCAGTTAAAATAGTGAAATTCCCTCCGTGGAAACTTTTAACGATGTTTTCATTACCTTTAACTAACGCTCCGTCATCCCTCTTCTCAGCTTTCACTGCTAGTTTCAATCGCTGAATTTCCTCAACCGCGCTTTCAAGAGATTTGATCTGTTTCTTTTTATCCGCAACCTCTTCCCCAAGTTGGGCTCTGAGTTTTGCAGATTTTTGACATTCCGTCATCTTTATAAGGTCCCGATCCAAAATTGACTTCTCCAGTTCATGCTCCAAACTTACCCTCTTCATATTTGAGAACTCGAGGTCGTTGACTAGTCCGTCAACCTGTTCTTCTCGCTCGTGTAACTTGGATTCTAATTTTACACATTGTGCAGTTGAAACCTGCAGCAGGTCAACCAACGAGACACAGATAGCACAATTATAACTTGGAAAATTAATTGAACTGTTGAATGAGTTGACAAAACATACCTTGCACTCTTGCTCCAGCCTTGCGATCCTCTGTCTTTGAATTTCTATTTCATTTCTAAGTTCCTGATTTTCCATTCTTTCCTCGTACTCGCACTGCACTCCTTTCTCCGTGGTTGATGATCGGCAAGTTTCATCATCCATTTTGTTCAGTCTTTCATTTCTCAGGGTTTCTTCAGGTTCCTCGGTTCTGACCGAGGCATTTCGGAGTTTTTCTCCTTCCTCTTCGGAGTTTCTTTCATCCACTTCATCTGTGAATACTTGATTCTCCGCGTGAAATTCATCATCCCTGGTGGGGTCATTCCGCGATGTTTGAGATCGCGGTGAATTTCGTCTTTCTGAATTTCCTTCAGCATTTTTAACCGCCAGCAGCGACTCTAATCTAGCGACGTAAAACCTGGTCAGTCTTTTCTCATGATCGTCTTCTTCACTCCGAACTCTCCTCCCGATCGTTGATTGCTCTCCACTGTGAACGTCGCCCCGGCTACAATCCTTTTCACTGCAGTCTTTTGACAATCTTGCTGCACTCAAGTCTCGATAAAGAGTCTCGAGGTGAGACAAAACCGCACCATGAGCTACGGCCAATTGCTGATTCGCTGCAGCTAGACACGACACAGTCCTAGAAAGTTCTGTGACCTCGCTCCTAGAAGAGCCGAGGTTTGATCCAACCCCGGACGGCCACCCCGTCATCTGGGAGGCGTAGGCGAGCTGAAAATATGCTTTTCAAACTTCCAGGTATCTTCGAGATGCTGTGTTTTCAATTCAATTAAAATAAGTTTTTCAACAGATTTGTTTGGATGGTTTGATGCTTGCACGGAAATAGTAAAGGATAGAAGAATAACGAAAAATGTGAAATGAATCTAGCGACGTTCGTTGATTTGCACTTCGCGAATAGGTATCGATGCTGCGGGCTTGATCGGCGAATAGTAACTGATCGATGGTGGACTTGCTCCGCAGTTAGATCTAAAGAACAAGTAACTGGGTTGGCAAGGGGCAAAGAAACGCGTGATCGTGACTCAGCCTCTTCTTCAAGCTCATGAGCGGCACGGTACTCTAGACTCTAGACTCTGCACTGATTCAGAGGCGAAACGCGAAAGGCGAAATACGAAATACGAAATGCGAAGACAAATCGCTGGACCAATGCCAAAGACACTATGACGTGACGTTGACGAAGACTGAGGTGTATTGAAAATGTGATTTATGATAATCTTACCAAAGTTTCTTGGTGCGTTTGAGGGCCGTTCGCCTCGCATGATCCCCGGATGCTGTTAACGTCCGGTAAACTTGGAGCGGACGGTCTTTGACGCGACCAATCATCTCTCCGGAGCGTCGTGTACGGACTAGGACCCTAGGAAAGCGAATTTCAGTATCTTATTTCTTTTCTCATTTCTATATCGAAATTGAATTTCACCATTCTTGCCGATATTCGACAAAGTGAATTTACCTGCGAATCGATTGGACCGTCCGCGTGATTCGGGATCTGGGATTCTGCCTGGTCGAAAACAGCCCCAGAATCTCGTGCGATGTCGTGTCTGTTTGACAGAGGCAGGCTGCCTCCAGATCCCATTCCTTTTTTTTATCACGTTTCTAATTCCGTTCGGTGGACCTGCTGTCTTCGTTTTCGATAGTTCGGTAGTTTATTGGTTTAAATATTTTCTCGTTTCGCTCATCGGTCGAAGTTTTTCATGCCGTCTGAAGAAGTTGTCGGATTCTGCATTATATCCGTAATAATCAATGAGCAATCGATGCGTTCACATGAATATTGGTAAATTCCTAATCTACCTAATCCAACATTTCGGGATCTGTTCGCTCCAAATCCTTATTGCGGTGTTCTGAGGAATGTATTTCCGGTGAGTACAGCGAGAAATGAGAGACTCGATGAAGACGGATGATGGGGAGGGGGCCTCAATTGCAGGAGAAAATACTAGAAAGTCTATAAATAACAGCCTACGTTTGATTCAAAACAACGAGTTAAATTTAACCGTCAGTACGTAAAAACAAACAGAGAGATAACGCAGGGGCTGAAAAACGCGGTTAAATCCGATCTTTCTAATATAGGTATATCATGCATGATGTCTTCGCATCGATCATCTGCGCGGCCACGTGTCATTTTCTGCGGTTTCATTTCAAACTTTCTTTGCTATTGTGCGTATATACTACATAGAATTTGCGCAATACTTTGTTTAGACAAAAAAATGCCGAGATTTATAAACTCGCTTCATTTATTTAGTTGGGAAATTGTGTTATCGGAGGACTTATAGAATGGTCTGTGACCTCAGTCAGGGTCACAGTTTCGAACAAATAGCCGCTGTTTCGAACAAAGAGGAATTGGCTCGAATTAGAGCGGGACGAGTTAATGTGTAGCAGAACGCTGAGAATAACCGGTTAAACCGAAATGGTAATATAAATATATAACGTCACACAACAATAACCGATGTACAGAATTCGGCGATTTTTATTCGAACGTAGCAAGAAAAGAATAAGGTCATATTCCTCATCACGTATCGTACCTCCGCACAATAAATCGGTAACAATTTGAGAAATTTGAAATATGAATTTCATGCTTGAAACACCAGGATTCGAAGGGGCAAAACATTTCGTGAAAAGTACGTGACCGATACAGATGAAAATTTCTGCTTCTCCTATCAACGAGTTCTTCTAATTCCGGAGAGGTTTTCTAAATTCCCGTAGCGACCTGATTAATTGAAAATTTGTAATTTCCTATACCTATTTAAGCTTCTTTTTATCTCAGGCGGTTTGTTCTTTGTTCTTATACCTGCGCGCATCTTCATCGCGATATAGTGCAAATTTGTATACATTCAGGGGCAAGTCAGCAAGTGTTAAAGTAGGGTTTACTTACATAGTTGTCGAATTGACGGGATCCGTTCGAGTTCTGCGGCTCTGTAGCCCACGGGGACACTTGCTGGCTTCGGGCCAACCAATACGTTTATAAGGCACCACTAAAAATATCACTTTTGGGCCAGTGAAGGCTACGAGCTTTGCGCGATTCAGAACTAATCTCAACCGAACAACGCCCAAGATTATAGTCGTCCCGATTTTGGAGATTTTTACAAAATTACGCGGAAAGAATCTGAGGAAAAAAGAAGCGGAAAATATCTCGGAGATGACGATGAGGGATTCGTGGAATGAAGAAAGTGAAGAAATTCGATCCTTGTGAATTCATGAATTTTCGTTCTACGATGAGATCGCCCGCGCTAATAGGCGCCGGTTCGTTGGGGGCGCCTGAGTTATGCGCCATCCCGGTCTCCGCGTCGCCATGCGCAAGCCCAGAGTCCATGGACCACCTAGCGAAGAGATTTCATAGAATATCCAACGTCGTTGAATAAAACGAGAGCCATTGGAAGCCGTGGCTTATTGTTGGCGCCGAAGCTTGCAGAGTATTTTTAGACGCTTCGTCGAAAAGCCCAACTAAAACGGCGGCCCCACTGACGTCCCGCACTGTCTAGAATTCTTTCTTTTTCAATTACGTATACCATTGGAATACCTGCAGCCCACAGGTCTCCCAGAGCACCCGATTCACGCGCATCATATTGTCATTTTGTACAACCCCTGCGCCGGTATCGAGAGTTTAACCGCGTTATTGTATTTTAGCGGAAAAAGTACTCGCACGCGGTTTTCCTCGTCAACGATTTCTGCTAATATCGGTATTTGAGAGCGTAAATAATTGCAACACAACCCGGCGGACTCACTACCATGCTGTTGCTGGCGTTACAGGTTCTTTATAAATAGTATACGGAACACGCGCGTGAATGGGGATGATTTCGAGGTCAAACATATCAACACCCGCACTCTCATACGGGGCTGCCGAGTGCTGGTGGTCAATGACTCCGTTGGCTTTTCTGTTTCAAAACTGTTCATGTAGTGTTTTCATTATACGTACGCCCGGCAATCCTGGACTTTGGACTCGAGGATTTGTTTTATTGGTATTTTGGTCAGTGCCTGAATACTTGGCAGCGGATTCGCGAACGGGTTGGAACTCTGAGGTCCACGTTCTTGCCTCCTAAACTCTCAATGCAACTGAAATTAGAGCTGAACTAGGGCCAACTACAACTAGATCGCTCAATTAGACCTCCATAAAGTTAGCAGCCCCAGATGCGCCAAGTGAATTTTTTAGCTCATGAAAACAAGTTGCCTTCTAATTGCTAATTAGTTGCTATATACGCAAATTAATTGCTCCAACCACTAAGCTAGAAACAGGGGTGGTGCTTGATAAACTTCAATCAATTCAACTTTTCGAATTAGCATTTCATTCAATTTTCGAGCCATCACGCTGCACCGGATCGTCGCAGGGGTAGTTTCACCGGCCTGGGGGCGCAGCAGAAATTCCGGGGAGGGCATATTTCCAGAGAAATCAAAGAGCAATTCATTCTGGCGCATTGAACTTTTCGATTTAGCATTTGGTTTCCTTTTTGTGTTATGGCCGTGCTAGATAAAAAGATCAAAGTTTATTGGGCAGCACCCCTGTTTGTGGCTGCGAGGTTGTAGCAATTAATTTGCGTATATATGGCGACTGAAAAGCATCTTATTTTTATATTTTTCATATGTATAAGGGTACTAACTTTTTGGACGTTTTGATTGGTGTGAAGAAATAGTTGCAATAGGAATTCTATAATTTGTGGAAACAGGGAAGATTGAAGGGTATATTTATGTCACAAAAGTACAACTCAATGGCGCACAAGAGTGGCACATAATAATAGTGGCCAAAGTGCTTTGCGGGTTCATACTGCGTCGTTGAACGGTCCATCGGAGCACAACAAAAAATGGTGCATTCAATTGCACATGTATTTTTCTGGGAATGCAGATGTAATGAATCACCCGAGTCCGGGATATTGTGTGTTTGAGAGACCGATCGCAATCGTGTTCAATGTGCTTACCTCCAGGCTCTAAAAATTATCCGCGTAGAAATGAGAATTATTTTCCAAAAACCTCAACACCATCCACGATTAATTTTTTGAACAGCATAGATCACCAGCCAACAGTGACTTGGTGGTCGTGCGCACAGCGCGTGGGACCTATTGGGTTCGAATTCGGCCGCGAATTTGGAAAGTTAAGATAAACGAAGATCACACTCTTTGAGAATCTATTAAAAACTGTAAGTTTTTTCTAGTTGATACAGAATTCCGTTGAACAAACCACCGTGGCACAAACATTAAGCAATGATGGACAAAAGTTTTGCGAGTCGACGATTGTTCACGAAATCTTCCGGCAAAGTAACTACCACGCAGGTTTCAAATTTTTTACAACATCGTAGAATTTTCCGTGAAAATTATTTTCACCAGGGTGTCTCTCCTTCCACCTTCATCTCATATTCTGTCGCTTTTCTACGATCCCTGTACATTTGAGAGAATAGTGCCACTTCTTCGGCTCGGATGTTCTCTGAATATTACATGAATCTGTGTGTATCGCATTGTTTCATCACCCCTTCGCTCTCATACATTGAAAAATATTGATTATGAAATTTTGAATCCCAAATGTTGTACCAATGTTCTGGCGTCAATCATGCATACATATGACATGAAGCAATTTTGAAAACTATCACGTTTGCATCCACGCGTGTTGCGGGAGTCTGGTTGCTCGCTTTTGTCGGCCCATTAATGTGCAATATCGGAATATGTTTGGTTTCACACAGAAGACACATGTAATTGTTCAAACACTTGTTTAAACTCTGGATTCAGACCATGGCATAGCCTCCGCCGAAATCCAATGACGAATAAGCCTAATTACTGTCATTCCAAATGATGGTAACACTTGTTTAAAGATGTGTACCTTTTTTCATACAAGAGGCACATAACTGTATCGATTTCATTTGGATTCTCAGCCCCAACAGCGTGGATTGAACAAAGTAAAGAACTTGCTAATCGGTACGAGTAACAAGAAGCAGTACGTGGCAAGAAATTGATTGTATAGAAAATCTCATAGTAATGTAGCAATACAAAATTTATATAAAAGTAAAATTATATGTATAATCAATTTCGGTGATTGATCGTATGGGATCGAGGACTTTGAGATTTTATCTTCACAGAGGCCGTCACGTCTCGTCATCTCATCGTCAATATCTGGAAGATAAAAACGGACTTATGTATTTGTTTCGTGATATCACTTCAGTTTTCGCGAAATATAATTTTCCGAAATTCTGTAAGATTGAGGGAACTCATTCACTACGGACGGAAAAAGTATCAAAATTTCGGAAAAAATGTATACGATGAATATAATTTTTTATAATTTCTTTATTGAGCTTCCATGTCTCTGTTATGGATTCAAATGATATAGAGTAGTACCTACCTAATGATCGCAAATTTTACGTTACTGCCCCGAATAACAATTGCCGACGGTTTTGACTGTAGAATTTTGCTTCCATCTTCCAGCACGACGTTCGGTTTTCCGGTTTCGTCACCAGACCAGGCTCTTTCATCGATCAGTTCTTTGTTCTCTGATTCTTGGTCAATGGCACTCTGTTCCAAACATTTACTCTCTGAGGTGGATAGGAAATAGATCAATTACATTATCGATGAAATTATAATATTTAATAGTATCCACTTATGCAATTTATTACCCTCAACTATCGCGCACTCGCCGTACTCGTCTTTGCAGCTAGCGATCGCGATACTGTTTTTATAATTTTGACACCTGGACATATACCTGTTGATATTATTCATGCGAGACCAGGAATAATTTGATTTATCCCAAATACGTGTATGGCTACACACCCAGTACATTTAGCATCTATTTCTGATTCCGTTTGTGTCTCCACGTTGGCGCAAGTCTCTTTTTCCTCGACTTCATAAGCGTCGTTCTTAAAACGGTCAGCAAGCCCACCCAGCGCTTTTTCGGTATCCCGATCGTCTCTCAATATCGGAATCGTCTTCTCCTCTGACAGATATTCACCGACCAATGGCCGGTCCTTGTTACAATGAATTATAAAAATTCACGTCTCCAGCTTATTACAATAGTATATCTAAAGAAATCGTGCGCTTGCTATTCCGTTGATTCGCTTCATTGAAAATATTTATAACCGAAATTCCTTCGTACGTTTGTTGGAAGTTCCTCTTTCTCTGATGAATCTTCCGTTTCAGGATCAGGATGTAATGATTCTCGTTGCCGAATATCCCTAGTAGAGTCTAATTTCGATTCGTCGCTAATTTTCACCTCGGACTCTGTGATAATTGGCAATTGCTGAATGACAATCTATACCGCGGCAAGGAATATCATTGTAGATATCAAGTTAGTATATCCGTGATCGAAATTCTAAACTCTGTGGTTTTTCTTCGGATTTTAAGTACATGAGATTAAAGTCACGTGGGGTACCTCTTTTCCGGAAGCATCTGTTATTTTGACGATCCGTTTCGTTGCCAGAGAACGAAGCATTTCTGAGACAAAGTTCTCGTAAGCGTGCAACCGTTCGGCTAAACTACATTTCGTACCTTCTGCGAAAGTCAAATCTCGTTCTAATTGAACCACCCGTTCTGCCAAAGAGGCATTGTGCGTAGCCAAGAACCGAACCTGAAGTACAATCATACAAAATGAATACACCGCAATGTCTTTCCCTATTATACATCCGATTCCAAATATATTAGGAATCTAGACAAGGGCAAAAACTATGAAAACGTACGCGACCTGCGGCGAGTCCGCAGGCGTAATTATCTCCCAGCCTTCCGCAAGTTCTGCATGTTCCACGAAGACGGGGATTAGCTGGAATCGTTTTGGATGGATGAAGTGATAAAAGACTTTGGTCAGACAAAACGGTGTGAGGCGGAGCCCATCCGGAACCCGCGAATCCATCATAATTGATCTGAAAGGATGATAAATCAGCTCTTTTTTCTCTCGTACGGCGGAAAAAAAGAATGAATGTCACCGCATACGTGCGTATAGTTGAAAAATAGATCGCATTATGCATATACATGTATACGAGGCATACCTCCCGTTTCTCAGGCATAGAAGTTTTCCGTACTCCGGAAGGAAAGCGAAAGACATCATTTATCGCATCAGTTTTTTCATCGCGGATAAACCGGAAGTACGAGCTAGTCGCTAGAACTTGAATTTCTCTACTGACGTAGACGAGTTGGTATTCGGTGCTCGTTGAAGCCTGATTCATTTGTAGCCCAGAAATTGTCATCAAAATCAATGAAAAGATCAATAATATATCATAATTAAGATCTGCAGTCTTGATCAGAGAGAAATCTACAAATATGATCGTTATCACTCGTAAAATACCTCTTGATGAAATACGTGAGGAAAAATAATAGTACGATTCGACGAAGCGGCTGCCCGAGGCGCTACGAGGGCATATTCAAAAGTCAAATATTGTTGAATATTCGTCCATCCTCTGGGAAATATTCCGAGCCAATCACGCGTTGATGCTTGCTGCACCTGTAAGCTCCTTAGTATGATGTTTCCGATTTGAAACGGCAAAAGTACCGATATTCCGTTCGCACAATCCATTGCCCTGTGTAATTCTCTGTATTATACTATACTCACGTGCCCTCGCAACGTATATTCAACGTGGATATCCTTGTTCACGGAGTACTTCGTTTCCAGATTATCAAAACTCATGAAATCAGAATGATGCAAAGGGCAATATTCCGCGTTGAAGGTACCGCAGGAGTTCATCATGGTTATTCGGTGATTTTACATCGATTTTTGGCTTATGATGTATATCACTATACTGCGCTAGAAACGGATGAGATATCTGCTTCAATCTCTGGCTTCCGCAACAGTTTGGTACCACAATGTGAATTCCGATAGTTGATCCGCGTGTGAACTTAAAACTGTACTAAAACCTGATCGGTATATCTTTTTATATCTATCATATTAATATCGATAACGTCAAAAAAGTAAGCAAACAAATAATGAAAAAAGTTAGACGGTGAAGATCTCAGGTATCATGGCCTGCTCGATCGTATAATACTAGATTCTCCTTGGTCTCTTCGGCTAATTTACGCCAGCCAAGCACGAGGCGAATGAGAATTCGAAAAGATTCGTGGGCGTTAATACGTGAGCATTCGAATTTACATAAACGTGTATGAAAAATGACGAATCAAAGACACAATAAACGTGACTCGCGCGAGCAGTTCTACACCGCAGGCGTCTTTCAAATAAACGCGTAGCGGCGCTTAAAGAATCAAACAGAATAAACTGTGACTAACGTTTCCAACGTAGTACAAATATCCCAAGTATGCTTGTACGTAGTTATAACATTCTGTGAGAAGAACAGGAACAACGTAGAATTCAGAATTATAAATAAACACTAAAAATACAAAACTCAAAACCGGAAAATAAAAAATTCCACGATTCCTTGTTAATATCATATCTTTATTATAGTATATTTATAAATGATTTATCATACACGAGGTTTAGTACACCGTTTGCGTTTCTTTTCTTTTTTTTTCCAATATACAAATGCCGAACATCGAATGTGCATACATACATGTATCTATAAAAGTATTTATATTAGAAAATTGTATACTACGATTATTTCCATAATAGTAGTAATCGTTGTATAAACGTATTACGAAAAAATGTGTTTTATATAACGGTTATAAAAAGTTTTCGGTTTTTCTTTTCCGTTCATATTCTTTTTTTCAAAGGCACCACGTAATTGTAAGTCATAAAAAATTACACACTATAATACGTATACGTAATTATTCGCGTGGTTTTGAAAAGTTTCGGTCGTAGTTACTAATCTAGATATCGTATTGTGTCTGAAATTTTGATACAGACAAAAAAATCAACAAAATATCAAATTTTCCTTTTCCTCATTTCACCTGGAATAAAAAGAGACAGAAAGAATGTAAAAGACAAACTAAAATACGATTTCGAAGACATAAACAAACAAAAAATACAATTCTGTCGACTTTTCTATCCCCGTCAAATTGCAGTAGTAGGTATTATACCTGCGTACGTACCATTTCATCATTTACACGTGAAGAGGAATTAGAGAAATTTATAAATTTCTCGACAATTCGTAATTATATAATTAGAATTATATATATAAGTAACTAATAAGTAATGATTCCATTGGCAGTCCTATACCAGTCGGAGATTTTTCATAGTATAATCCAAATTATAAAAAAACAAAAATGAATAATGAATGAAGTACTTTGCGAGAGTTTGTTTCATGGTTAACACTCACGTTCGTACAATTTGAAGCGAGTCATCATTTATGAAACTGCTGCCAAATTAATTGCTGAGAATTTAAAAAGTCGATGTCCCTTTTTATGATATACTATAATAGAATTACAACTCAAATTCATGGACATATCTACATCGTCGCTTCAGTGTTGGTTCACCGCACAGACTAGCGAGATCAAATGACTATAACCGACTTTGAAGTTCAGGAAAAATATATCGACCTGAATTTCATGTTTTATCGTCCAGATAAATTCTTATCGAATCAATACATAAAGTTACAAGATATAAGGGTGTCTGGTTGATAAAAATTCATCTATCATACGAATAAAATGTAATTTGCACATATTTTGCCAAACTTTGAAGTCGATTATAATCATTTTCAAACTTGATGTTATGTGAGGCGAACCAATGGTAGGGCGATGATATATATTCCATTTACTTGATGATTTATACCGAACAATATATGGATGCCAAAAAGACCCAAATATGATTTGTCTTATACGTATCCTATATTTATCACCTATTCAGAGATCGTTGACGGCGATTAATGCTGGTATTTCATTTTATGTTCTCGATTCGTTTATTCTTTTTCTAGTGAATATACCTAAAATTCCGTGACAAAAGTATAATATACGTAGAGCAGAAATGATTAATAAAGTCAGTTCACGAGAGTGAAAACAATGTTAGAAAGTAATGAGGAACAACAATATATAAAAAATTCAATAACGTGAAACATGATAGAATTTCAAAATAATTTCGTAAAGTAATAATGAAGCTATATACTTGAAAAACTCATTTAACAGCTTCGAATTCAGTAATTTGAATGTAACTAAATATTAATTTTTTTTTCTTTCTACTGGAAAATAATGTACCTCATCTAATTTCTGTCGATAACTTTGTAAAGTCTTTTTCAATAGCAAAAAAGTTTCGGTCTATCCATAAATCTATCAATAACAATTACTTATATTTCTAATCCAATTTCGCATCGAGTTAATTACAGTAATTAGAAAGAAATGCTTCTGGAATTATTACGCAGCAATCCATGTGCTTTTTGTTTATGTTTCGTTCTCCCTTGTTTTTTCTTCAATTGGACCCAATTTTAGTTCAATTTTTTTAACTTAAGTCAACGAGCTGTAAAAACCGATTTATCTTCTGTGATCGATACTCCAGAGTTTACATATCAAGAAATAAAACTTTGCAAAACAGTTAATTCGAGATGAAAGCAAAAATAAACGAGATTCAAAAAAAAAAAAACCAAAGAAATTACGAATGAAGGGAAAACAATAATCCGTTGATTAACATTCTACTTATGTATCTGATAAGGTCAAAACTATCGGGGGCTCCTCCTGCTGCTGTTGCTGCTGCGGCGGCTTTTGTTCTTCCGTTGATGCAAACGGTGTAACCACTTGCATGTTCACAGATATATACAGAGGATAAGTTAGCTGTTTGTCTAGTGACATTACTAGTTTCTGAAAAAGAAAATGAATGTAATGAAAAGGTCGTTGATTTTTAAAAATTAATGACAATAAGAAATTTTAACATTCACTAGGACAGAAGATTTATTCTCTTGGTATCTTCTTCGAAAGTTAGTAACAAGCGAAAACTAAAATTTAGTCACATCTAGATATTTAGATGTATCACAAGATTATGGAAAAAAATTTCATATTGTAAGAAAGAACAAAAGCCTTTATCATTCAAAATTATCAATCGATAAACATTGTTAATTAGTGAAATTCATTCAGATGAACTCAATCTCGTTCATTTTTAACTATGCGAGGGTGCATGAAATTCCAGACTTACCTCTTCATTTTTATGGAGCGATAATCGTAGCATTCCGGAGTTCTGAATGTGTTTCACTCGCCTCTGTTCATCCAAAGATACTAGGCTGACTCTGAAATATAAATAGCATGAAGTTGAAGTTCCATCGCCGATAATTGCATAAAGGTCCTATGTTATTTTCATCTTGTGTCACTTTGTTTTCCATTCTATTTCATTTATATTATATCCATTAGGAAACACCTTACTTAACAATGACGTTATGTTTCGTATGATTAGACTGCACATGGTCCGTATCTATTCTGTGGTTTCTCTTCAGCCTCAAAGTCGTCATATCTAGAGAAGCGACGAGATCCAATCCAAAATGAAATGCAGTCCAGCGCCAAACGTGTTCTCCTCCTTTTTCCACGCATCTCCCGCACCTGAAGCATTCCCTCGAAAATTCTTCCTCGCTCATTTGCCTCGGACTGTGAATTTGAAAATTCCTTCAACTTTATTTCGTCTATCATCATACCAGAAATATGCACAAAATTCAAATGATTGCATCGTTTAAGGGAAAATAAATACCTAAGGATATTTGCTTGGGTTGAAAAGAAGGAGGAAATGGTGGGAACGTTGTCCAGGAATCTATGAGGATCATTTTTTTCTGTTAATTGTTATCGGTTTTCTTCTGCGCAAATTCGTAAATAGACTTGATTAAGAAATTCATTGTTCAAGATGTGAACAACCCCTCTTGCCGTTGCTAGATAATCAAAATTTTTGAAGATTCCAGACAAAATTCAACCAAATACTCACCAACTCCATTTTCAGTCAATTCTTTTCGTAATTCGTTGGGTCCTGCAACTTCCCATAGTTGAAATTCCCTTAAAATGGAGTCGGTGAATGAATGGTTTTGCTTTAAACAGACAATGATAGCAAAGTTGGTGTTAGACAGAAATTCTCTCAATCCGTTCTAAGATTATTTTTCCTTCTGTTTCAAACTTTCAAACAGAAATACTCGATGAGGAATTGACAGAGAGCGATTTAATGATCAATTTGGATAATTTCCTGCCTCTTATTGCCCATACATGCCTCTTGAATCTTATTCATTTTTTATATAGTGCTAGAAAACGGAAACTGGATCTTATTCTACTCTTTATGCTCACCCACAATCTTGGCTAGCGTCAATTCTTAACATATGATGCCACTGCTCTTTGTAAGCTTTATTCAGCCATTCAGGGGGTATCAGATTATCTCCATATAAGATTTTCACATCCTGATGATGAAGCAGCAAATACTTCATTCTCAACGATTTGAAAGGTGCAGCATACTCCCTGCCCTCCTCAGAAGTTAAGAATGGCTCAGACCACGTGTGGTTCTTGAAAAAGTCTTCTATTTGAACTACTTCCTCTCTTTTTTGTACATGGACAAATAACCTGTTGAATAAAGATCTTCGTTTCAACCAAAACGATAAAAAAACGTAATTTCATTTGACTAGAAATCTGATATTGTCAAGTTTAGTGTGTGAAGCTGCTTAATTCAATAAAAAAGAATATTGTACCATATTCTCAGCATCATATAAATGCAGAATTCTGTTTGCATAACGACAAGGTCAGGGCTGGAGATGAGTTCCGCCATCAAATCGGGAGTAATTTCGTTTAGAAATTCAGGATGTAGCCATCCATATCCGAGCAAGTTGACTTCCAGCCATCTTTTAGCAGCCCGTTGTACAGCTGGCACTCCATAAGACGCAGCTGCATTATGATAAGCTACTACAGTTTTGATATTTGTTGTTTCTTCCATTATTTCTGTACATTGATCAATCAGGCTTTGCAATTGAAACAACGTCGCCGTTGCTAGAATTGAAATTACGTCTTTTGGTTCTAAACTCAACTCATCGAGGTACAGAGATCCCAGTACCGTCCCCAATGCTGAAAATAATATACTATTCGATAAAGAAATGATTTAATGAAACAAGCAAGTTCTAGATAAACACAAGAATCGGTCATTCTGAAGAATCTTCTATAAAATTAAGTCAGATGAAAGAATTTGCTTACAATCCAAGGTGATATTTGGATCAGTTATTTCAACGCTGATAATTTTTTCATTAGCTTCTCTCCACGAGCCGGAGAACATGCTAGAGAAGTACGGACTCTGGAAAAAAGGACAAAAATGATGTGAATTGATGAAGAAATTAATGATAATTGAGCATATCATCTCGATGAAATTTCACACACCTGAGTTATGTAAACTTTGTGCAATCTCCAAGCTTTACCTAACATCAGGACCGTAATATCGCTGCCTTTTTCTTCTTGGAATAATGTTTTGTATATGTATTGCGCCGTGGTGAGTAATTTCCTCCTGTTTTTGTGTTTCATGTTAAATTTAATTCGAATATCGATATACATATAGAGATAGTACAGAATCAAACTGGATATGTTTTCAATAGTTTTTCAAACGGTTAATCGCAAAATCATGAAAAATAATACCAGCTGTTTTCGTCACGAAAAATGCAAGATATTCCACGATAAAAATCAATTTCTATTTCTCAGGATTTGAGATTCGCCAATCGAATTCATGAATTTAGGAATCCAGAAAAGGGAAGATAACAAGTGCTCAGCATCGCAAAATATCAGCCAAAACTACATTTGTCCGACGAAAACACTTGATATTATTTTTCGTGATTTTGTGGTGAACGATGTTAAACTTTCATCCTCGTTTAATCAATACCTAATAAATATCTCACTTTTTCGGAGTTTGAAGAGTTCGATCAATGAATTCTGATTCCAAATCCAAATCGTCTTCCTCGATGCATTTTCGCTTTCGAGTACGATAAACTGAATTCACTGCAATATTTGATGCGGAAAGTATTCTGCTCGCGTAGCCGCCCATATTTTTCGTATATTATTATTTTATTCTGTTTATTTTTCGACGTTTTAATTGAGGAGCTGGGACAAGTTTCACTTGTGTTTACAAGCGTGAGAATGTTATACTTCAACCTCTGTTTATTGTTTCCTCTTTTAATTATTTATTTATTTTGTATTTTATTTTTATAATTATTAAAATTTTGTTAATTTTGATGAGGATTTGTTCTAATTAACTTTAGAAAAAATAATTGGCAAGTGACAGTATACCCTGTCTCCACCAAATTGTAAACATTTTGTGATGCGAACTTATGTATTACTTACTACCTGAGAAAAACTACCGCTCTCTCGTCATGCGATGGATGATCACTTATTTACATCGTATGCATGTGTGTGTGTAGTATATGCATACGAACGAGAAACCATAAGCGAAACATGAGATCACCACTGCTCTCGCATCAGCAGCTGTTTTCGTAACACAACATCACCTGAAGCATGGAGCATAAAGTTGAATTAGAGATTCCGTCTCGACCAACGATAACATATCCCTGAAATTGATATGTTTTCTTGCCGATAGATGGTTCGTTATTCCCCCGGGGATATTTGAATATTTATCGCGTCGCGGGTCGTCCGCGGTCCGTCCCGCAGCCCGCTCTCCTTCCGTGCGGCGCAAGCGTGCGTCTGTAATCATGCGTTTGATAACTGTCTATAATTATTGCTAAAATATCCGCGCGCAATTGTTGATTCGGAATAGAGGAGATTGGCAGCGCTAGAAGATTACAAATATGCAGAGTACGAGCATCGTTAGTCCGGAAGGTGGCGCCGTTTTGGCGATAATTTCCGAAACTAACTTCACCGTAAAATACGCAGCGCGAATCACTTTGAATTCCTTTGCGTCGATGACACAGTTTTAAATTCATCCAATTGCAAATTTATACCGCACACTCTAAGAATATGTTGTCAATTTATTTGCCAATTTCTTATTACGGTTATTGAAAACCTGTTTGAAGATTAGACGAATCAAACCGCAACAGATAAATTAATATTTATGGGAAATATTGATTTGATTGTTCAATTTGATTTCAATCAAATTTTTTCTCATTCATTCGCATTTGACGTAGACGTTCCAGAAGTGTGCTATATCTTGCAGATGCAATTAAAATTGAAAACTTTCGTTCATCAATAACATATGTATAATAAGTGTGTGCTACAATAACTTGTTTGGATGGAATCATTAATTTTCAAACATTCACTTTATTATTTCTCGTTGAGCAGATTATATAATATAATAATAATAGATATGTATAGTATTCGCAAGGAGGTTTCGTTTTCTTTTCTTTTTTTTCTGTCGAATATTAAATAATCGATATAACATTAGGCGTAATCAGTGGATGTAATATACTATAACAAAAATCCATACGAAATAATTTGTATGTCTTATTAAGTGTACAACAAAGAGATGAGAAAGAAAAACGGGCGCTGAGCATTGTAAAATTAGGTTGGACTACACAAAAGTTTCATTTTAATTTTCAACTTTTTATTTATTTATTTATTTGAATTTTCCAAGTATTCTTCCACTGAAAATTTCTAATTATTACTATTATATGATATCGGAACGTCGCTGAAATTGGTAAAACCCTTACAATTTACATAATATAAAAGTAATAATAATAATAATAATAATAATAATAATAATAATAATAATACCTAATAATTATCATGGATATAAAATAATAAAATTATAAAATTATACGACAGCCCACATATAATTATCGGGAATTTATATATTTATATATATATGATATAGTATAATACGTGTATTGTTTATATATTACATAGTACCTCTAAACACTAGAGTAATTGTATATGCATAATTTTTCGTTAACCAGAGAAAAGAGAGAAAAAAAAAAGAATAAGAGCTCCACATATAACATTATAATTATACTCTATCTACATGCTCGTTACAGTCTAATATTGGCCTCTGGGGTGAGATTCAGTTTTCTTATAGCTATATCGGTGCAACATATAAAGCACTAAATATGAATTGATACTTACAATGAAATTACGAAATGCTTTAATAATAATATTTTTTTATCACAGCGTACACTACTGTACACTCTTCGCTGATATATAAGCGAAAATATAAAATGCGAAATCATATACTATATATCTGACGATAGAAGAAAACAAAATTATTATACATTATAAAATACACTTTGACTAAATATAATCTGTCTATTGAAAAACCATCTACAAACGTACGTATATTCTTAAATTGATACATGTGCCGAATGATTATGTACGGTATCTTATTTCGAATTTTCATCGTCCGGCATTTTCAAAATTTCTAATCGCTTACTCGTTCGAAATTATATTAATATGCTGAGATTGGCGCACGCTCACCGCATTGGCTATGCAGATATACAAGAGAAGATAAAATCAGTTAAGTTTCTACCTTGCAGCCGTGGCAAAAAACAGATTGGAAAACATAGAATTGCAATTGATTGAACAGATAAGGCACAGAAGGAAGGCATTGTTGTATTTCACGGCTGGTACAAAAGTACGTATTAACGCGTCGACGCAATCAAAATCATCATCTAATGATATGCATATTTTTGAAAATGCAGTCATACGCGACAAGTGTGACGAATTACCTCATTCCCGTCTTTTCCTACTGAATCATCTGGAGGTATCGATTTTCCTCTAGTAGTGAACTGAGGGATGAAGTCATGTCATTGACAATCATATTAGCACTGGCAGGTAACGGTTGAGGTAAAGAGAGCGGATGCGTTGAGCTAGAAACTCCTGTCTCGTGTACATGAGCCTGCGCACTCCCGGACCAATTTCTGCACTGTTCAACATACTCGAGCGTTCGCCGATACGAATCCTGCCTCATACCCTGAGGTGGTTTAACCGGCGATCCTTGCTGTGATTGGCTGATATCTCTGCACTGTATTTCCGGCATGTTCGCATCATGACTATGGAAGCACGGCTCATTAGCATAGCCCCATTGGCATCCGCAAGTAAATTGATTGGGCGATGCTTGGGGTTGACATCCGTGATGCATAGAACACGACTGCGGACCACAGGGGATATTTGTTTGGCCTTGCACTGGGCCCTGTTGAAGACAGCCACCAGCGTTTACCTGAGCACAAAGGTTTGTTGTCTGTTGTCCACTCTGATTCTGAGGGTTCGTACCACCCCCGCGCAATTTTTGACCCTGAATATTACCCTGGGGACAATGTGCGCTGGGGATCTGCGGACATTGATCAGCCGAGTTGCGTCCAGTGTTTGATTGATTGGAAAGATGATGATGGTGATGATGATGGTGGGGCTCGGTGTTTGCTTGCACATTCTGACGATGATTCGGTTGATTCTGGTGCAAAATTTGATCGCACCGATTACTGGAATGATTATTTGCAGTCACAGTTGTTGCACCCGATTGATTTGAGGCGGGTGACAGCTGCGGGCAATTGGGCGTCGGTCTGTTACGACCCTGTGTTCCTGCACCTCCACACTGCTGAGGAATTTGTCCGTGATTTTGCGGAGGTTGTGTTTGGTTTTGGGAATGCGCTGCGCAGTTTTCATCCGGTCGATGTGGCTGAGCACAGTTTCCGTTCCTGCAACCGTATCCTCCTCCACCTGCTCCTCCTGCTCCATAAAAGGTTCCCTGAGGTTGATGCGGATGACCTTGAAGACAGTGCCTCGACATTTGGGCAGAATTTTGCTGCACATTTTGAGGAACATGTTGCGGAGCGAGAGCTCCGGCTGCCGGTGATGTCATGGGCTGATCACTCGCGTGGCTTGGAGCGTAGTGAGAACCTGGTGACATTACTTGGGCCCCAGACGGACTTGGGATTTGAGAACCGCACTGCGATTGAGATCCATAACCTGGCGGAGGTTGCGGTTGGGATTGTGCCTGAGGTGGACAATACCCTCCCACAGAAACTTGACTTGCTCGAGAACTCGCGCACTGGGGATGAAGGTACGACGACGGTGACATGTTCTGATAGTTGGAACAATTCTGCCGACCATTTGGCTGATTGTAACAGTTTTGCTGATGGTTTGGATTGTTGTACGTGCAAGGCATCTGCTGACGCTGATAATGCGAAGGATTCGTGCATATTGGTGATTGGCAAATTGGCAGAGGACTTCCTCTATAGCTGACCTGGTTTCCTCCAGCTTGGACCTGTAATCGGAAAATTTTTACGATGATCGAAATCCTATTATCTCTGAAAATTATCATAAACGTTTTCATAATATAAATGTGGTCGAACCGCCTTATGTTCTCTCAAATGTGTCACAGCTGAGTAGATGCGAAATACTTGAACATAGCGTAAAGTTTCACCTGATTAAGATACTGCATCATCTCGTCAGGAATGACGAGTTTGTTTTCTACCATTTCTCCTTCACCGACCTCGTCCAGAACGACTTCCTGGTTCGGATGAAGTTCCGGAAGCTGGGCAGACCTGGGTCTGGGTGGCATGAGCGGAGAAGTTCTCTGACCCTGGTGAGTTCGAGCGGGTTCAGACATTCGTCGATCACCAGTTGGTTGTGGGCAGTGTCCACTCGGCATCCAGTCAGCCGGCATGCCTTGTGCTCCCTGATAAAACAATGGAACGAATAATGATATAAACGTTGACCATTAAACGCCACGATTCCACGTGAATTTTTAAGAGATCGTGTCTTACCTGGAGGGACATATTCTGCGTCTGAACAACCAAATTGCTCGTAGAGTATTGTGCCTGCAGATGAGGGGGTGGGTTTAGTCTACCAGAAATGGTACTAAGCTGACTACTTCTCCTCGAATTTCCCGGACTGATTGGATCGTAGAAACTGCTTCCGCCGCCTCCTGCGCTTCCGCCACCGCCGCCACCGCCTCCGCCACTTCCGCTGCCACTTCCAGGTCCGTTCGATCCAATTCCCAGTCCCAATCCGAGGCCGAGACCCAATCTGACAGCACTGACACCACTTGCTTGGCTGCTTCTCCGACTTCCGAAGTCCGCCGAGCGCATACTACCATAGTATGTACTAACGGTGCTGTTACTATCTCGGCGGGGTTCACTCAGGGGCTGCAGTCTCAATTGGAGATCGGTGAGCGTCGTCTGCCGCGCACCACTCTCCATTTTCAAATCTGTTATGCGTCTGTTGAGCTCTCCGATATTCCCTTGAGGTCCAGGTCCACTGCCTCCACCACCTCCGCCACTTATACCGCCCCCGATTCCCCCGCCACCTCCAACACCTCCGCCTATGCCACCGATGCAACCTCCTACGCCGCCACCACTGCCGATTCCTCCGGCTCCTCGTCCTAGTCTCATACCAGTTACTCCGACTGATAGCGGTGGCATGGCTTTTGCACTGAGCCGACCTTTTATACGACTTCTTGAAGGTGGAGGTGCTTGTTGGGACTCCATTCCCCCGACCTAGAATCGATAGTCAGATTATGGTTCGTTTTTGTTTTCGCTCGGTTTCTGCTTCTCTTTTGTTACTTACCATGGCGCGAAGTGCGACTGGAAGATCGGCGATGTCGAGATCATCTGGTTCCTCGTTCCAGGGCTCGTCGACTCCGATTGCAGTGACTCCATCGCCACTTCCACCTCCCATTCCTAGGTCATCGGTGCACCCACCGACTAGTGGGCTTCCTTGCTGCATCATCCCAGGCGGGCTATTTGCTTCGCTCTCTGATTTCACACTGGGACTCGATAGACTTGGTGTTTTCGGATGTCTGTCTTCACTACGGCTTGGACTGTGCCCTCCTGCACCTGCCTCGTCGCTTCCGCCGCCGTCACCACCCTTGTGCTTTTTATTCGCGTAAAATTCAGCACCGTGCACTGTTTTCACGTGCTTCCGCAACGACGAGGGATCCGTGTAACGCTTCGTGCAACCTTGAGCCTTGCATACGTAGGGTTTCTGGAAAGGATGAATAAACGCTGTGAAATATAAACTCGACAGTCGTGACTCCGCATACTTACTTTGTCACGTTGCTCCTCGACTGCGGGGGCATAAATCGTATACGGAGATTGTTAGTTCGTCAATTGAAAAGTGAATGAAATTGATGAAACGGGATGAGAAAAAGGGCGAAATAAAGTCAAGTCGAAATATTGATCAGGACCGTAAATGTTTGCATCAACTCTTACCTCGTTGGAATGAGTTCGATTCTGGTGTTTGGCTCGATCGCTGGCATTTGAGAAGGCTTTACTGCATCCTGGATATTCGCAGGTGTAGGGCTTTTCACCAGTATGGGATCTGAGATGGGTTTTCAAATTTTCCAGCCTGGAGTAAGCTTTGAAACAGCCTTCGAACTGTAGAAAAGAAGAGATTCTTCGATTGGTACCCATACTCGCCCACTTTAGAACATATACCCATACCCGTGTGTCATGTATGACTATACGTAAGTGTAAATGTATTATTCACGATGGTTGCTAACTACAGGTACTAGCTCTAGCACGGAGTATGTGTAAGGCTCTCGCTCTTAAATTCAATTTGCAATTCGACTCGCGCGATCGGCAGAGAGACGCGACACCGCGAAGACTTGGCTTGGATGGTAGAACACGAGTGGATATCGATGTTTATGGCTATCATGTGATTTATCTTGATTCTAGAAAAAGGCTTTCCTCTTTCATAAATAGATATTTCAGTTGGATAGTATCGTCCTCTTCGCAATTGTTGATAGACGCAAAGTGCATCAGTATGTTTTGAACCTTCGTCGAAATACTCGATAATTCATGAAAAATGTGTATAACTTACCGTACATTTGTGTGGTTTTTCACCTGTGTGCCGCCGCATGTGCACAACCAGCATATACTGTGCCTTGAACGGTTTTTCTTCTCTCGAACAGTCTTCCCAGCCGCAAACGAAACTCTTCTTATTGGCATGGATGTGGTCGTTGTTTATGTGTTTGACCAAATCGTCCTGCAATGATTGCGAAATAGAACCTCATTGCAGAATACCTCCTCGAATCGAGTGTGAACTCTGAATCTAATTAATAACCCTTAATCACCTGAGTAGGAAATTCAAGGCCACATCCCCTCCAGTGGCAATTAGTTTCAATGAAGTCACCAGGCTCATCCCTGAGGTCCTCGCTGGGACTGAGTCCCTGAGGATGAGTCGGTGGTGCGGTAGTAGTCGTGGTCATAGTAGTAGTGCTCGCAGTAGTGGTGACCGGTTCTCGTTTGACTTTGGTCGAGGCCCTACGTGAGGACGTGTCGGCTTCGGCGGCTATCGAGCGGCCAGGGCCTTCGGCGGAGGTCCTTCTGCAAGCCGTTTCTGCGGTCCGCTGTTACGAAAAAATAATTCAGGTCACGTGGGGAATAACCGCGACGATTAGGGGCCCGCATATTACGTCTACACATGTGCACGCATTCGTGTCTTCGCGGTAGAGGTGTAGGTATAAGATATAGAGCCGACATAGCAGCCCATCTTTTACGTATATCCGTTTCTGCAATTATTGCGTATCGCGGTTGAAGGGCCCAACGATTCAATCCATCGCGATCGGGTCCATCCGTCGTAAACCGGTCAACAACGTTCCCTCTCTTAGGCCCGTGCATTCCTTCTCTCTTTATATCTCTCATTCTCTCTTCCTTCCGTTCTCTTTTTCGCACTGATATAGACGTTACTCGTTCCCTGGCGCGTACACGTAGGTACGGACGTAATACGCGTGCTCAATGTGTATGAGTACGTGTATCATAGTATACTGCAGAGTCTCGATAAAATACTGCGGAGAGGTGGATTTTCTGTATGTATTATTCAAGAGCGACTTCGTATTGTGGGTACATGCACGTATGTACTTCATAGAACGGATTGACGATGACGAAGTTGTGATGCGAGTTCATTGAAGAACCTGATAGGAGCATCGGATCAAGGGAACCAGAAATTTTTGGTACGTACATACATGAAACGAAAGGAAGGTGATACGAAAGAAAGGGTACCAGTACCCCAGAAGGACGCGACCAAGTGCCAAGACGGTGGCAAGTGAATCCCGTTGAATAAATGAATCAGAGGTCGTTAAGAATGAGGCAAAATAACCCGGGGCGAGATTGCCTGTGACCCGGGGATCGGGCTCTCTCCTCCATGTCTGCATTGACTGCTGGGGAGTACGCGCGGCAGGTAAGCTTTATTATTTATTTCTATTGAATCGCGATGACGGACCACCGGGCGAATATCGTTACGTATTGTTTCGCGTCGTTTCGCGGCCTTCGTGAAACGAGAACAAAAGAATAAACCAACGCAGAAGAAGGTGGTGCCTAGCATCGACCGCCTCGAATCCTCAGACAAAGTCCGAGCACGCGCTGAATTCCGAATCAATAAGCATCATCCAAGCTGCCTGATATCCCAACGATTCACCAGGCCAATTTCGACTTTTGTCAACCATATGAATTCGCTCACCTCAGTCTTTGGGGGTGGAAGGCTTCCGTGTGTTCCAACGGCAGCAACCATACCAGCAGTATGCGGTGGTACGGAGAACAATTGCGCATGGGTCGGTCCCAAGGCAGCATGTGAATGCGCGTGAGAATGTGGATGGTGATGATGTGCTGGATGATGTGCAGAATGTGGGGGATGCGGCGGTGGTTGGAGATGCGACGGCGGGTGATGCCCGTGCGGCAGGAGAGCTGCCGCGGCTGCCGCGCTTCGAAGAAGATGCGCTTGGAGCTGCTGGAGGTGAGGCGCCATTCCAGGGTGCATGCCCAGGGCGGGACTCATGGCTGAAACGGAGGAATAATTGTGTTAAACGCGTTTGTTGCTTCGATTCAATTGTTGACGGCAAGGCTGCTCCTGGCGTAAATTGGCTGCTCTGCCCGTTGCGGGATTTGATTGGTAACCGAGAACGTGTTGTACATTCATGTCGCGTCCCGCCGCGGCGTGCTTCCGGCACGTAGCTAAGACAGCATTTCAATCAGAAAAGACGTTGCGGCCCTAAGTCCTAACTCTTGTGAAACGAACTGAGAAGCGCTGCCCGTGAAACCCGTAGTCGCGTATCTATATTGATATTTGTTATTCTGCTCTTTCATTCACACAACCGACGAACGCGGTGATGACGATCGGAACGATCCGAACGCAGAACTACGCGCGACCAGAGACTGTTTAGAGGGCCGATAGTGCAGGCTGTACGGCACGGCGGCGCTAATTGTTACGACTAGATTACCCGGGACTAATATGGTTATCTTATGCCCGCGGTGCGTGAGCCGACTCCAAAGATACATTTCATAGACCGCCACACGTTGGCTTTAAATGTAGCTTCATTATAAGTTAGGGTACCTTATACCTAGTTATTTCTTCAGTAGAAAAAAAACCACGACGTGAAGAAAAATTACCGAACCGAAGAAAAAAGTAGAAAAAAAAAGAAAAAAGAAAAAAGTAGAAAGAGGAGAGAGAGGAAAAAAGTATATGTACATTACTTACCGGCGGAGAGGTGCCCGTAGCTTCCACTCGCACTACTACTTCTTGATCCGTTCACGATCGAGGCAAGGCTGTTTGGGCTGAATCGTATCATGCTGTCAATGTCGAATCTATCCGAGTACGGGGAACTGCTTAGGGCTCGTTTTCTACTTGCCCTGATCGCTGATGCCGACGCCGAATTCGAAGCTCTTGGACTTCCTAATCTCGATGATGCTGCGTATGGAATTTTGATAATGTGAAAAAACTGAGGTGGCGATCATGCCTCTGAATTAAGACACTACACGAGTATTTTTCTGTTTGACTTGGGAAGAAACCCCTCCGACAGTTACAACCTGTTCACAGACTATGAAAGTTCGCTAAGATTTCGAGGTTTTCGTGAATCCCATGTTCAATGGATTCCTTGGAAACGGTTCGTTCATAGGATAAACCACTATAAACGTCGTTGACCACAGCCCCTAATGAATAAGTAGCCGAGAATAAACCGTGCGGTGGTGTAACGCAAACCACTTTCGCCGATTACCGTAGGCGGTGGTGGCCGTGGTTTCGACACTTAGTTCTATCTCGTTGAGGTCGGCAAACCGATATCCGACACCCGTAGGGTTTCCAGTCGGTTGGTTACCGGTGTATAAAGTTACGTGTACAGCAATATGAAATACAGTATGTCCCGCATACTCTCATTGTCAGTGCCTCGTAGGACGTTCTTCAACCAGACCTGATGGAACCTTCGGGTTCTGGTCTGGTCCGGATGAGTTGAGTTGAGTTGAGTTGAGTTGAGTTGAGTTGAGTTGAGTTGAGTTGAGTTAAGTTGAGTATTATACCAAGACCTGGACCACGGAGAGCGTTATCGGGCGATATATCGGGCGAGTAATGACTCTTAACGAGTATACGAACAGGGGCTGTTGGAGCCGACCTGCTGACCCGTTGGCCTGACACGTTCGTTCACGGTCTTAAAGGTTTCCTGGGAGTGCGGGACCGCGCGGGGTAGCCACCAGAGCCCCGTGGGATTAAGACATGTAAATTGGTACAATCGGCGGTTTCGATCGAACCAAGTGCCACCGCTCGGTATGGGTCCGTGCCGAAGCGTTAACGAGGTTCCAGATTCTGCTAACGAGGATCTGCTTCTTCGTTCTCTTTGCATGTCCTCGTCGGACTGCTCAGCTTTATAATCCGCGAGTGTGTGCGGACATAGGTGTCCGGAGTAGGTGTGTCTAATTACGTGTGTACATGCATCTACGTGTGTTATAAGCGACTCGGTATTATAAGCTAGAACCTCATCTCATCTCATCCCGTCGTCCCATTCCGTAGTCCCAAGACTCTCGGCTTCACTCGTTTGTCGACGAGTAGAAAATCGGACCTTGGTATCGGGTTACCCGGAGGCCGGTTCTTAATTGTTAATTGGTTAAAATCTCCATCGACTTACCATCTATGGAGAAGGGGAACTCCGACGAGGCGAGGGTGCTAGCGGGGCCGGCAGCGTGCAGGAGATACTCCGGTCCTAAGCCACCCAGCCCTGAAATCAAATTTGAACAATACACCTAATTAAAAATATTATTAGATGCCGCTGCTGTCGCGTCTTGTTCGCCCGTAGTTCGACGCACGAGGAGCTCTTCATCTCGTCACGGCATAATTTGAATCGAGCTTCTAATTGTTATGCACGAGGAAGAAGGGGATAGTTGTATATAATACTTCCTGCGGATATGCGGGTGTCGATGATTCCCTAACTAGAATGTTCAGCATGTATATGGCCTGGGAGATATGGAGAGCAAAGCGAATAGCTCAGTGTACCCTCTTGCGAAGGCCACTTGAATTTGGAAACCGACCCCTTCCCCTCTTGAAGTACCGGCGTAACTTGATGCCCCAGACTTCTCGCCGAGTGGACTTTGTCTCGTCCAAGTCCCACTCCCGAGTTCCTCGCCGAATGCCCCCCGCCGGTGGGGCTCTAAAGTCTCAAACACGAAGCAGAGACTCATCGAGACCTAAAAATCTCAACTTCCAGTCTCCGCTTCGGTGAAGATAGTTTCGAAAGCGAAAAGAAAAAATAGAGCAATTAAGGAACAGGGAAAGATGCGAACGCGCAACGGGCTTCTTAAGAATAAAAATGAAGAGATTCGAAACTCCCGTTTTGAAGGTTTGCGTTTCACTCCTCAAACCATGCTGAATATACTAACATGAGTGAATGAAAATGACCCCGGTCATCCCATCCATTCTTCCAATTTTTTGAATCCATTTTCTTATTCTCCGATCAAATTAAATAAATGAAAAAGAATCGCTGACCATGTAGTGAGGCGTTGGGGCTGTGCGTGGAGGCCTGGAGCTGGTGGTACAGGTGGTCCATGTAGTTGAGCCGATACGCGGGGTGGAGAGTGTGTTCCGAAAGGGGATGGCTTCGACGGAGGAAATCGGTACCGGAACTCGCGTTACCTCCGCCGACAGTACCACCTCCACCCTCGTTTTCACCGCCTTCGCTGTTTCCTCCTTGTTCACCGCCAGCCCCGGTGCCACCGGTTCCACCTACGTTCCCTGCTCCGTTAGAGTTGCCCCCGCTGTTGCCACCGGGACTCCCGGTACTCCCAATCGTCGTTGCACCACCGCTTGACAGCCTGAAATCAGCGTTTAAAAAGAAGACCATGGATTATTCTCTCCACGTAGAAGTTGATAGTAGCAGTAGCTACGCGTTTTGCTTGCTAATCGCGATCGTCGTGGAATGCTGACTGCGCCGAAAGTTGCACTTGAACTCGTAAAAGCTCGTACGATTCATAAGTTAAAATTTCAATGGATGGAGAGAGGGGTTCGGAGTTGATGTAAGCCGCAGTGTCGGGGTCGGCAATAAACTAGGTTAAATTCGTCGACGACCGGGTGTCGTCCAGGAGGTATACTTTGACGTTTGAGCGATGGGTAAGCGTCATGCTTCGCGCTCTGGCAAATGGCGCGTGTCTCTTACCGTCCCAACGTCATTTCTTCCATTATATCGCTCGTATCTAGCTAGTACCCACTTCTGAACTACTCCAAGTTTTGTGCTTGTTTTGCTATTAACTCGAAGCTGCTTGCTCGTGCGTCGACGAAATACGACGGGAAATAAGACTGCGACGTATAGCTACGTACGCTTGTTTCGCATATAGAACGTGTATTTCGCACGTGCACAAGGACCGCTCTAGGATCTCCGAGCTCCAGACATCTTTCTAGAGATTGAACAATTTCCCCGTTTTACGCGTTACGCGATTTACTGTGTGTAAAAGAGACGATAAAATCGGAAATTTCGATTCTGCGAACACCAAGAACGGCGAAATTAGTTCGAAACTTAAAATTCAAATAATGAAGCAGGGGCCCGATAAATCTTTGTCTTCGATTATCTTCCTTTTCATACTTCTAATGAAACTAGACTGAATCCTCCAGAATCTACCATAAGAAAAAAGTGGACACGCAACTCGATCCCGATTGAAAAAAAATGAGTCGAACGTAACGAAAAACTGCTTATTGCGTGTCTTCATCAAAGTAAATGTCACTATTACCGCTTTCGGATTCTCGTTTCTAAACCAATCTAACGGAATAGGTTTTTTCGTTCACTATTAGGAGCTAGTAAAAAGCAATGAAAATCACATTCTTCCAGCGGGTACCTTGAAAGAAAGAGGATCGTTTCCCTACGGACAAAAAAGTGAAATAAAAAAATCGATTTCGGCCATGGATCTTTCCGTGTTCAACGACTCGAAAAACTCCTATATAAGATCAAGCCATTCTCTCAAAGACGACGAAATGTGTACACATCTTATTTCGTCACGTGCGTCGGCGCGCACAATATAATATGTGCGTAAATTGTGTGCATATGTATACTATACTAAAATACATACAAGGTGCGTATAGCAGGCGCCAGGGTGACGCTGTCGTATGTACGCATACGTATCTCGGTTGCACATACGTGGGGTGGAAAAGGGTTGGAAATAGAAGAAAAAAACAAAAGGGAAGCAAAGAAAAGATGAAAAACAGGAGGAAACGGAAAACGGAAGACGTAGGGCAGTGTTTGAATTCGGATTATATCGTTTGATTTGACTAGTGTATGTTTAACCGGCGTCGTTGTATAAATATTAGTCAGTCTTCCTTCTTCCTCCCTCTCTCTCGGCGAGTAAAGTTTGCCAAGTAAAGATAACTCGGTTTCGTTGTTTGTCTTTGCTCAGAGTCCACAAATCTCAGTTTCTCCTCGCTCCTCGACAAGATGCCACGCGGCCGTAGCCGTCAGTGTTAATAGCTACTAAACGCCGCCTCTTACCCGCACGCGAACAAACTTCCGATCCCGATTCCTCCTGCTGGTAATTACCGATTAACGGTTCTCATGTGTACATGCGCGCGCGCGCGCACACACACACACACACACGCGTGAAAACGGCAATGAAGAATCGCGGGACGCCAGTTGAAAAAATGAAAAAAGAATAAATGAAATGAAAATAAAAATGAATAACTACCGCATGCGGTTCCCGCAGACCGGGGGCGTAATTACAACGAAAACATCGTCAACCCGTAGTTCTCTGCCTTTCTTTTCCAAACGTTTTTGGTTTTTTATTCATAGGACAGTAGGTGAGAGTCTATTTCGACAGACGCCGACCAGCCTGTACCATACAGACGTGTGTAAATCCGTCCCTTTCTTACCTCCTGCTCCTCGGCCCCCAACCCATCGCACATCGTCAACGAAGAGAAAATGGTGAAGGAAAAAGAGAGAGAGAGAGAGACGAAGAAATAAAAATAGAGGGACAAAGAGAGGAATAGATATAAGCAACGTACGCGAGAGATAAAAGCATGTCGTTAACTCACGCCGGAAGCAAACCACCCTCAATAGCTGGCTTCGTTGATTCCTCTCTAGGTATATCACCGACCTGCCCCGGGGCCGGTGTACGAGTCTATAGTATAGTGCGTGTTCTAGGAGTGAATCGGGGCGCTCGTCCTCTCGTCCGCTCGGACCCCCAGAACCCCCTTTTGCATCGTTAATATTGTACGAGACGAACTGACGGCGGTGTGGTACAGCGTGCCAACGTTTCAACTCTTGGAAGGATCGGTACGGTCAGGGAACGAACGCAAAGCGACGACCCTAACGCTTCGTCGCCGGGTTTCAGGTTATGATATTTATTGCCTGCGACCACGAAGAACGACGCAAGGCGAGGCACGAACCAACCAACCAACCGACCGAGGGAAACCATATGGCGGACACGTTGCTGAGAATGAGAAAGAGACTGCGGGTTAGAAACTAGCATGAGGAATCGGGAGCCTCGTCGAACTCGAGAATTGTTGGGCGACGACGCGACGCGATGTGGCTATAGGATGGAAGGAAATGAAAGGATAGGAAAGGAAAGGAAAGGCAAAGCAAGGGAAGGAAAAGAGCGAGCTAGCGAGAAGGCGGGTCAATAGTTGAGTCGTATAACGTGTTATATTTAGCATTTAGAACCGAGACACCGCACGAACGCAGACGGCATACTTCTTCTGTTTTACACTTACTTGCAGCCACGCGTTTCCGCCAGAACCTCATCTCTCCTTCCCTCCCGCCAACTCTCCTTCCGCAGCTTTTTATTCCCCCCTTTTACTAATTTACTACATCTTCCCCCTCTGGCCGAACCACCCCATGGCACGGATTTTATATTCCATATTTTCTTGCATATTTTTGTATACCATAGCGACAGATGTGTATAGTGGACGTCTAATAATATAATATAGTAGGAGAAAGAAGAAGAAGAACAACAAGAAGAAGAAACTTCGTCGCTACGTTCATCGAAGCTCGTCAAGTCCCAACGCGCGTTTCAACGTAGGGGAAGTAATGGAGTCATTTGCACGCCCGATCGGTCACCGGTTCCCATTAGCATGCAACCCGCTAATGCAGATTCAAGGCGCGCCTCCTTAAAACCCGGCCTATGTATTAGCCGCGCATACCTCCTGCCTACCTGCCTGTTTGTATTTCCATGTCAGACGAAGCTTGCAGCAACGTAGTTTGACGTAGGATTAGACATTGCGCGGCTTCAACACCCTTAGGATTAATTAGGCGTCTTGTTTTTCGGTCCACAGTCGGTTCTATACTATATCCATACCGATTATCCAGGTCAGCAAAGAAATCAGCGAGCATAGAGTCGTTTGTCTCTCGAGAAGTGAGGAGGCGAAGCAGTCGTCGACAGGCAAAGTCGCCCGGAATACGAATCGCTGGATTATCTGGCGTAGGATATTGAGAAACAAAGAGGAGAGAACTGAATCGAGTGGATCGCGGCTTGTGCATCGGGCAACGGGTACGGGAATTGCCGCATGCGTTCTACCCCAACGCCCTGGGTGTTCGGGGGATAATCACAATGTTTATTTGTTCTCGTAAATTCGCGGCGACGACCGCGACCCCCGCCGTACGTATACAGCTAGCCGTGGTCTCTTGCCAACGGCGTCGGAGTAACGCCGCGCCGCCCCAAGTAATCTCGCAACCAATTTCGCATCCATCCTCGTCCATTTTAATGTCTTCATCGCCGGTCTGCGGTTGCCGCGGTCCCCCCGCTGCCGCCTTCTTCACCTTTGCTTCAATGTATGTGGAGACGGCTTTCTTTTATTTTTCCTTCTGTTCCATTTCACGTCGGTCCGGCTCTTTCGGACATGAACCGCGATTTTAATTTTTATATTACGATTTTTGTTAGTATTGTAAAACTGGCGGCAGAGATTCTGTAGGGACGATGTTGGAAGTCGGTGCCTTCCGGTATACAGAGATTACCACGAATGCTTAATCGTAACGCATGATCTCGCGTCGAAGGTCTTGGTCTCTTGGCACGTGTAATAAAAAAAGACTATCAACGAACCAACCGGGGCGACTGGGGGCCGCGAGAACCAGAGGTCCGAGAAAACTGGTCCACCCCCCCCCGCCCCCGCCCCCACCCTCGCCCCCGTCATCGCCTTCTTCGCGTTTCTTTAGGTACTGCAGTATAACAGAGCGGGACGAAGAGAGGCAAGACGTGGGAGGATGTCTCCGCGTGACCAGCAGCGAACTACGTATTCTCGTGGTCTCGCGTTTCGTACAGGTAAAGCGCTTGTAAGTTCACACCACTCGCTCCCTCGCTTTTTCTTTTTTTATTTCTTCCTTTATTTCCCTTCTTCGCTTTCTTGTTCATTACCTGCTCGTTTCTTCGATCGTTTCCCTTATTCTCATCCGACCAATTTCACAGTACCAACTTGGTGGATATTTGCTATTTTCGAATCCATAATTTCTCTCTTCTCCTCTGTCGCGGACAGATGATAATCTCCGCGTTTGAAACAATGCTGCTTTGACTACTTTGAAACAATGTGACTTTATCCACATTTGACATTTGGTACCCAAACGCAAACAAGTTTCCTGTTCTACATATTCTTCCATCAAGCTTTCGTCTGTACTTCGGAGATTGGAAATCAAGAACCATGAAATTCGTTGGCCAATTCTGATTGTTCAAGCTCCTGGTTCCTATGATTTAGTGAATTTGCAAACGGGAGTGAAAATTTCCTAAGTATTAGGGTACCGGTACCCCTGGCTGTCATATCGAATGGTCCATCTCTCCCCCGCTTTATTATATCAAGTTTCTTTTTCTACTTCAGAAAATCTATCTCATCTGCTTTTTCGTCTGTTTTTCATTTTATTTCATCTCTTTCTCTCACGCGGTCTGAAATAACACGGTCGGGGTGAGCGCGACCTGCACGCTGCCTGCTCGCCAGTAAGGTAACTTAATATTCCGGGCAATAAATAAGGGAATGCGGCCCTGCCTTTACTCCACCTTCCCCTTACCTTTAGTCCACACTCCGTGGCCCGGGCTCGAAGACACCCACGCCACAGGCGTCCGCGTACGGGGCAACTTAACAACTCGAGGAGAAGAAGAAGAAGAAGAAGAAGAAGAAGGAGATGAAGGAGAAGAAGGAGAAGAAGAAGAAGAAGAAGAAGAAGAAGAAGAAGAAGAAGAAGAAGAAGGAGAAGGAAAAGAAGAAGAAGAAGGAGAAGAACAAGAAGAAGAAGAAGAAGAAGAAGAAGAAGAAGAAGAAGAAGAAGAAGAAGAAGAAGAAGAAGACGAGGAGGAGGAGGAGGAAGACGGAGAAGACGAAAACGAAGAAGATGCGCGGTTTAACATCTCCTCGAATATACACGAACAGATCTCTCATTTTACCCCTCGAAGATTTTGTAACAGGGCGGGAAGAAGGCGCTGTAATTCAAAGATTGTTTCATGTGTGTCACCGAAAAATAAGGAAAAAATAAGGAAAAGAGGCAAAAAGACAGGCAGGATTGTATCTGGCCTCGGTATAAGGATAGGAACTTAGCGAGGCAGGTGGGTATACGGGTGTAGGTAGGTAGAGATGAGAGTGGAGGAGAGGAGCGGAGCCTCGGTGTATCTGAGCTGGTATGCAGTGCGTGGGTCCCCGCGGGTCGTAGACAACGCGAACGTGGCCAGAGCGGCGTCTCTATCAGGCACCATAAATAATTCCTGAGGTACGCTACTACCACGCTCTGGGTCCGGGTATACACACACCGTGGTGTGTCTCTCTGAGCCTGGACAAGTCCCTTGGACGTTACACCCTGGACCACGCCGAGCTTGAGCGTAGGAGTGTAGGAGGACCGGTTGGGCTAGCCTTTATCTCTCTCTTCCTCTCTCACCCCCCGGTGCTCTCCTTTATTTATCTTCCTTTCTCTTTCTCTTTCTCTTTCTCTCCCTCTCTCTCTCTCTTCCCTTCTTTCTCTTTCTCCTGCACAGGGGGGCCCCCTTGGTCCTTACTCTCCAACTTATAGTATAACTGGGAAGAAAGGAAAGAGGCGCATGCCTCCGGTCTCTCGGGTGGTGCGGGACGGCGCGATATACACCAAAGACGGAACAAGGACGGCCTTACCCACGCCTCAATTAAGATCCCAACTCGGCAAGACCCGCAACCGTGATAATTATCGCTTGCTGTTATATGCCTGCATCGGACGTACATATATATACCTGTGCACATATTCAGTGTATACTTATGTATGCGGTGGGCACACTATGCCACTTTATGTACCATATTCGTATACCTTAGAATTATGTAAACAAATAATCACGTTCTCGGGCCATGCAGGACCGGAAAGCGCGTGCAGCCTTGTTAGACCCGCTAATTGCAGGGCTGGGGGAGCTGCTCCGCAGCCACGCAGTCTCGCTTCCTTTCTATACAAGTTGCGCAGACCTTGTGTAAGTATCGTTAGAATTCTCTCATGGATTTCCAATTTCGTCTTCGCCTTCGCCTTCGTCCTCGTCTTCGCCTTTCAATTCTCATTCGTAGCCGCACATTCGTATATTTCTCGGCGCCAGTGGACGGACAGGTTCCCGAGGTTTTCTCGGCGTAACGATTTGCCCTGGCGCGCCTGGCTGCCAAAGGATTGAGTCGTTCGCCCTCCTCCCTGCTCCGTCCTCCCGCCGCCGCGCCGTCCACCGTCCTTCGTCCTTCGTCCTCATGGTTCCCCGTTCTCGGCGGCTACAGCGGTCTGCTCGCTCGCGTCTAGCTCCTTGTCCTGATCCTTATAAAGCGTTCTTCTTCTTTTCTCTCGTCTTCGAATAATCGTGCTCCTCGATGTTTTTACCACGCACCTCTGCCAGGAATTCGTGTTCTCCCGGCTCATGGCACGAATGTTACTTCACTTTTGAATGCGGTTGAAAATTTCAAACCCAAAAACTTGAACAAAACTTACCAACCTTCTCATTTCAAAAAGTCTTGTGTTTGGTAGAATGGGAACTGACGTACGTGCATACGCATAGTAAATACGTACGAGCTCGGTGATTACCAGTCACGTTTACCCAATTATCAGCGACTCGGCTTCATCCTCGTCCTCCTCCTCCTCCTCCTCCTCTGCTCTTCTCTTCTACATCTTTCTCTCCTTTTCTCCCGTTCTTCTTTTCTCTTTTTCTCTTTCTCTTTTCCTCTCTTCCACCTATCCCTCCAGCTCTCTGACTCGCTCAGTCCTTAGGCTCGCTCCTCGGTTCCCAGAAGAATTCCCCACAGCGCGGCCGAGCCGATTGAACGCCTTAATTGAGAAACATTCGGGAGCCCGTTGCTTTGTACGCTGCGCTACGGACGTTAATATCTACGGGGTGTTCAGAAAATTATCGTTAAACCCGGACCTAGTTTTTCTGGGATGGGAGAAGCGAAAGAGATTCCGATTCTGTGTTCTAGACTCATCGAATTCTCTGCAGAAGATACTTTCAAGTATTTTATTCTATCAATTTTGTGGCCCATCTACTAATAAGCTACGATTCACAGCTATTCTGAACACCGTATATACAGTTTCGTGAAATCACGGGAACACGAGAATAGGGGATGAGGAGACGAAGAAGAAGAAGAAGAAGAAGACGAAAGAGCCGAAGAAGAAGAAGGGGCTGCTGGCTGGCACAAGGCAGCATATTTGAAAAAAGGTACACAAGAAAAGACAAAGAAAACCGTCTCTCCTTTCCTTCGCGGTAATTTCGTTGCCGAAACGATTGTCGTCAACGACATCCGGTTACGTCGGCGTCGACGTTAGGCGTGATATTCATCGACGAAGTGGGTGCCAATATATATACCTACCCGGCAACATGGGCAACCACGGGCGACGGTTTGGTCGTAACTGTGTCACCCGAGTCGCTAGAAATATATTCTTCGCTATAATATCCCGAAATATTCATCTCGCGGGTCGTTACGGCGAAAGAAAAATACCATCAACGACGTCGAGAGCGACAAGAGTGAGAGCAACAGCCCGCATCCTGACAGCGCCGGCTAATATTTTGAAAGCCTTGCGCATACGGCGATTCGGTAGCGGATGAAAAATGTGAAGAAACCGCGTGCTGTGCGCGACGTCAAAACCGGAAATCAATTGAAAAAGGAAAAACAAAAGAACAACCAGAACACATTTCTAAACATGGGGTGAGTCGGCAAAGATTAACGTTCACTTCATCGACGATACAGGCGATTTCTTTATTTCTATCAATTGACTAATTCGCCTTTCGCTTTTGTCTTGGCTAGCAACTGAAAGCCGCAGCAGCCGCAGAGTCCACGCCTTCTCCTCGAACTAAACCCTCGATCATATTGTCCGACATAGAAACCTTTAGAGCATTCAACCCTTTCACCCTATATTTCCGCGAGCAAACCGCGGGCGGGCAGGCGTCAAATATTATTTCCCTTTAAAACTCGGCGATGTGTAATCGACGTATTTCGACACGATCATTCACTCGTAATTATATTTGTCCAACTCGAATCGAGATAACAATGAAACACCGAATACCAGGCGTGTGCCTCTCAAAGACAAAGTGCTCGTTGGAGCGAGAGGTCGGTACTATACCGATCGCTGATTGTTTTCTCGACGAACAATCGACTGATCGCGGTGAAAAGACAATATAACGGATGTACTACTTCATCGCCTGTTCTATATGTTTCACGTATTTTGCACACGTCGAGAGGTTCTCCAGCCTCGTGTTTTCGTTCGCTTTTCAATTTACGCTCATTTTCTGTAGTTTGTTGTTTCTTCTGTTGTTCGCTTCTTTTCTATTCTGGTTGTTCGAACTTACGCGTACATACGCCACGATGTATACACTAGATACGGTCGAGCCCCTTCAGGCACCCGGGTGCCGCGTGGAAGAGGTGCAGCCGCGTACCGTGTAATCACGGGATCCTAGTTTAGTAAAGATAATTACCGGTTGTCGGTTGAGGTTCGGATTATACGTGGTCTATAGCGTGCACGCGCTGTGTATGCCTGCTTGGACCTGGTCTGCGCCGGCCTCCATGGACGGGCAACGGCAGCAGCAGCAGCAGCAACAGCGGAGATCCTTGTCCCAGTGAACGTGAACGTATGAGAGCCTATATGCACGATGCTTGTATCAAGGGGGCGAAGAATTCAAGCTGTCTCGAGGAAATTAAGAGATCCAGCCCGGTAATTTCTTAATCATATTTCATACGAACCGTATCAACCTCTTCGATCTATCTCGACTCTCAATTAGCCGCTACTAGTTCCTACAACGTCGTCCAACTCTCGGGGTACTGGCCGAGTGCCGAGAGGAGATTTTCACTCTCAAATATGAGATGACCAACGGATCTTTTCTCAACTCGCAATTAGTAACGGTTCACGCGTAACCCAGCTCTATACGATAGAGTAGTGGGGAATAATAGAAGAAAGGAAGAAAGGAATACAGGAAAAGGGATCGTGGAGAAAATGAGGACCGACTGTTGTGTTGTGTTTCTAGTATTTCTGGTGCACCGCAATGTCGAGAGCGAGGAAGAGTGAGAGGAGCGAAGAAGAAGAAGAAGAAGGAGAGAGTACAGTCTGACGGTGGTTTAACAACCAGTAATTGTTCGAACGTCCGCCCCGTAAAATCCAGCCGCCGAGAGCAAACAGCAAACATCCAATTTTGTTTTAGGCTGCGGTTAGGACTGAGCTAGGTTTGTATATCTTTTTCACATTTGCGCCATAGAGCGAAGGCGCAAACGTTGGGGAGGCGAAGGGCATTAAGCGTCAAAACGCGATCCGGGATGAGGTGACTACCTTCCCCTTTCCTCGCGCTGTGCGTCATTATCGGACAACGAACGCAATGAAACGAGAGAACTGGTTCTCTTCCACGTTATGTCCGTTCGTCCGATTGCTGCTGGTGGTGGTGATGGTGATGGCGGTGGCGGTGGCGGTGGCGGTGATGCTGCTGCTCCTGCAGTCGCCCTGCTAAGCTGACTGCTGCCCCCGTGTCACCGAGCGTTTAAATAAGAACGCGACGAAACCCGACGCTGCAAACATTCCTGCGGCGATCCTTTGCCGCTTCGAATCCGTACTCTTTAATTTCTCGTTTTTCACCTGTCCGCGAGTTTATATGTACCTGTATACATCTATACCCAAGCCCGAAACCTCCTGCTCGAGTGCTCGTTTCATGTATATGCAGTTATACTAATCCGTTAATCGTGTACATCATTCATTCCTAATCAGTTGGGACTGATCAGAATTTTAGATATAATCTTGTCGAAAGATTCAATTCATACGCGAAATATGTGAGAGAATGTTCAGCTTGATAACAAAAGTATCGAGTGTACCTTGGTGTCTCTGCACGCGTGTACTGCCTATCGGACAAAACGCAGTGCTGCGAACACTAAATACGTTACATGCGATAGGGTTCGGTTACAACGGGCGTAAGTTATGCCAATATCTATGTAAATACGTTACGGATATGTACGTACGTACGTACATACATACATTGGTATGCAGCGCGTGCATACACACCAGAGTAAGATTTACACAGTGGAATAGAATTGCACTGAGAAGAAGCATGCAGAATGAAGCGTGCCTACTGGATAACTACACTATAAAGTTTAAACTTCGGTATACTCACACCGGAGTGACGACTATACCTATGTGCACGATTGTAATTCTACCTCCTCTTCGGAGTGAGTATAGGCTGACCAACAACACCGAGCAGGATGGCAAACTATCCTTCGCTAATTTTTTTATTCTTTCGAGGGAACGTATGATAAACACATATTCGTGATTGGCGTCAATTGGATTCTCCCGTTAACTGCATTGGGACGGATACTAATTGGGTTAGAAAAACAGGTTGGAAACTTGAACAGTTCACCATGGGATGAAGAAAGTTTTGATCAGTACATGGGAACAGGTATACCTATAATAAAGATTGTGTAAAATTTGTATGACCGCAACGAAGATGTTGCGTTATGTTTTTGGGTCCCGGTGCTTCGAGGGACAGGTACCCGGGACTGTGTATATGGATATACAAGGCTTAGAAAAGTTGGAGGCTAAGGTGGCCGAGGATCGGAAATATTCTTTCAAGCGTTTCTATACCAACCCAAAGCATCGCTGGGGTCCAGGTATATAAAAGTACGCATAGTAGTCTCTATTTGAATCCGACCTCGGTCCGTGGTCCGTGGTCGAGGGCGAGCGTATCTCCATAACAATAATAGAGATATTTTTCACCGGTACCGCGTCGTGAATTTAAAAAAACCGACAACCCACCCGTTCGGTCACGTCCCGAGGATCTTTTTCCAAGAGACGATGAGAATCACCCGCACGGCATGCTGCGGCATGGCTGCACTAGCTCAGGATTTGAAAAGGGACACGGGAAATATTGGGTGCTCTCACGGCATCGCGTACAGTCGAACCGTAAGAAAAGTGCTCAATGCAATCGAGCGGAGTGGAATGGAATGGAAAAGAATCGTTTCCCTTCGGCTCCTTCGTCTACCTGGGAAAAACTACGGTCTTTCGTTGTACCTCGACTCAATCTCAAATACCTAATGGGAAAGCGAAAAAAATTTAGTTCAGCGACACTCACCTTTCGCCTGGATATCGTTTCTCCGATTGCTCGCGTTACGTTGCAGATACTTTCGCACTTGTCTGTGATATTATTGATATTATTATCATTATCGTTATCATGAATTATAGAGACGTCCTTGCGGTTGAAACGGCGAGATTAGTTCCGATCGCGCAGAATTTCGTGACTGTACAATTATGAAATTCGTGTAGGTACGCGATTAAAACGTACAGAGAGAGAGAGAGAAACTCCCCTGTGTCTAAGGTATATCGTGAGGAGGCTAAGAGGTCCTGAATCCAGCGGCCCCCGCGGACCGAGTCGGATGGCTCTCTCACGACTCACGTCCGGGCAATCAGGTATGATTGCCAGCAATCCACGGTTTAACACTAACCACTTTATCAAAGCGTCGGTCGTACCGAACCAAACTGCATTTGATTACACCTCGAAACCTTGAAGTACATACTAAGATTCAGCCCCGGTTGCTCATCGTTACTCTTCTTCTTCTTCTTCTTCTTCTTCTCCTTCTTCCCTCAACAACTCTCCGTCCTTCCTCACTCTCACCCTCACCCTCTCCCGTCCCGTGGGAACCACGTGTGTCTTCGCCCGTGGTTTTCCCCCCGTCTGTTCATCCTGAAGGACGTCATGGCCGGTCTTCAAAATCCATACGCGTGAAGTGATAGGGGGGGATGGTGCCCCCGTGCCTTCACGATTCTTTATCACCCGCTTCGCACGCCTCTTTCGCGGTCTTTCACGTGCCTCGCGCTGTCAAAACGAATATCCTTCAGCCGATTTTCGAAACGGCGAAAAACGGCACCTGCGGAACACCTCGCGGTCCGGTCACTCTCGCACAACGTTTGCAGTGTTGGCTCGAGGCGCGTCGAAACACAACTGAAGCGGTAGGACCACCCAGTCAGTCTTGGGGCCCCTGCAGCCCCAACGACGACCAACGGATACACACTCCAAAGCCGTCCTCGGGCTACGCGCTTGCTACGCGATGCGAGGACGGAGCTTCAGCTCGGGACGAACCGGGACGGATCGGGACTCCCACTACTCGCCGACGACTCCTCCAAGTTATACCTACAGGTACTATCGCTCCGGTCCCGGGACTCTCGCCGCTGTACATCTAGAGAGCTACGCAGGTGCCCCCGCATCTCTCGATGTCTTACTCTCTTCCGAGGATCGAGGAGAGAACGGGACGATTGGCGCTCGCTGACCGGCAAGGGGGGTCGACGATAGAGACGTCACCCGATCGAGAAGACGCGAGTCCTCAGCTTCCGCCGCCGCACCCATCACGTGTCTTTCTATTCTCCCCTTCCGCTCTGCTATCGAAGCTATCGAACTTGTGTAACACGTGTCACCTGTGCCCTAGATATGAAAAATTTATCGCCAAATTAACGCCGTCAAGGTGTGCGTACGTACATGCGACGAAACCCGGCTTTCCTCGATCTCTTGTAACGGAAATTGGACCTCCCAATACATTGTGTTACATACTAGCACCGTAATAGCGGACCGGCCGCGCAGACTACGGGACGGTCGTAATCAGATCGAGGAAATTATTGTGCTCGAGTACGATGAGGAGGGCAGAGGGGGACTGAATATGCCGGGGATCCCGAGAGCTGGGGGGCAGTGGTACAAGGTGCGGGGTAATTGAGTTATTAGGTTCGTATACTGCAATTGTGGGGGACCACCATGGAGGTGGAATAGCTCGGAGGGTGATCGTATAGCGCGGGCTGACTGACCGTCCGCGTCGGTGATATTTAGCCTCTCGGAGAAAACCTTCCCGAGCTTCTACTTCTTTTTTCGCTTTCTAATGCCTCTTCTTCGCCCTCTTCATCTTCTTCATCTCCGTTATCCCGGTGAACAACAAATCACGGAATCACATCTTCCACGTGGAGTTCAGTAGCGCGGACGTTCTGCCAAGGCGCCCGAGCGCGCGTTAACCCGGGAACGTCTCAATCGATGACAGAGAGTAGCTGAAGAAGAAGAAGAAGAAGGAGAACGGAGGATGGAGGATCGAGGATGAAGAACGAGGACCGAGGACCACCTGTCTTTCACTGTTACGCGGGCAGCATGCCGCAGACAAACGGCAAAAACTAATAAACCACAAACAAGCTTGGAAAACTGGTTACCGTGGCTGGGGCGTAACGGAGCGCGTATATCGACACATATACCATACACGTGTATATCAGCGTGCTCGCACCTACCAGCTCCTATTCAGCAGTATAACCTGATGACCTGCGACAGTGGCCGTGAAGCATTTACAACGAACTAACAAAATTGAACGATCAAATTTCTGCGGGATGGTGAAATGAATGAAATAAATTCATATGCATATTCATATGCATGCATTGGACAGCGTGCGTTTCACTTCGCCCCTTCCCTCCCCCCGGCCCCGTTGCGCATACTGTCGTCACTGTTGTCAGCACGGAGCCGATTGAGACTTGCGAACGACAGTTGAGTCGGAGGATGCTGGATTGAGTGTGTATGCATGCGGACGAAGACACTCATGTGTGGGAGCGAGAAAAAAAAGGCAAGCGAGAGCCCCGCAAGACGGGTTCCAGGAATCCAAGAGAGGGCTACGCTCCGGGCTAGAGTAGTTTGCCGGGAGAGAATTAAGTCGTTATATCGGCAGATGGTCAATTTTCAAGCTCTTCGGCGTTTGGAGGAGCGGACGAACGGACGGATGGACGGACGGACGGTAGGGCCGGATCTGAGGCTGAGAAACGGAACGGAATGGAGTAGAACGGAAGAGTTTGCGAACGAAGGAAGCGGTAAAATATAGTATAAGGGAACGAAGATCGATCCGGAACACGAGACGCCGTAACCGCTCTTTAACCCCGAGCCCACGGGAGTCCATTGTCTTTATTTTGTGTTCGTGGAACTGCGGAGCTCGCGGCATGTGGCAGCGGCATATTTTCGACCTTCTTTATCACACATACAGGTAGCTTTATAGATATAATACCTATGTAGTATAGGTAGTACATGGGTGTGTATCCGTCGTATTAGTTTCATGCATACAGGTAAAATGTATACAGGTATATATATTTATAAAAGGTTTATACCGCGCATCGCTGCCCCACACCGAATACAAACGCGAACTCGGCAGCAACACTCGTACACCGTATACGTGTATGTTTATAAAAGTTAGGACCGCGACGTGGTGCCGGGTAGGTATACACGGGAGACCCGCGAGGGCCATAAGGCCCGGTAAGTTACACCTCTGCCTCGCTTATCCGTGGAGATCGCTCGGGCGGGCACTCTCGGGGCTGAATAACTTTACTACCGGTTTCTTACCCCCGTCGCGTCGCTCCGGTCGCGGTCCCGCAGCCTAGGACCAACTAACTAAAACCTCACCGAGTCAACTCAGGCTCAACCTCTGAGCTGAGGTGAACTAAGGAGAGAGAACGAGAAAGAGGAGATCCTCGAAGTGAAAATCAACAAAGATTTCATCCTTCTATCCTGTCGTGAAATAATCAAGGGTAGCCCATGTGGCAACGGTATACCTCTGGCCGAACAGCTCATCAATGGACGCTGCACCTGCAGATGCTCTTTTTTGTCGCTGCTCAGTTATTGGTACATACGATCGCTCTACTAATCGTCGGCGCACAAGAAAGAAAGAAATCTTTCGCTTGCGAGTGAAGTGTTCTACATTAAATGTATTTTACGACGCTTTTTATCTAGGACTGTGCTCAAGGTGGTCAGGGGTCGTCGGTCATCTCGTTGAAGCTTGCGGAGCCACGAAGGGGGATGAGCATAAAGTATATCTTTTGGACCAGCGCGGCGGTGGTTTCGAGAACAATGGGGTCTGGTCTTCGGGGGCGCGCGTACGAGTGGTATACACAGGCATACAGTTTTGCCTTGTGTGTAGAGACGCGAAGGAGCAGAAGCCGATGCGACGGAAGGTGAAAAAGGAAGGCGATGAGCAAAGGGCAAAGAAGTAGAAGAGGGCGGGCGGGAAGAGAGGAGGTAGGAGGTAAAAAATGGAAAAACGAGGGGTAAAAAGAGCGGGACAAGTCCGAGTTCTCCGTGGGTACCACCGCACCGCGCTACACCGGACTGGACCGAAGGGACTCACTCGGACGCACGCGCTGACGCGACAACCTCATTTGTGCGCGACGGCTCCCAAGAAGGACCGAGAGGACCTCGGCGACCAGGAGTAAGCGAGAGAGGAGAAGAAACGACAGAGAGCAAGAGAGAGAAAGAAAGAGGGAGAAAGACGCCAGATGGACGGGCCAATCAAGCGCCCAGGGTCCACCGCTGACGTGATTACAACGGTTGCGCGTGACCGGAGTTCCTTAGCCCCCTACTCGCTCCACGTTGAGTCCCCCACGCGCTCCAATGGTCGAACTCACGGGGTTCCCGGTCCCCGGGGCGGAGGGCAATACAAAACCCCGAGAACCAATCCACCCGTTTTCGTCCTACGAGGATTGAAACCGTAGGAATAATTCAGGAGTCGCGATATTCCGGACTCGCTCTCTACCGCGAATGGCTGTGGGAGACGGTTCCTCGTACGAATTTCTAGCCTCGTCAAATTGCGGTGCCGTCGTCCGGGGATAGGTAAATTTCTACAAAATTTTGTCGATTGAGAGTATTTTCTCTTCGTGCGTCCCTGAGAATACGTCTGACGGCTTTACAGCGGTCCGTCGCTCGTTTCTCGAGCCTGGCTGGGCTGCCCGCCTGCCTGCCTGTTTTTGTACTATCTTCTCTTTTCCCCGTACCTCACCCCGGGCCTCCTCTCTATATGTATGTACGTCCAACTCTCGAGACTCTCGCGGGGCCCCGTTTGGGCTGAGGCCGGCTACTTCGGGCTTGGCGCTCTTTCTCGGATACTGAAGCGCCCTGCTACACGTAGGCGTAAGATCTTTCCTTTGCCGCTTTCAGTGCACTGCAGTACTAGCTGGGTATGGGAGCTCAGATGGAAACTGGTACATACCAACGTCTACACGCGAAGCTAAGCGAACAAAGCATCCTCTTCGTCGCGCTCCGAGCCAACCAAGAAGAGCTGAACCTACCCCGACCAACGCTGACCATGGACCATCGCCAGAACAAGCGTCGATCCTACTCGCGTTCTCCGTCACTCTCACAATCAGCGGATCTAACCTGCACATACGTGTGCATCGTATACGTATACCGCTGAACCGAACGATTCGGAGGATGAGTGGAACCCGCGAGGAGAAGGAGAAGGAGGAGGAGGACGAGGAGGAGGAGGAGGTAGGACGGGGAGAACGCGGCTTACAACTCGCGAGGGACCAAGGGAGACACGCCGACATGTTTATTATTTCGACGTCGAAGCCTCTACCGAGAGATTTAGTGGGACCAAAGAAGCGATTGGCAGGGGGGAGATGCCTGTGTTCCTCGTTGTTGTACGCGGTCTTCCAAATATTTCATCTTTCTCTTTTATTTCTCTCTTTGAATATCAGACGAATGGTACGGGTAGATCATCTGTATATTGACGCAGCGAAACTATATAGTGGAAAAACGTAATAACGTTTATTGTTCGCCGGTAGAACCGGAAGCTCTGGATCTAACAAAATTCCTAATATATAACCTAACAGAATGCAAATGAGAGGCAAATGGAAGAATGAATGAAAACAGAATTGAGATGATGAATATGAGAATCAAGAAATACCCGGAAAAGAAAAAGGAGGAAGGGAAAAGGATACGCTGTACCCGGGCGACTACCGTAACAAAGGGTGTGGATCCTCAACCCCTAATTTTCTCGTTATCAGTTAGCCTCGGGGACGAAAGGGATCGAGGAGGAGAAAAAGAAAAAGTAAAAGGAAATGAGAGGTCTCGAAACTTTTCTCGACGCTTCGGCCACGAGGAGTATACTTGATGTATATAGCAATTAGTGCTTGTGGGAAGAAGTTTGTTGCCTGGTTGGTTCGTAGCTTCGTTGGTTCGTTCGTCGTGGAGCTATTATATTGTTAGAGACGCGGTAATCAGATTTTCTAAGAAAGTGCTGAGATATATCTTCGAAATGAATTGTGATTTTAATGTCTGTACCAAAAATTTTCACACACCTAGGCGTAGCATTATGTACATTGCACTTATTACCTCTATTGTAGCTATAGAGTACCCTCCAGTCGCACCTAGTACCCAGCTACTGTACTTTATTTCATGGAACTTCTGACACCTGAGATTTCCACTGGTGAGTTCCATTCTTCCGAAATTTTGTTTGTACAAGAAATTATATCTTACACCTATCGTATCATTCCTGTATTTCGAAATGTAACTCTGTGTAGTTAGAAAAAATATCACCACTCGAGAGAAGAGTTGAAAAAAGAACTCTTATCCTTCTCATGCGTGAAAACACACGAATATTCACAACGAGGATCTTCGAGAAATCCTCCTCCTATGGTGAATAGGAATCGGTCGAATGAAAGCTTGTAGTTGCAGCATGTAGGTATATATGCAATTGACGAGCAAGATAAATTCATTATTCATTGGATTGTGTAGTTAACGACATGAACTGTTTGTCTGTTGTCTGATAGATAGAATATGAGGAGGCCAGGCAGAATTTGGAGATGCGTCCCTGCGCTAGGATTCCGTGGCTCGCTCCGCTTCGCCTCCGCGTCGAGGAACGATCTATGGCTCTATCGCGTCTCGAGTTACAGATCCCAATCGTCGTGGTCGTCCTCTGGTTCGAGGTTTTCAATCCGAGCAGGTGCCCGCGGGGCCTTATATCACAAGGATGGAGGAGGTGAAGCAAACTTTTATTATACCTATACTTATAGTTGGCTGCGTTTTCTCGTGCTGCGCGATATGTTGAAAGTTTTTTAAAAACGACTCCCGCCTCGACGAAATTATTAAAAGGCAACCGGGCGGGTCTCCGGACTCCTGACTCCTGACTTGGCGCGAGGCGAGGACCCCTGCCAGGAAACTCCCGTCCCTATATCGCGTACCATCGTAATTGCAGGGCCGAGCATTCAGATTCACATAATGTCTCTGTTATATCGACCAGCGTCCTTCGCGGGCATGCGTGTAATTCTACGTACAGGATTCTTCAAAATATGCATACACATGCGTGGGCTTATTTCTCTGTTTCGTGTAAAAAAAGGCAAATGGATCCTCGGTTACCGGGAGACCGCTTGGACCGTTCCGTCGAAAGAGGACTAAGTGTCACTAGAAGTATGAACCGGAAAATCGAGAGATTGCTTTCGTTTTTGTTCCGAGAAAACATCCACGGTGTTTCGGATCTCGTTGCACCAAAGGAATCCCCGCAGGATTTCTTCGTTCCGATGCCCTCTCACGGAAAGAAAGTAGGCATATGAGCCATTTCCCGAATTTCCGGTTCACGCTCAATCGACCCTTCATCCTATACTGCCGATTGACTTTTGACGGTTAATTATTCAACACCGATATAGATATGCAATCGGTTCATACAACGATCGGGGGCACGCCGCGCCGTGTGGCGACGGGTACGCGACCGAAATGAAGGTAGGCAAAACGAGACTGATCGTGAACTGTGAAGAGGGAATGGGAAATTGTTGCGGCGGTAACAATGGAGACGTAATACCGAACGACAAACAAACAGTATTAATACATTCGTCATGTAGACATATGTATGTACATATCATGTATGTATAGAGGCGGCGGAGAGGCTCTCATAAAGGCCACTCAGCCAGTCGTACGCGATGTGTGCAGTATAGGTTGGCATAGAACCGAACTACGGACGTTAGACGAGGTACTACACGCATACCTCTGCGGAGCGAGCCGTTCCTCGCTGGGCGTATGTGTTTGAGCGCCATAAGCGCGGACATTGAGCAGGTAGTCAGGTAGCCCCGTGGATGCGAAGGTGAGTAGGCGAGAAAGCATGTATTCAATTGCGAAGTGTGTGTGTACAGCGAGCGAGCAAGCTTTGTCGTCGCGAGAATTGGTTAGCGCCAATAACAGCCGACCCCGTCAAGATTGTTGACGGTGCCTAATTAAGCAATTATGTATCCTCGTTACCCACATAATATACAATCTATATACATGCGGACGAGCGTACTGCATGCTCGCGGAGACTCGCTTAAGTACCGCCAACTGCGGGACACGCTGAAATGATAATTTGCGAAAGGCGAGATGATACGTCCAGATTTTCTAGTGTGAAGACGTTATAATTCGAATCGCGGATTTAGGTATCCCTCTCTTCCAGAATATACTTCCATGAAAGTTTATCAAAGTGTCACTTGTAATTTAGTCCATTTTTGCGAGATTGGTGTTGAGTGTGCATCTTTTGGTGGAAGATAGACCGATGTGCAATTGAAGAGTGACAGTTCCGGTCTACCAGAGTCACGCTTCTCCTGGAAGGAAACTGTTCAGAACAGCGAAGAAAGGAAACTACGAAAAGTTACTTCCGCTGTTAAGAAAAATATTAGAAATTCGTGTGTCTCCCAGAATAAGTAAGTCAACGTGCTGCCGCATTTCTCTTGGTTTTATCATGCGATCGGAATCGAGTGCTCTTGCTCTGGAATTGAATAAATATGTACAAACTTATAAACTCAATGGAAATTATTGATATCGCCCTGCATTTTGAGTAACAACCAATAATTTTGTTTCGCTTCAAGAAAGATTCGCGTTTTTCTTGCTTTTGTTTCAATGAATATTGCATACAAATCCATTGAGTAATGTTATACCCACATAGAAAAATGCCCAAACTCATCATCCACAGCGCGAAGCGACGATTTCTCATATTTCCGGTAATCTAGATGGGTTACCTTATACCAAAATGGCACCGCACTCGATTTCCGATTCCAGATGACTTCATCGCCAATTAATTACGAATGATCTGGGATATTTCAAACGATTGCCAAATATTTGCGATACTTTGGACCATCGGACCATTTCATGGGATTTCAGCGGTTCGGACGCATTAGTTTTGATCATTATTCGGTAATTACTTGGAGGCCATCACCTCCTATCCAGAAGGCAATATCTGATAGTGGACTCTACAACCCGCGGGGCGTGATGGAAAACGTGTTTCGAAGCGTTGATTGAGCTGCCGGTAGAGCAATCGTCGCCCGCGTATAACGCGAAGGGCTCCAGGTTGACCCTGTCGACCGAGATGACCGGCGAAGAAGGCGGGGGGTCGCTTCCGCCGTCTTCCGCGAAGGCGCGGGACTCTGCCCCGTAGAATTGGACCGAGTTTGCCGGACAAGAGGTGGTAAAAAGGTATAAATCTAGTCGACCAGCAGTAAAGCGAGGGGGGCGGGAGGACGCGACTCGTATACGTGGGGGACGAAAGAAAGAGGTATAACTCGCCCGGAATCTCAGTCGGCTCGCACCGCGGGTTGCAGGAGCGAGGCAAAGGGGCACGAGAAAAGAGACCTTGACTGTATCTCGCCGATCCTCCTCGGCACTGCCGCAGCGGTTCAGTTCAGCCAGCCACCGCGGGTCTGAGCGGCCCGCCAACCGCTAAAAACCTAATTAGATGTCATAATTATACCCAGTGACGCTCAAGCTACGGCTCGGTGAAAAAGAGTCGGATTTTGGAAGGAGCGTCACGCTATATTGCGCGGAAAGAGAGAAAGAAGGCGAGAGGCGGCCATCGGCAATTAACGCGAAGAGCTTGTCGATCGAGTTCATCGATGAATTATTGAACGCTCGTAGCAAACCACTGGAGCGTCTAAAAAGCGTATGATCACTGGAGCGGTAGCAGCTTCAGCAGCAACGGGTACCAACAACCATGGAAACCGGGTAGAGTATGAGGTGTACGTACATATACCTATAGGTGGAGATAATTACCGAGGAGACTCATTATCAGCGTGTGCAAGAGAGTATAAAAGCCTCCGAGAAAAGAGATTCTGCGAGATTCCAGCTCTCGCGGGGGCAATTTTATCAGATGGTTTATTCATTTCTCTCTTTAATTACATCTGTCTCTCCTTCCACGTTCTCGTCCACTACTTGTCCACGATCGTGAACTGCAAACCTATACAAGGTATAGGTATTATATTATAAGCTGAAATTCTCTCCCGATCGGGACGCCGCGGCGAGTAGCTTGCAGGTGGGCAAAGTGGCGATCGAGTGTACCCTCGCGACGACGGAGAAGATGTTCCTGAATCCCTGTACACTTATCAGGGTGCGACGCGATGCGGCCCTGAAACAGCCTCCCGTCGTGGACCGGTTCAAAAATACCTCGGATACCCGCGCCGGGGAGGCGGCCGCGAAGGGGAGGGGACAAAGATGGCGTACTACGAAATCGCCGCGCGTCTATGTGGGTTAAACGGAGACGGGACGCGTCTTTATTATACGAACGAACGGACGAACGGACGAACGGACGAACGAACGGACGAACGGACGGTCGGACGTTCGGACGAAGGAACGCCTCTGACGGAGCTCTTCGCCCGCTACGCATATACGCTACCTCTGTGTATTATGTATCAAGTTTATATAGACATACCTGGACCTCCACCCTCTCCCGAGAATGCACATAGGTGCACGACACATACCTGGAGGGGTATATAAAAATACACGTAGAACCAAGATAGAGGTACATATGTACCTTATACACCATGCGTCTTATGCTCGGAACCTCGTTCGCTCGGTCAAATTATGCCAGCCGTTATATATGTTTTATGCAACGTAGTGGGCGGACGGGGTGCCGAGACTCTTACGGGTTTGTCTTCTGCACCCGCGTGCAGCGGCCCGTCAACACTGCCGGTCGGGCGGGAGCAGAAGAGGGGCAAGGAGGAGCGGGGTTTGCTGCTTCCAATTAGATGTAGAGGAGCTTATTGTCGATTCTCCACGCAACGAACTATACATAAGTTCAAGTACTTGAAAGTCGGCTCCCCGAAGTCCTAGACTTGATTACTTTCATTTTGAAGTTAAATTCTGACGAAGGTCAATTTTTCGGACGTTTTTACAAACATGGGGAATTACCATTGAAAGGTGTCTTCCTATTTCACTGAAGAAGAGTGAAACTCGAAGAAAGAAGAGAAGAACTGTAGCGAGGAGTGAAAGAGAAGTTAAATGAGAGTGACACCTGCATCGGGAAATGGTACCTGCTACTCCGTGAAAGTAAAGACATACACACTACAGGCATATGCAGATATAGGATGAACAATATCTAGATACAATGTCGTCTAGTTCTATTTTTACGTATCTTATACACACGCGTCAGTATGTCTATATTTGTATTCATACGAACGGGAGACGTGGGAGTGAAACGAGTGTCGGCGACGAACGATATCGCTGCGGCAGCTACGCTCAACCATAGTATACACGCTCGTGAGTTATTTTAATTTATTCGTTTAGAGGCGATATCAATGAACTCATCCACCAACAGTGGTCTCATTCAATTCTCTATTCGCTCTATATACTCGGTACGCGCTAGTAGCTGCTGCTTCAAAACTCTCCATCATTATTCTTCTCCTTCTTCATATTCTGTCGCCGCGTTCGGATCATCGCTGGACATATTTCCGGCCTGATAACTAACAGGGCTTATCAAATTGATCTGCGATGAGAGATCGCCCGGATCTTCCATTCTCTAGTTCCTACAATGATTACGAATATTGAGTCTTAGTTTATAGAGAGAGAGGGAGAGAGAGAGAGTGAGAGAAAGAGAAAGAGAAAGAAAGAAACGCTCCGGATAACGATTAAACGAGCGCCAGTCGTAACTATACATACCTACATCTATCAGCTATAACTGACAATGAGTGCGATTATCGTAAATGGCGAAAGTATAAGTTGCGTGAGTTTGCAGGGGCATGCCGAAGAGATAACCCGCTTCAATATCGCGAGACGTTGGGAAAGTGAGCCGCCAGATTTTGTCTTTTATTTGCATATTTTCTCTCTTATTTTCTTATAATTTTTTCAGCTTCCTTGTATAGAGAGAAGGGATGGGAGCCGCGTTTGATACGTTGTTAATCCTGAAAAATGACGGGCTAATCTCGCGTTCTCGCGCTCAAGCACGACTACCCATGGCGTGGTAGATACACGGTTCCTGAAGGATGAATTTGTCGCTCGTCGTCGTCCAGTTTCGTAAAACACAATATACTCGCGCATATACAGAATGTATTCACTATAATGCATATACTTATATCTATATACATATTATACGTGTCTCTCGTAATCCGCATAAAGTTTCCAAGTTATTGGGTACGAGCCATGGGGCGAAAAAAGTAAATCGTATAGAACCCGTTCGGATAACATCTGGGATCTGCTGTATGTATCCATACATACCTCTATACGGGGCAAGATGTATCCCGAGCGGAATAGGATCAGAACATGCGGGTGTCGGCTTTATGTACCAATTATGTGTACATATGTATGTCTCCTCATACTTTATATATTATATACCTACACGAATACGTGCATACGTGCGTATGTACATACTGCGCGGGGAGAAGAGTACAGGATAAACGGCGGGGGAAGAGGAGCCGAAAGATAATTTAGTAATTATCCTGCCAGATGGCTATACCCTCCTCTTTGGCCCTTACTTCATTCCGATTTGCCCGACCAACAAATCGAGTCTCCACTGCCGTGGGTCTCTCTGACCTTATGCTCGCGGGCTCGTGATTCGCAAATTCTAATTCAACAAAGCGAAAGAGATTTTTCTGCTTCGAGATAATATATTAGTTTACCTATAGAGATAACTCGAAGGGCTTTAAGACTCATCTCGAATGGAAGACGAACAAAAAAACAGAAGGAAGATGAATAAAAATCGTCGGACACACGAGATGACGCGGTTTGATTGGAATCAGTATTCCCTTTGAAATTCTGATGCCATCAGGGATAGATAGATCCGGCCCTGCCTACGGGCGTGCATTCGATTATCTTGGTAACTCAATCTCTTTGGTTTTCTGTGCCTCGTGGCTTGGTCTAGCCTGTCTCTCTCGCATGGTAAGAAAAGAGGATTCAGAGTGGTGGAGTACAGCGTCTCCGCACCACGATCTCAGGGTATTCGAGTGTTTGCCGAAGGTACACGGGGGCACGCGTCGTCGTTCTCATCTTCGAGGTGTTTGAATATAATATATATATACATATATGTTCAGTACACATCCGGTGGAGTAGACAGGCTCTTCTCGACGATTAGGTGGAAAGACAATAGACTGCAGTACAGCTAAAGGAATTCTGTTATACTGGATAAAGATCGGTGACTTTTTCTTTACTTGTCTGCTTCTCACTTTTTTTCGCCATCCGAAGACCCTGAGACCTGGGATACGATTCTAGGTTACACTTGAATATCCCGTAGAGGTTAAAAGGCCGCGATCTTCATCCTAAAGCAACATCTCAGGCGCGAGAGTTGAGTCTCCGTTGAAATAGATTACGTTGATGTATCACCCACGCATACCGCATTCTCATCTATTGTTCATTCCGCATCACCCTCCTCGATTCTCTATCTCTTTTCTCGATATTCTTTGGGGTCGGTTTGGTTCGCCTTGGCCAAGAGCAGCCCGTTCTTTCACCACTCGATGTATGTATATGCCGCATTGAAAAATCTACCTGCACCCTCAAGGAGGAGGGATGAACCGAACCGAAACGGGTACGGGTACGGGCAAAGGACATAATGCATATTTTGTTGGGACTAGGGACGAGGAAACACTTGTTCGTTACACGTTACTCGGCGTTGGCATTTGGATAACGAGATCCATCAAGTGCTGCGCAAATAAATAATAAAGAAGCACAAAGATAGAGTGACGCCATGATCGATCGTCTTCACTTCGGCAGCTCCGCCAGAGACTTCATCACTGTCTCGATTCTTCGAGATTATAATATCTGTTATAGTGTTAACGCTCGCTGTTTTTCTCTTTCTTTCTCTAGTTCATTCTTTCTTCGTTTCTTTTTGACTGTCAGTATAGATCATCCGGCGCTACCGTAAGACCCCGGAAGTAGTATAGTTTCGAGAATAATTTCACTCCATTCAAATAGAGCTTGCTCCAATTTGTGGATACCGATAACTGGATTAGATAAGTGAAAACCAACATCCCGAGCGGGACCTTTTCTTTTCTTTCGAGTGCTCAGATGCCGCAACGTTTCTTTTACGAAAGGCAAAACGGACCTAATTACGATTTGGTGTCTGGTGGTAATAGAAATACTGAATTGTAAAGTGTATTTGCATACGTGTTGACCATGTTTGTCTTTTTATGGTCTTCGGTGGAGAACAATTACCGAGTAGTTCTAAGGGCCGCGAGTAAGAAATCTGAGAACACCTACGCGCCTGTTCAAACGAATCGTGACTTTGAAGCCCACCGCCGTAAACGTCGCCGAGTTTAGATTAAGACACAACTGGCCGCTGGGCCCGCTCATACCCACGACGTGTATAATGTCTTTGTCTTGAATTTCGCGCGCTCGCGGGTATACCATATTTGACAGGCAAATTTCTCACAGTTTGAACCGTAGTTAGAGACTGAAAAAGCTCTCCAGGGGAGCGAAATTCCCTCTTCATCTCATCGGCTGATTCCAAAATCCCCGTGTTTCTCTTTCCCCTTCCTCGGCCGCATTACGACTTTCGAGATTTAGAGGGTCGCTCTGCTCCCGTTCACCAAGCAATGGAGTGAGTGCCGAAGCGTAAACGTCAACAAACACCGGCAGCAGCAGTAGCACTGGCTCCATAGCACGCGCATAAAATCCCATAAAGCTGTAGGCCAAACAAACAATGCTACATGCGGAATAATACGCGTCGAACACATCTCTTCCTACTGCCCGGAGGAGCCGCAGGTTATAACCTTCGAGGAAAATACCACAGAGCGGATCAGTGCAGATGCTGAAATCACGGGAAACTTTCTACTTCGACTAAAAGACAATGAACTATTCCCGGGACAGAAATAGGAACCCCGCGGTGCGGAGGCTGCAGCTATGCTTACTGAAGATTCAGGGACACTGTACGCATACGTATAAATACACGACTTAGAAACACCGCAATGTGTCGAGCACGTGGTAAACTCCGGCACAGAATAGATGGCCGCTCAATTCCGCTCATATTTGCATCGCACGTCGGCGCAGTCCTTCGTCTCGTTCGCAAGCTGCATATCACAGTGAGGAGTAGCGGGTGAAAATGAGAGAGAAAACGATGGACAGTTTATTGGGTCCCGGATGGGTCAAAGAACTCGTAAATATAAAAATGAAACGATCGTAAACTGCCGCAGTAGCGTAAGAATGTAGGAAATGAAAATAGAAAAGAAATTAGGCGTTATAACAAGACCAGAAGGACGACGTAAAAATGTTATAGCACGGAATGAGAGATGCAGGTGACAAGCTTGAGGACCGCAGGATAAACGATCGAGGAGGAGGAGAACTACTAACTGCATGAAAGAAATATGAGATACGCGTTAGCGATAATGACGAGCGGCTGCTCTGGTGCGATGATATACACAGTAAATTGCCGAGCTAAATAAATAATACCGGAGCGCTGCTGCCGCTGCTAATCTACAAGAAAGAAGAATAAAGAAAGGATGAAGGACAAAGTTTTATTATGCATAAAATACACAAAATTAACCTTACACCTTTCTCTCTTTCCAGTCTCTCCGTTCCTATAAATCACCCCGCGGTACCATTGCACACTGCGAACGGCCGTAACTGCGTATACTTATTGTTATAATAGCGCGTAGGGTATGATATCGCCGAAGACTGCTAATGCATAATCGCGTTACAACTCATCGCAACCCGACGCCAGGCGATAGCTAAGCTTCGCTCGAGATGACAGGGCTCCGTGTTTAGTCTGTATCCTCGGGCCGCGTGTGATGACCCCGGGACCGTCAAAAGGGAATCGTCGTCATCATCATCGTTAACGAGCGTATAAAATTACGCGGGCAAATTCATCCTGCAGTTATAATAACAGCCTGCGCAATTAGCTACAACGAAATCTTTGAATAAGAATCGCACCAACTGCGAGGCCACGTATATGAAATGACGCTCAACCTCCTAATTAAAAATTTACAAAAATTAACTTACGGATGGTGCGGCGGCGGTGCGTGAAAAGCAGCTGCGGCTGCGGCCGCTGCAGCAGCACGATGTTCCCATGCAGCGGCAGCCGCGGCGGCTGCAGCAGCTGCGGCGGGGTGATGAGCCGTCGGTCCATGATGAGGATGAAATGGCGGAGGTGGATGTCCGTGGGGATGAAATGCCGCGTGAAAAGCCGAGTGATGATGATGGTGGTGCGGGGGTGGAGGTGGCGGCGGTAGAAGTGAGAAAGTCTCTTGGTGATAGGCCACTTCTTTCTCCGGCATTTTGTTCGCCAGTTCACCTGAAGCCCTCAGTTGACTTGGCGTTAGAATGTAATTAAGGAAATCGGGGTCCGCTACACGCCGACTGCGTTGCAGGTGAAGGTGGTAGCGGTACTCCTCGTCGACGGAGGTCGCCGTCTTCTTGGAGTTATTCGAGACGCCTAAATTCGAATTTGGACAAGAGTTCGTCGCGGTGAAAACGCCAGTTTCTTCGGGGTAGGTATCACCCGCCGCATGGCCGCTGGGGCAGCGGTTCTTCTTGCGCGAGTTGTTATCGACGACCTCTCCAGAGGCCGGACGACTTCGGGCGTCTATCTCCGACGAAAAAAGTCGCGGTCTTTCTTCATTGGCATTTTTCGGCTCGCCAACGCCGGCGTCTTGACGTGAATTAATCCTGATAGTAGTTCTGTTATTGTTGCAGAATATATGCCACGGTTCTCCAATCTGTGATACACTCAGGAAAAATTACAAATCACCACTCCGTTTTACATAATTGACAGTGACGATACTAGGATTTTTATACTTCATAAAAACGCACAATATCCCACCGGAATTTTCAATTTCCTGTTTGTTAATCCGTCCGCCACTCGCACTTTTGATCACATCAAGTTGCCCGTGATAATTGAACGCGGACACACTGCACACGCATTACCTCCGGCGAACTTGGATTCATACTTTTCCCGATCTATGGAGCCATCGACACCCTGGTTGGGGTTCACGACGCGGATTTGCCGTCTCGAATGTCCCGATTTCCCAAAAACTGGGTTTCAAAAAATCGTTCAAACTCGGATGAACGGGTTTCTTTGACTAATTGAAAGGGCTGGGAACGTATCCGCGTGATGTCGCGCTCCTTACGCTTTGACGTGTATGGCGGTACTGAGTTCTCAACGGAGAGAGGGGCGGCTCAGGCATTCTCGGGTCTCGTTCTTGGCGCTGGCGTACGAGAGAGACAGGGAAAGAAATTTCAAAATAAGAGCGAGCGAGAAAGAGCGAGAGGGAGAGCAGAGCTGAGGAGAGAGGTGGATCGCTCAAAAGAGGAGAGGAGCGTAGTGGAAAGGAGAGAAAAGGAGAGAAAAGGAGCGGAGAGGAGAGGAGAGGCGGCTGAAAGCGCGTGTCAGCTCGACAACTCAACTAGCACCAGCCTCGCGCTGCTACAACCAAAGCAGTTTCTCCCCTCCGTCGTCTTGTGTGCGACGAAGACAGAATACCTCGACGTTCAGATGCGGCGGCGAAGTGGGGTGCCTTCAGTTCCCTCCTCAGCGGCGGGGGAAAAGAAGGAGGTGGAGGAGGACCAAAGGCGGGGAAGAAGAGAGACGAAGAGATCCGATGGTAGAAGTACATAAAACGCAGCGTACTAACATCCGTACAAATATATGTGCGTGCATGGTGTTTTGATTAAGTGTTTGCCCCCCTAAATGAGGTACAATTATGAGAACTCCGTTTCAGTAAATGATGAGTGAATATCAGATGAACATCCATTCGATCCTGTACGCAATCATACAGATATCGTACAAAGATTTCTTCTTCGGTCACCCCACCATCATCGCGCCACGGTCTGAGCTCGAAATCTTTATGGTTGAGGAAAAAATCGAAAAAATAAATCCCGAACGATTAAGGATCAGCGGCACCGACTGCGTATAGGTAGATGAGTGGGTATATACGTACCTAAGTATAGACATTTATCGCATCCCTGCAGCTAAAAACTTGAGACGAAAGAACAGCGTTGAGTTGAAACAACTTCCGGTCATCAGAGGTTCCTCGATGGGTGTGTTCGCCTTTTGTTTTTCCAAGAGTCCAATTTCACAGCCCGTTTGAACGAAGGAAACCTCTCGCTCTTCCCATGGTTTTTCGTCCGCTGTGTGAACTCCGAATCCCATCTTGCATGTTCTCTTTCTCACTACCTAACATTATCAAGTCCTTCGCGATGTCATTGGTTCGGAAATTTGTGAAATGATAAATCCGAACGGTTTCCCGTACCTCATTCCATGTACCGTCTCTAGGCGGGACCAGCCCGAAGAACAGAGAGTTTAAAGTGGAGAACGGATGAACGACGGAATAGAGTCATTAGGTTGTGGCAGTCGGTCGGTCGGTGGACCTAACCGAATGGGGTGAGCTGGCGGCTGACCGTTACCCACGCAACCACCTACCGCATCGTAATGATTCAATCGAATCCGCGGACGGGCTGGTGACTCGTCCACCTCTGCCCGAAAATACCTGACTCCATATACACGCCGCGTTCTCCTTCTTAGTCTATATACCCGTCTGCGTTATTGCTACGAGCTGCGGTTCGTATACCTGCAAATGTTTTTATCTGCGTGTATACAGGTGATACGCGCGCATCTGTATTGGCGTCTCGGTTGAGGGCGGAGGCGAAGAGAGTAAAATAAGAAAAAGAGGCGAAGAAAAAGGGGGAACCGCCAATCCGACCCTTCGGCCATCCGCCCTTTTGCCTCGTTCCTCGTCGCCGCACGGTCTTCATCCAAGATGGAGCAAAAAGTGGTCACCGTGCGGTTTCCGCGGTGTACCCACTCTATAAATACGCTGGTGTTTGTATAAATCTGTATGCGCTGTACAAGAATATACGCGAGTTTTTCCCTCACCGTGTAATTCGGTGTGAACAGAAGAAAAAGAACATCGCACATCGAGGCGTGTGGTAACCAAACGTCCAGCGGTGTAAACGGGGTACAGAGCTGTTCGCGCGCGTCCCACACACCTCGCTGTAGAGCAGACAATTTAAAAAACGCACATATTTCATTAACGTGTACATTATGTATATAGGGTGTGCAGAAATAAGGAACTGAGGATCGGCCGGTGCTAACGACCCCCCCCCCCCCCCCCCCCGTCAGCATTTTTCCCTTGAGGTTGACAGACGAGGAGGGAGTAAGCGAAATTCTCTCAGGATTCGAGGTGCCCGAGATGCCCGGGGTGTTTTTCGTCCCCTTTTGCGTCCCAAAAAGTCGTAATCCGAGTATAGTCGGCGTTATTCGTCTCGTCCCTTCCCAGAAGATGCCCCCCTTCTTCTTTCTCTCTCTCTTCCACTCTACCTGTATATTTTACTTCTTTTTACCTCTCTTTCTCTCTCTTTCGGCTCTCTATCGGCCGGACGCTCGTCGGCGTAGAGCCCTTTCGAGCCCCCTGCGGTTTGCGCTCATTAACCGCCTCCTCATTTTCTCTCTCTGGGTGCAGCGTGCGTTCGCTTTGGTATGGGTGCGATATGCATGTACATGGATATTCCTAAATGTATGCGTTCTCGATGGGACCCACGCCGCCGCATCTCCCCAGGTAAGAAAAGAGCCGCCTGTGCCGACACGCGGGGCGCTAGGCCTCGGGTTATAGTTAGTTATAGACCACGAAGAGAACTGGATTGGACCCAGCTAGATCTGCAGCTACGCCCTCCTCTACCGATCCTCGCCAGGTCTCCTTGACGAGATAATTTGTTCCCAGTTTCCGCACGATTTTTAAACATTTGAATTTCTCGCCGCGAAGCGGAAGGCTAGGAGTATCCCACGTCCACGTCCACGTCCACTACCACTTTATTACTCTTATATAGATATTCTCATTTATATTCGTACCTCTCCGATTGAAAGGTATACGGATGAGCTGGACGTCGCCTCTTAATTGGGAGATCCAATTACAACTTGGAAAACGACGAATAAAAATCTCACAGAGCGCGTTTGTGCTCGAGCAGAGTTACTCGATAATCCAGTTTCACTATAATTTCCAACATGGGACGGACGAGTTCGGTTCACAATAATTAATTCGATCTACAAATCACCGGGTCCCTGGATCAGTACTTCCAAGGTACGTCGAAGACAAATGGATGAAAGCCAAGCGCAATTTCGGGATTATAGTTAAACCGGTCGAGATGCCGCCGAAGGAGATGTCTGCGAGGGATAAAAATATTCTGTTATGTAGGATTGTGCCGGTTGCCCGCGCGATCCACCTGTCTCTTATTTATGTATCCTCCTTAGGATCCTCAATTCCCGATCCTTACAGGTCGCGCCCAGTTTCCTATCCCCTATTTTTCTCGACACGAACGAGGGTGAACCTCATCCTTCTCTACCTATCAAATCCACGATTCTTTCTATCCCGCTCGTACTTTTTGTGATCAGGCACCATTTACCTCGCCGCAGCTCCCTTCCCATTCGGCCAATTCTCCAAACTGCTGAAAATAGCATTCCAACGCGGCACCGAGAGAAGCGAAAAATCTCTATTTCAATAGTACTGACAAAGTCCAACTCCAACTTCTAGCTACCACTTTTCGATCATTCAGTTTCTGATCACATGAACTGCATCGATACGTCGTTGTGGACGAAGCTTTAGGCGAGTTTCTTTACTGCTTTATAGATTTGCTTCATCGGCATCGGCTGGGCGCGCGTATCCTCTATAATCGTGACTGGGAAGGCCGGTCCGCCTTCGTAGTATACCTACAGGATGAAGATGTTCCCAGGCCTAATTGCTATATATATGTTGGTATGCTACAGAGGCCGAGTTCAGTCGATGGTCCGTTCGGTCCGAATGGAACCGAAGCGTAGAGGGTGCGACCTGACGCCGCGGCGTAGCATCCGAAGAACGCCTCAAGCCTTTCCCGACAGTCCCACCGCGCGGTGGTAATACTCTCTGCGGTGTAAAGTTGCCCGAGAAAATAGCAAGAGGAAAAAAAATCTATGAGGAATATAATTCTCTCTCGCGGAAATGACGAGTCGATTTGCCAAGTCGTTGGTTTTTATTATTGCAGTGGTGAAAAAGTTCCATCCGTAGCATCTCTTTGTCCCTCAGACTGTAAGTATTCCGATATTGTATACTTATTGCGCGATAATACGACGATAGCCAATCATCAGAAATGCTCCCGCATAGCTTGAACTGCAGCAAATGTAACTACGCGTCTACAATTTCTCATTCTCTATCTCAGTGGATTCTTGCAAAGGACCTTCGTCCTCTTATAATCAGCTCGTCCCAGCGCCTGAAGACTCGGCACAAAGGGATGAACCTGGCGCTAATTATGAGGATCAGCTACCTCCGAGAAGCCACCGTGGCGAATTTCACCTCGTAGAGTCACGGCTCGTATCCTCCCACGCCCCTAAATTCAGGTGATCACCGTATTTCGTGTATATAACACGCAACAGGAACGTTCGGGAACCAGTATACACACAGGATTATACGCCGTGACGTACGACGAAAGTTTCCCAAACAATAATTATTGTCCTCCTTTTCCTTTTTTTGGAGAAATCAACCGCGTCTAGGTGTATCTAAATATACAACTAGGTTATCTTTTCACTGGACGTTACTTATGCTCTCTACGTGCAGTAGTATAGCCTCGTGCTTCTCCGCCCACTGCACTGTGCGCTCCGGATAAAAAGAAACTAGTATAACCGTCCCTACGAGAAACGACCGTATTATCTCGCTTCCGAGATTTCTCTTTTCAAAAAGTGTACCGGGGGGCTTTGAAATGACGGGAGGGCATTCGGGTCCAGCGTCGAGGATAATGGTCGACTTTGCCCTTTGTGAGGGTGATTCAGGAACGGGCAGGACGTCTTCATTAGTCCCCTTGGGGCCGAGAGCCTTAAGTCTGTAATAGAAAAGCGCGGTATAACGAGCAAGGAAGTCCTGCGGACAGCAAAAAGGCCGCCTTTAAAGCCCCCTCAGCCTCCGCAAGCCAAGGATCCGAGGATCTAGGTATGGGAAGGTAATAGGTATATCTAGGTGGCGCGGGCGGATTCCGATCCTTGTATATACATACCCGGACCCGGCGTCAAATTATCCAGTTACGAGAGGAAATAAATCGCTCGTCGCTTCCCTGCGCCGCAGGTGTCACATCCCGTCCCTAACACTACCTCCCTCTCGTTTACTGAAGCGAACGCGTAGTCCTGATGCCGCTGAAGGGAGATCGAGAGAAATTCACTACGGGGTGAGGACCGAAGACCCGGACGCGGTTTGCCGGTTTCAGACCCCACGCGGACCCTCACCTGTCAAACGACCGTGTTTCTTTATACTGTTGCGCCCATTTATTCTCACTGGAATTTCTTCTACGAAATATACTGACTTTGTTCTATTTCTCATTCACGTCGATGACTGCGTGGACATAACGACAGTACACTGTCCGTTTTTTCGAATACGCTTTCTTCGTTCGAAATTGCCGATCTTCACAATTTCGAATCATTCCACACTCTCGAATCATCGCGTACAGGCTTTCGTAGTGTGGAACTTGAAATACAAAGTTCCAACAGCTTCTGTATTCCACGCTACGTTATTTCATTGATTATTCTGAAAAACGCGTTCGATTTTCAATATTTTGAATCCCCGGGGACAAAAATTCTTGCATAAGCTGGAAAAACGGAATAAAAATGTTGAAAAAATGTGTCTCAAGGAGAGTGAGACGGGGACCTCTAACCGAACCTCTTCGGGATCCTTCCGCGAAGCGTGTTCAGAAGCAGTGGTTCTCTGTCGATAGGAACGAGGCTAAGAGAAGGTACAAGCCGGCATTGGCTGTTAAGAGTAGAATTAAGTGATCGGAGTAAGCACCACGGGGATGGTCGGTATTTTGACGGAAAAATTTTGAAACGTTAAATCGCGGGGGGTCACGCGAGGCTCGTTATTTCTTAGGTAGAAATCCTGGACTCCGGACTCTGGACCCTCGGGGATCAGGTGCGTCTTGCGTTGGTCCAGCGGGGGCTCCCTTTCCTCCATGTATAGGCATGGGATGCTGCGCCACTCTCTGAGACGTTATCCCCACCAAGAGAGCAATCGTTGCCGCGCGGGCGTGGCCTAGAGGTGCCTGAAGCCGCGAGGAGGAAGCGAGATCGCGACCCTCGCCGCGAGAAGTGAAGGGGAAAAGAGATGAACCTGCGGAGCGGAGTACAGCGGTGAGGAAAAGGGAGAGGAGAGGTACGCGCGTTCCACCTTCCGCCACCTGTCGGCCATCCACCGGGCGGGGCGCCCGAACCTCTGGGAGAAGACTTTCGATCCGTACAGGAACGCGGAGAGGCGAATGAATTTGTGACTTCTTGCCTCACCCGTCCACGTTTACTTGACGACTCACTTCACTCCTCGACACTAGCTACCTTGTATTTAAAAACACGTATTTCTCAATCGCGTGGTATATAACATACATCGCGATATTCCATGCCTCCCCCCTCCCCACATTTTCTTCGCCAACTTACTCCTCGCTGCTCGCTGTTTCATTCGGTGTCTCAAATTCATTGAACTACAGCTACTTCCGCTATCATGGTACTCTGATAAGCGCATCGCCAACAATATAAATTATACTAGTACGTATTATTCATTGGATCATCACTGGAACCCCATTTCTTACGAGTGCTCGTTCCGATCGTCCGAATCAGAGGATTCAGCATACGTGATGGATGACAATCGACGCTCATGTGTACATACACATGCTTTCGATTAATTTCGTTTCAGTATCTAGATTTTTGGATATAGAATACTCTATATATATAATGTAAACCCGCTGCTATATTCTATGCCTTCAATCTCGAGCGGGTAAAGTTTTTAGTACACCGGATCGAATCTGGTCCCGTGTACCGCCGGCACGTCTCTGTTTTTTGTTCACGCAACGATCAAGTTGTCGTCGTCGTCGTCGTCGTACTAATACTCTCTGCCTCCGTCTCCTGTAGCGGCCGCCCTCTTCACCGTCTTACGTCTTCGATCTAAAGCTACCTACGCCGCGCCGTGTAGATGGTGTAAAAGTACCTTACGAGCCTCGACACGATACGACTCCGCGTTCCCTTTGAGAGGAAAAATCCAAAAGGCTGCATCACCCTGCCTCATTGCCTGGCCAGGGCCGTGTATAGGGTGGTTAAGCAAAGAGAAAAAAGAGAAAAACAAAATTCGGGCTCATCTTCATGGTAGTTATGAAGGTATATCTAGATGTATTCTAAAGTGAGACTAATACGACGAGGAAAGTAGAAAAAGTGAATAAATGAAGGGAAAAAAGTATGAGGGAATTCTCAGGTTCTTTCGTTGACTCGGGATACTTGTTCCATGTGATAAATCCAGTCTTACTATGAAAAATAGAAGACAAGCGGTCGATATGAAATCATAGCGACGACAATGAGTAACCGTATAATCGAGATCCTGCAAACGAAGGATAGATGTTCATCACCGATGACAAAATAATGTACGGTAACTCCTGAGTTATTTTATATTATTATATGTATATGTTAGTTTGTATTAAAATTTGACAAGTATACAGACGTTTTATCTAATAATTATATATATATATATATATATACTATATAAAAATACAATAGTTTCATGTGTATAATGTATTATACTAGTAAACAGTAGAAGCGTTTTCCGGAGCAGACTGCAATATTAATATATAGTATGTACAACAGAATGATAATTATCGATTCACGAAACTAATTCGCTCTTCATTTTTAATGTGTTCTTTTTTTTATCGACTGATCGACTGCGTAATGAGGACGAACCGATCGAAATACTCTCGATCTTTTTGCGATCTTGCTAGATCACAGCAGCGAATCTCTTTCTCTTCTTCTCTAACATTACAAGCAACGCGTTGAAGATTCGAAAGGCTCCATAATTTCTATGCTTTGACCTGTCCTCTGTCGTTTATATCGCTCTCCCATACACGCTCTCTCGGTCTTTTTCTGTCGTGACGTACGTTGCGCGGCTTCATTCTAAAATTCTTTCTCATTGTAAATAAGGATGATGTATACTTCAGGCTAGCAATACCTACTCATCCCGAGCTTGTGATTACGGTGTACCTATACCTATAAACGTTCGTTGAATGGACGAAGCCGGGCGACGCACGTTACGCGCCGAAATTTTGATCATACAGTATGAAACTAACAAAGTAAATATATATTATTGGATAGAGTTATAGTATGAACTACGATATATAACAAAGGCAACAGCAACAACAACAACAAAAACAACAACATTATCATCATGATCATCAATAGAAACACAACAAGCGACAACCTGTGGCAATAAGATTATATAGGTAATACGAAACTTATGCCACTGCAGTGTGCAGAATGTTACGTTGCATAATATATAATGTTATAATAATATACAGACAGACAGTTTTACATTATATTATATTATATTATATTATATTATATTATATTATATTATATTATATTAATACAACGGTTAGTGAATATATCCGCGATCTTTGAGCACACGGTATACAGCAAACCGTAGAAAATAATCTCTTTTTCGCGCCTATGTGCTATCAAATTTGTTTTTTTCCCGTCTCGCAGTTTCCTTTTCATTTTGGATAATATATATGAAACTCCAGTTTTTCCATCAACCATTTTTCCACGGTTTCCACCGAGAACCTTCTCACCGCGCTTTCCTAATTTCTTCAGACAGCTGTAAATGCTTAATAATTTTTTCTTCTCATCTGTCAAGAGTGCAACAATACGATAACGCACTTGATATTCATCTGGCGTTTCATTAGTTGTATATTTTGGCACAAAGTTGATGCGGCTATCATATGAGTACGGTGCGGTTATAGACGGGCGGCACGCAACTCCAGCCCGATCCACGGACAAAAATAATGTCGAAGGAGGAGCAACAAAACCAAAAACAAAATTGGAACAAAAATATAGTCAGAAACACTGCGCGTAATTGCATCCTGTGGCACTTGTTCACAAATTGGAGGATTTCATATTCATTAGTTTTCCATCGTTAGGTAGATAAGATATCATTAGATATTATGAATAGAGGCTACACGCCAGCTGGGCGCCTCGATCATGTGTACCTACTTGTATATCATTCAATATGTATGATCATGCAACAGAAAAATATACCTATATCCTATATTATTACTAAAAAATATATATAAATAAATAGTTGTATCTCATGGACATACAGATAGAAAGATAGAAAGATAGATAGATACGTACAAACGTGCTATGATACTATGGTATATTTACTATATGGGTAAGTAGTACTTTGTGGTTGGGGAGATTTTGGTGATACATGAGGATTTTGGAAGCTGAGTAGAAGGGGTGGGGGATTAAGGTCATTATTTGGCAGCAACGAATTTAGCACTTAGACTTTTGAGTGATGTCAGGTGCAGGACATCGGGCCTCACGATGCATCGGGCGTCGATAAATTCCCGGCGAAGAATCCTTTTTTCCTTTCCTCTCAATTAATCGGTGTTAGGCATTCTTCGGCCGAAATTTTCTCCCGCATTCTTCTCCGTGATCACAGAGAATCAAAATTTGACTCTCTGTCGCTAGCCTGTAGAAGAAGAAGAATCGTACATCGATTTTTATCTGATGATTTTCGTATTCTGCAGGCAGATATCAAAATGTTTTCTAAATCGTGAAAGATACAGCGTAGTTTCGCTGTTGTTTGCACAAAATCAACGTTTTATAGCATATTCATGTAAAAAATCGACTTCTTATTTGGACGATATTCATGATATCTGTGACATTGAAGCTAGACTGTTCTTTTTCCTCTCTTTGCGTTTCAAATAACGCAGAGTATTATCATTCATGTTATCTCACTCGGTCCGGGTCGTAGAACGGCGGTCTCTGTGCCGGCATCCTGAGGGTGCCGCCAACGTCCCGTTCGGCCATCGTGTGACCGTCGCTCGCGTTATCCCTTGGTTCCCTACTGCCACTGCCACGATGATCAGCGGCGATCTTTGTCGGTGGCTGGATCGTCGTTTCACCACAAGATCTAGCCAGGGTAGAACCGACCTCCGCTTGATCCAATCGACTCAGCTTCGTCGGTGCTTGGATCGTCGTTTCCCCGCAGGATCGGGCCAATGTTGACCCCAAGTCACCACGAAGGACATCGCTGTTGCGCAGAATCTTCGTCGAAGATTCTACCGTCGTTTCGCCGCAGGAACGAGCGAGCGTCGATTCCGCATCTGCTGTACGAGTCACTGTCGCGGACACCTAAAGAAATCAAGGCAGTGGCATAGGCATGAGTTATACATTTCCTATAATTCGGGAAAAACCATGGAAATTACTTGGGAAATTGATTTATATTTTTATTTCTTGTTTAAGCATTGATTCGTTCCAGCGATTTGGAACCATTAGGACTTCGGTATTTTCCCGAATGGCTCATTTCTTTCCACACTCCACCGCCTGCGTCATCGAGCTTACCTGGAATCCCGCACTGACCAGAGCGCCGGCAGGTAAATGACCGGCTGAAGGTGTAGCTCGATTCACCTGCTGTGTATCCATGATGATTTCCTTGCACACGGAACCCCTTCTGCTCGTGAGGCTCGGTTTTCTAGTTTCAGGTCGCGGCCCGCCATCCAAATAAGTGATAAGTTTTCTTTCATCGATCGCGAGATTGGTTGCCGGAGGCTTACAGGTACCAGGCGACTGTGAAGATTGTGGTGCCGATCGGTACTTGGCCCGAGGTATCATAACGGTTAGAGATCTGTCTCTCTGCTCTTCGGCAGGTGCCGCTGCAGTCTTTGATCTGACGCTGTCGCGAGGCCGAGAGAGTATCGCGCCACTGCGTGGATGTTGAGGATATGCGGGAACGCCGGTGACAACAGGGATGAAATTTGGAGCGCTTCGTTTCGCCCCGGTTGATGGTCTTTTGCTTGGCGGAGCCGGAGCAACGCTCTGCGGCGGTGCGGGAAGAACGTGTGGCACATGGTGAGGAATGGTTGCTAAGTCGGCAGCGCTACCTTCGCTACTCGTATCACCTCCGTTTCCTGCCCCCGATATCATTGCTCGCCGATCGCCGGAACGGTTTCCCGATCTTCGTCCTGGTTTTCCCAAACAGGCTAGACCAACGCAAGCGCCTAGGAGAGCCAGGAGAACTAGTCCAGTGGTCACCAGGGCGATGAGGAGAACTGTGTAATGAAATTGTACACAATTTAGAGATTCATCTCTGCCGTTTTGGGATTCTCTTCATATCATCATATTCGTGAATATTCTTAGGTCAAACTATACGTATTCAACGTACCTTTGAGGTTGACCTGACAACGTTGTCCACTGTGCCAAGGGAAGCACTCGCAGACCTCCTGCCCGTTTGTGTTGAAGAGGCAGTTTCCTTTGTTATTACAGGCCGGACATCCAAGCGGTGCTTGGGAGCAGATTCTCCCAGGATAAGCTGGTAAATTGTCTGAAAGATCGGCCCATCCTTCGCGACACGAACATTGGTAGGAGCCGCGGAGATTGAAGCAAGCTGCATGAGGCGAGCAGTCGTGATGAGGGCCGCCTTCTTTGGTTGCGCATTCGTCAAAGTCCATCGCATCGATCTTGAGAAAACGAAGACAAAGACAGCGTGATGAATGAGTATCAGGACGTTGGATATTATGTTGAAGACTTTGAAGCTCCGAGGAGTGATGAAACTCACCGAATCCAGATCCCTGGAAGCGTAAACCTCAGTTCCGCCGAGGCTATAATTATTTCCAACCAAGTATTTTCTCACTACTTCCTTCAGCCGCGTTTCATTTGCATTTTCGCTGAATTGCACATGGAATTCGACGGCCGCAGGAGGGTCTGTCGTGAACCGAGCAACATCCAGCCCTCTGTAAAGGTCCCTGAGATCACTTTGCATCATCGTACGATCGAGAGCTTCTCTCGTCGGTGCAGCCAGTTTTTTATACTCCTTGGATGCAGTGTTGTTCAGGTCGGCTGCGTACGCGGATACTGTATCTTTGCCAACGCGATCGAGCCCGACACGAAGAGTGTAAGTATAAATTGCTGAAAAAGTACATTGGCAACGGATACTCGAGTGAAAATATAATTCATCATTAAAGAGTATTGAAGTATCGGAACGAGGGGCTGCTTTACTCACGCTTGCAAGGACGGTCCATGAACATTCGGGCAAAACCTGGTCTACAAACGCACTTATTACCACCGTTAACTTCGGCGCAGACCTCAGCCTTGGTGGCTCTGCATTCTGGTAGACATCGACTTGTGATTGGTTCACGTGGAAATATTGGAGCACCAAGTATTCCGCCGACTACAACTTGCTGAATTTTATTACCAACTGGATCTTGTTCATCCCTGGTAGCCTCCACGTCTCCGTATTCGGCTTCCACCTGAAGGGAAAAAATCAAAAGTCTTATATCTCTCTGCCGCTTACTTTCTCGCCAAATGGAAATTAATTATAGAGTATCAATGTTGCATTCACCTCTTCTGCACCAACTTCCGGAGGATTTTGATCACTCATCACTACGAATATCGACTCGTTTTCTGTAGGTATTTCGGGAACCGGGATGCGGACTATCGGTCGCAGAATAGTCGAGGAAGATATAATGGTCGTCGGACTTGCGGGCTGTACCAACGTTTCCGTTACAGTTTCGACCGTCGTCGAGGTTAAGGTATGGGTTAACAGGAGGGTCCGCGTCGTCGACGATGACACAGATTCTACCCTCGTTGTTACGACGTAAAAGACAGTATCTCGTTCTGTTTCATTTCGCATTGCCTGCATGGGAGGAAGATGGATATTAGCGAACATTACAAGGCTCTTATCTTTTTGAAATAATATGTGTAATCAATTCTAGCTGAAGACATTTTATCTAGCCTATTTCAATGTAATGGCTGAGTAATAACTCACTTCTGTGGTTGTTTCACTTTGAGATGGTGCCTTTACCGGGAGGATTGCACTTGTTCTGAATTCAGGGTCTTTGGTCCTCGTCGACGTCTTCGAAGTTGGTTTTTCGTTGATCTTTGTCGGCGATGTTTTAACTGAGGTAGTCTTCCCAACGCCAATACTTGCGAGGGATTGAGTTGGCTGAACCGCCACCAACAGTATATCCGTATCCTTGCTTGGCTGAAGGAAGACCGGTTTCGTTGGTCGAGAAGGTATTTTAGTGATGGTAGGATCATCGGTGACAGATTCAGGAGGCAGAGCGGACAATTTTGTCGGTTTTACTGTGACACCAGCTGTGGAGGTCCGGCTCGGAACGATATGGTCGATCGAAATCGGACGAAGATTGGTACCTGACGAAAGCAAGCTCGATGACACAGTCGCCGTTGGCTGGATAGATAATCTATGAAAATGAGAAACAGAAAAATCGAAACAGAATTAAAACTCCAGTAATGCGCTGAGCAATATGAACGACTGTTTTTTCAGCCCGTTTCCAAATTTCACAAACTTTACAATGCCATTCTCACCTGGACACTGGCCTGGACTCGAATGGTCTTGCCGTGTAGATACTGACGTGTTCAGATTTACTCATTTTCGGTGGAATAGTTGAAGGTGATGGCGGTGGTCCGTGCATCTCGATGATAACCGGTAGGTCAACGGTGCCGTGAACAACGGGGATTTCTGCATCGCTGTCATGCGCGACTGGAACATGTGATGAAATGGCGGAACTTGCAATGCGGATTGAGCCCGACACGGCAACAGCTGGTCGCACAGTGGCTATTTCCGGCATGGGACGTGACGATGTGTCGATAACTGGAGCGGGGGGAACCATGTCCTGTGATGAAACGTAATTTTCTTTAATAACCACACTGCATTCTATTGCATACAACCAGAGAACGAGAATTGAACTGTACCTGCGACAGCAGCTCAACAAGGAAAGGCCGGGCATTAGCGGTGGTGGATTCCTCGAGTGGAATGTACTTCGGCGGTGGTGGCGAAAGCCCTACAACATCAGTAGGCAAAGGGGGTGGCTCTAGTCCCTCGCTTCGCACTTTGTCTTGATTCGCGTTCACTTTGCTGCCGTGAGAAACGACTGAGGGTCTCAGAGGAGGTGGCATCATGTCCTGGTTGGGTACTCGAGGTCTTGGTCTAGGCGGCGGGATAGCTACAGGTTCGTGGGAACTATTGTTCTCGTGGATGTTGAGTATCGAGTCTTTCCTGTTGATCGAAACTTCCCGTACAGGTGGTGGCGCAGTTAGGTTTGTGGGCAAGGTAGGTAGTTGCGTTGGCGTTTTTTTAGTGGTCATTGTTCCCGTCGAGAACATACTAGGTGGTCTTTCCGTTTGGGTACCACTATCCTCGTTATCATCGCCAGTCGCCTCAACTGAAATGGAAAACTCGAGCTCACCACGATCATTGGCCTGCTTGTGATCATGTCCAGGAGGCTTGGGTCTGGTAAAGTCTTGCTGATAGGTTGGACGAACATGAGGAAAAGACCCAGAGTCGTCATCAGGTCGAGATTGACCACCAGAACCGACCAAATGCGGGAGTTGGTACGATGACTCAGCTAAATTCAACTCCGATCCAGATTCATCGTCGTGATAATTTCCTGATCCGTTCGAATTCAGACGAGAATGATTTCCGGTGACAGCATCAAAATCTTTGTTCATCTGATCGGGTTTAGCAGGCGGCGAAAGTGCAGACGAAGGTGGAGGAGGTAGCGTAACGAGTTCAGGTCTTGCGAAATTTGATTCGGATCCCTCGTTTCCATTCCCTGAAATACGATTCGGTGCGAAGGGTCTTGCATTTTGTTGCTGGTGTTGATGTTGATGGAAACCAACTGTGACAGGTGGAGGTCTAAGATCCATCGCATCGTTGCGGTCCAGAGAACTGGAGGTAGAAGAATAGCGGTTTTCCATGCGAGGTGGAACTGGAACTTCATGAACAGTAGACTGCGGTTTTATTTTCGGGTTTCCATTATGTCTGAACGGAACACCTTGAACAACGTCATGACTGATCGGTGGTCGGCGTGTGTTCTGTTGTTCATAGCCATACGGTCTGCCGACGTTGACGTGACCGTCAAGGTAGACACCGAAGGGTTTTCCTTTGACAATCATTGGTCGCTCATAGGGTTTCGAACCCTCGTAAGGAACACCCTGGACGATTGCAGGTTCCTGATTATTGAGTTTGAAAGGTGCTCCTTTATGCGGCGGAAAAGTATTTTGACCCTCATCTTGTTGTTTATGTTGTTGTTCATGTTTCTTTTGTTGCTGTTGACCGTACGCAACGGCCTGCTCTTCTTCGAGGGGCTTACCGACTACGGTAGTAACGGAACCTACGCCGTCGAAAGGATCTCTGGTTCCTGGCGTTACGAAATTGAATGGAAGATCAGTGTCAGAATCGGAATCGGAAACAGTGTCGTTTTCAGTCTCCGGTGGCATGTCACCTCGGGTCGGTACGTTGGTCTGAATTCCAACTTTCTGAGACTCACTAATCTCTGAATCATTCGACAGCGAAGATCGTTCCGTCTGTGTGTTGATTGTCCATATTTCCGGCATCCTGTCCTCCTCGGCATGGGGCAGGATCTGCCCGAAACTCTGAACTTCTGGTTTCACGGTAGGAATGCGTGGATAGTACGAAGTGTCTTCCGGTTTCACCTTTGGATCCGTCGAAGGATCGTGGTACTCTACAGCACCCGTTGGAAGATTTTCTCCCGTGCTCTGCTGCCCAGCCGAAGACTCGGTAGTCCCCGTTTTCACTGGGTTAATCTTTTCTTGGTGGTGGTGGTCACGATCATCAGGATTCTGAATGACGTTTACCTGGAACGATCAGAAATGTTACTTGGCTTCTATAAAAATTTATATCATTCATAAACTATGAACAAAACGGACAAAAGTCAAAAGTTACAAGATCTGATTGTAAGTTGATATTTAATGAGAAGTGCTATACCGCATACGGATGAAGTACTTGGTAATTATCGTTGCCCCCAGTGTGGACAGGAAGAGTGTCGGTTATGGTGAGGATGATGTCGTTTCCATTTCCTTCCGCACTGTGCACTAGCGAGGGATGCCTGTTGAATGGATTCTTCGGTGGGCTCCAGTTCGGCGGTACTAGATTCACTTCTGGTTTTTTGGTCAGTGGTCTGTAATGCGATGGTGAAGAAGGCTGCGCGGAAGGATGCTGCGGATTTCTAACCGGATATGTTCCAGGCCTTCCGACGTAGATATCATGACCGTGAGAAGTCATCGTTGGTTTGGTCGGAGAAGATCCGTAATGTCCAGAGGGTCGTGGTCGATTCGCCGTTTGCGTCGTGGGCTGCGGAATGACCGGCTTTCTATCCGCCTTCAATTTCCAGGACAGACCGTCACCAGGCATTTCATTGACTGGTCGTGAATCTCCCGGTTTTCCCAAAAGAATGTAACGGTGTGGAGGCGTCTCTACTTCGGTTCGCCTAGGCGGAGACGTCGCTGGTAAAACTGGAGGCCTTCGCTGTACTTGGTTGTAACTTGCACCAGGACGAGCCTGACCCGGGCGCTCGTGATGATTTGTGGAATGACCTCCGGGCTTGAAGCTGTTTTGCGGGGACGGTGGAGGCACCATGTACTCGGAAGGATTGTTCTGGCTGAAATATTGTGGTGAGTGTTCCACCTGCGCCAAAGATCAACAAATGACATAGAATAACGTCTGATCCTTACTCGTGGATTCCTCATGAGCCTATATATATAGGTATATAGATGAAATTGTGGGACTTAATTACGCACCTTTTGCACGCCAATGAAACCCGGTGCTACTTCGGGTTCCGGATAAGGAGACGGGTCATCAAAGTACTGTCCAGTGATGTGCGGTTCGTTTGTATCGCCGAATATCAGTGCCTGATTTCCACCCTGTGGTATAACAACATTGGCAACCTGGCTAGGTTGTATATTTACGAGCAACGGTTGTCCCGTATCTCTGTCGATGACGTGTGGCACAACGTGACGAATTATACCGGTTGGTCCCGCTGTTTTTGGCTGTTGTGAACTTTCTGAAACCGTGTCCAGCGGGAGCAGAGGATCCCTTTGCGCCCACATTGGCCGCTCATGATTCTGTTTCCCCGATTGATGTTCGTGATGATTTGGCCAAGAATTTGGCTTCCTTAGAGTCTCCTGCGGAAATGAATGAAAATAGACGAATCACAGCATACAGTTGAAACCATGAAAGATGATCAGATTAATGATCCACTAGTCTTGGAAAAATCCGCTCTCGTACCTTGGAAGATGAGGCAGCCGATTCGGCGTCATTTTGAGTCCATTGAGCACCCGTGGAGGTCGAAACTTCCTGCGGTCCCGAAGGTTTGAGGGGATCCTTAGCACTCCACGGTCTTCTGTATTTCTCAGGGCTCCAGGATGGTTCGTTCGGGTCTGGTCCAGGATTGCGATCGGTATAGGAGGGCGGCTTTCTCCGTTCCTTTGCATGATTGGGAGATGCTGGTGGTTTGAGTAGCGGATCATCTACCATAACATCATGACCAGGGTCTGTTCGTAGAATAAGTCGTTGGGGATATTTCGAGGCTGCCTGAACCTGGTGGGATTCAACGGAAGCAGCACCGTACTCGATGGGAATTTGTAAATGCTCTTCGAAGACCTGCCGCGCAGGAACTATTTGCAGGTGAGTTTCTTGGTGCTCAACGGGAGTGGCTCGGTGAACGTGAGGGCCAGCCGGTTTCAAAAGTACCTGAGATGGTGGTGGTGGTGGTGGTGGCGGTCTTATCTCGACGTGCTCATCCTCGCGGTTGAAAGTTTGTGGCGGTCTCGGACCCCCGATCTTTCCGGGTTTTCCAATTATCACGTCACTATTGGCCGTTATAACTTCACCAGGAGAAATGGGGATACCGTTGACTAAACTGGCTGAAGATTTGTGACGCGTCTCAGGAATATAATTACGGTCCAGGTTTGCCAATCGATTTCCTAAAAATTGACCAAAATTACCAGTCGACTGAAATAATTGAAAATAGTGGAAGCAAAATCACTAAGTTGATCGGAGATTGTGTATTACCGATATTCTGACTTTCGGCAGTCTCAATATCACCGTCAGCAAATTCTGCAACAGGGATGTAGATCGGAGATCTCTGGGTTGTAGTGTCCTGATGTTCTTGTCCATCTTCTGAGGTGCCATTACGCCGAGAGGCCGACGTTTTCCCTTGCAGAAGACCAGCCATAGCTGTGATCACCGGCCCCAGAGCAGAGAGACCATTGATACCGAATGAGCCAAAGGGACCTAAAGTACCGTAAGAACCACTCTCGCTTGTAGACGCGTCGTTGATTCCTTCGGGAACCTTGAACCCGCCAGAGAATTCAGCTGGTTGATTTTCATTCTACCAACTGGCATCGTGAAAATCGTATACAACGTACCTGCGCATCCTCGTCGGCAGGGGGTAAGGTCGTAGGGTAATTTTCTGGTCCTCGTGTCACTCCTGACGCTGTAACAATCTCCGTTGCGGAAGAAGGGAGCGCGGTCGACGTCGAACTAGGATCAATACGATCTTCCTCGTCGAAGAAGATGATCGTTGAGCCTGTGACCACGTTGTTGACTTGGTTCACTTCGCTAGGCTCGCCAACAGGTGCTTTCGGAGATTGTGCAGTAGTTAACAGCGCACTCATATATCCAACGTCGAGAAGACTGGGCGCAATCGACTCCGTTACAACGTTTTCCACGATCTGTGAGCGCGAAGACACAGTTGTTGAAGTCTCGCCATTAGCACCGGCCTGTAGGGGAAAACCGAAAATTTCAGCACATCATTAGTTGCTATTAAACGATAAAACTTCGATTCTCAAATTTCTTGGATCTCATACCTGCAGAAGTGTCGTGAAGTACGTGAATGTCGTCAGGTACGTCTTGGTGGCATATATCTGAATTGGTTCCTTGTTTATGGGGATTGTAGAGGTTTGTGCGATCGATGGTGTCGCAGGCGTTGCAACTATTTCTGGGGTTTCGGAAGACTGGGGAGCCTCGATGCTCGAGGCCGTCTTACCACTCGTAGTTCGTCGTCCTGGCACCTTCTCAGTTACCACATCTGACGAGGTAGCTATATTCGTGCGTACCACGGTACTGCCCTGCTCCAGGAACGTGCTATAGTAACTGTAGGTTACGTAGTAAGTCCTCACAACATCTGATTCTACGTCGGCTGATGTGGATGGTGCCTCTTCGCGACTGTTACTGCCGGTGGGAGTCACATCAACACTTGTCGATGGCCGTGGGGATCTAGCTGACTCGGTTACGACGAGCTGAAAGAGAGAGAAGGAATCATGAGTCAAGTACAAGTGTCAATCATACTGATGGTGAGAGGTGAAACCTATCATCTATGAAGAACGTCAGTTTATAACCGCTGCACAAACCCGGGTGACGACGTCGTTCACTGCGTGTACTGTGGCCTTCCCATTTTCCGTGACTGTTTTTTCAAGGGTCCTGGTGCTCAGGTAGGTGTTGGTCTCCGGAAGCGGGGCTTCGGAAGGCTCGAGAACCAGATCTAGGTAACGTTGCGGAGCAGTAACGGTATTCGTGATGATCGTCGTGCCACGACTATCCACTGGGAGATCCAAGTACGCGTAAGTGGTTTCAAAGACTTCAGTGCCGAGGGTGGGCGAGGCTTCGAGAGTGAAACCTGCGGCAGGGGTGGCAGGATCGGCTGGTAAGTGTCTCTCCTCCGTGGCGGTATTGTACACCACCTGAAATCGTCGATAGAAATGTCTTGAATAATTTCTAATGAAACGATTGTGGAGAATCACCGCGATTCGCTGACCTGGTGCTTTGTAGATACTCTAGCAGAGCCATCCTGGTCGGCGAAGGTCGTTAGGTAGGTGAAAGTTGTTGCACAGGTCTTTGTCACGAATTCCGGGGGCTTGTCCCGCGGCATGAGCATCAGTACTGCATCGGACAAAGTTATCGTTGCTGGGGGACTAGCAGTTTCCCATCTCAGAGCCGGGGCCGGAGTCGGACCAGCGACGATTACTTGGACACCATTTGACATTCTTCTGGTGGCTAGATTAAATCGCCTGCCCTGCTCATCTTCCGTATCTTCTGTCACGCTTTCATCTGTTGCCGTTAAATATAGATTTGAATTTTAATGAGAATTCTCCTACTCCCGCGTCCCTCGACGCATGTTATTCGATCGAGGGACGCTGGGATGCTGGGAATCGACGTAACCGAAGAAAGATGTAGCAGGGAGGCAATAGGCAACTTCGCAGAAGATAAAGTTTTAGAAAAGAATTGAAGATATACCTTGCTGCTGCCCGAGTTTTTAGATTAACCTCGCCTGCTACGTTCGAGATATTTACAAGAGATTGAGGCTTCCATCATCTCGGATAAATTTATGTACACAGCGCGTGGCAGTAGACGCGCGAGGAGGTAGATTAGGGCGTAGAATAAATTATAAATACGAAATAAATTATTGTTGAGAAGAATACCAAAAGCCAATTGAAAAAAGTTTCCAGTAGATGTGACGGAATGAAGTTATTAAATAAATAGTCTCCAGGAGTGTGGGAATTTAGTATTCGTCACGAGTAGAGACGATCAGCATATAAAAATTCCATAAACACATATATGACACAGAACGTATGTACCATACGATTATACAGGGTGTTCGGAGAGTATGATAAGACAATTGAATAATATCTCTGTAAACTTCTTTCCGTCATCGCGAACACCCTGTATATCTGTACGTTCAAATCGCTCGTTTTGAAAGCAACACAAACTTATCGTGATTCCCGAATCTGCATTTGTACGCAATACGAATAGCAGAGAACTTTGTTTCATGCGCATGAAAACCTTGGGGTTATATATATATATATAAGACTTTACATACGACTACGCAGTGAGAACGCGCCCGTTTCTAAAGATCCTTCGCTTTGGTTCATCGTCACGTTTTCTCAACGTGCCGCGATACGTGTGGTCGGACAGGGGTGTACAGGTACGCTGTCAAAGTCCTGCACGTTGAACCGGTCGATAAATATCAACGTGGAAAATATACTCACCATCGTCGATAGTCTCGGGATGATTATACGCAGGTGTGAAAGGCTTCAGCGTTGCTGGCATCAGTACAGTTGATGGGATAGGAGACTGTGGCGTCCATAGCACCGACGCTGCAGCGGGCATCGCGACAGCGGTGTACGGGAGGGTCGCGGTGACAGGTACGGTCAGTGTCAGTGTCGTTACTTTGGGCTTAACCGCTGTCGACGATGTTACTTCCGTCTGAAGTCCGTTCAACTTTGTCACCACGTAAGTGTACGTACGCAATCTCGTCGAGGTCACAACCGTCTCAGAATAATAAACGCTCACAGTGGATTCGGGAGATGATGTTGAACTTGGAAGTTCTTTGGAAATGGGTGGAACGTTGTTGGAAATCGAAGATGCCTTAGAAAGGGACAGCGCAGGGTCATCGGACGAGCCCACACTCACATCCTCGAGGATCGGTGGGGAGACGGATGAAATTATTCGCGTCGCGTCGAGACTGGGGAGTACCGCGGATGGAGCTGATTTTTTTAATGTCTCAGAAGGCTCGACGATCACGTCGTACATATCGACAAATACGCTCGTTTTTCCGGAATCAGGCTCAAGAGAATTTATGGATTCAGATTCAGACTCGTTCGAGAGCATGCTTTGTATCGTGACTGAAGTTTCCAGTCCCGGAGTTTGTGAGAGTTCGGAACTTTCTACTGCAGAAAGAGTATCTGATGGAATTTCCTGAAGCAAAATGCTTGGACTGGGATCCAGGACGTCCGTGTCTTCATTGATTACTGGTTCGGATGTTGTCGAAGACGTCACTATTTCAGTGTCCAGTGGATTCGTCTCGTCCCCGACGTCTTCGTCGTAATAATCTTCCTCATCTTCAGAGGGGAGAAAAAAATGATCCGTCAGGATGACTGGTGCTGCCGATGAGCTTTGTGCTGGTAAATTGCTCTCTGCTATACTCTCGTCCACGGGCCTAGTAATTTCATACGATTTATTATCGATTGTGTTTGGGATATCTATCAGGCTCGGGGTGGCTGTCGAGAGATCCTCATGTTTCGTCGAATCCTGCCCGTATTCTTGAGCGCCGATATCCGCTTCCTCATAATCGTCAGCTTCGTCGCTATATTCGTCGCTTGATTCGGGAACCTCGTAAAATCCGGTCGTAATAATCGCCAGCGTAGGCGTCGGCGTTGGAAACACAACTGGTCGCACATTCACCAGCTTTTTACGAGTTACTCTTGGCTTCACTGTTTCTTCGATGCTCGATGTCGGCTGAATCTTTCGCCGACGGGTAACAGTTACCTTGTGCCGACGGGTGACTGGATCCCCATATTCACCGTCGCTTTCTGCTCTTCCACTTCGACCTTCGTGCTCAGTCACTTTTACTGCACCAGGAGGTCGAACGCGAGTAACGATGAACCGACGGGGTATAGGCAGTGCTTTTTGAGCTCCCGAGAGTGGTCGAAGAGGTCTACGACGAACAACGGTGACCTTATGATTTCCATCACCTCGAGAGACTGGGACTCGAACCCGCAGACGTTTCCGAAGTCGGTTTTCGGAGGCGGGATCCGTCATATCGTCATCTCTCTCAGTGTTTGGTAAACGGGTTTTAACTTCACTCGGAAAGTCGAACCCCTCATTCTCGTCATCGTCTTTGTCGAATGGTTCAACGGTGATTTCACTATTCGAGAATTCAGTGCTCGTATCGCCAAGTGGCGGTGAGGAGTCTTGAATATGACCTGAAAGTCGGATTTTCTGTTCGGCTTTCAGTTCCAAGTATTATAGCAGCGTTCCCATCAAGCAGTGCGCAGTGCCAAAGCATTTGTTTGGTGCGATCATTTTGCAGGGTTAAAGGTTACCAGTTCGCACCTTTCCAATCTTTGTATACATAGAGGTATATACGGTTTTAGTAGAGTTATTTGATCCTTACGATTACAGTTTTGGTTTTTGTTGCATTTGTTGTTGTTGTTGTTGTTTTTGTTATTTGGTATATAGTTTCATGTTGTCAATGTCTCGTGTCGGAGAAGTTACATCGCCTTCTGGGCGCGCGAACGGCGGCCGTTAGTATTATAGGAAATAATGGAACGAAAGATGAAACGGGATTTGATAGACAGACGAGAGCGGTGCGAGTTAATCGGTTTAGGACCATGAAAATATTAGGAATGGGATGAAATGGACGAATGGTTCCGCAACTTTCGTCACCGCGTACCTGCGGATTGTCGCTTCCCCCGGATCGCGATTTTTCCAACATGACTTTACTTGGACTTTGAAACTCACAGTCTGGGCTTTACGGGCTCATGTATTAATTATCCGCTTCCGCAGATACGCTGAGTAAACGGAAGATTGATCGATCGGCTAAAATATATTCGAAGAACGATGAAGGGGATGAGGGATGATGAGTTTTGTGCACTAATGCTGATAATGGGCTTAAATAATCGAGGATTGGGGGATGCAGGGCTGAGAGAGTAGTGGCTTTATATTATTCGTAGCTTATCGTCGAGGAAATGTGTCGGCCGACGTCGCCCACTACGCTCTCAAGACTCTGGGTAGGTGAGTGCGCGCCAATAAATCCCTCGCTTCCGGCCAAAGCCAAAATTCCCTCGACGGGCTCGAGTGCGGCATAGAAGGATGGTGCTCGAGACGCTTGAAGCTCAATTACTGGTGACGGGATATCAGCATCCCTGCGTCTTCGGGAGGATGTCGTTGAATCTTCCCCAACGCGAACCGTACTCAGAACTGTACTAAACTCTCCTGGTCGTCGACCAGAAACGTACAGTGTCACCACCGACGACTCGTCAGCCTGGACAACAGGTTTCTCATTGTCTCGACCACCCTTATCAGAGCCATGTTTACGGTTTCTGAATCTGCGGGGCTGGACATCATCCTCCTCTTCAATACTAGACTCTGCATCGTCGTAGCTATCTGAACCCCTGGACGGTTTGTAGTCCGAGTCAGCAGGCTGAAGTTTTCGTTCAACTTCGCCGGGAAGCGTATTGCTTTGTGTTGGAGCTGGGGCGAGGGCAAAGAGGGGATCGAACGGATTGACTTGAAGAAGTTGAGGCTGGGGTTGTTGAGGTTGTTGAAGCAGCAGGAGGAGAGAATTTATGTCGGGTGCTGGTAGGGTGGCAGTTGGCGTAACGACAACAGTGTCGGTTATGTACTCCGTCGCGGTAATCACGTCAACAGACGAATCGACGAGGGTAGTCAGAATCTGCTTGCCGCGAAAAGTGAGGGGAATCACTGTACTCTGGTGTTTAGTGATGGTGGTTACGTAGGATGTGGTGCGCGTGTCGAAGCGAGTGGATGGTGTCGCTGGTTGCTGTGGCTGCTGTAGTTGCTGTTGTTGGAGACCACCGAGCAGCGGATTTCCTTGGCCTAGTTGGCCCAGAAGAAGTTGTGACAGCAGAATATTTGCTAGTGGAGCGTTACCCGCCGGAAGAGGAGGCTGGCGTGTCGAAACGACATTTTCAACGGAATATACAGTCGATGGAATGACATGGGAGTACGTCGTTCGGCGGCCACCGATCGTAGTAGGTCCCCGGGTGACGGAAGTGGTTATAGACTCGTGGAGGCGATATCGAGTCACCTCTGTCTGACCTTGAAGATTAGTTCCGGTCACTTCACCGGCTATGACAATCAGTGGTAGCCCGTCCCCGCCGACGACTGTGCTATAGCGGTCAGGTCCCAGAATTTGAGTGCTCGGCTGTGCAGTGATAATATTCCTCCGCTCGGTGACGCCGTTGTTGACTGTGGGAATCGTAAGTTCAGTAGGGACGTAATGCGTTACAGTTATAGTGCCGTCAAAGTCCGGTTCAGTAAACTTTTCTCTGGAGTCCTCGCGGTAGTTAGTATTTCCTCCGCGGTTACGATGTGATGTCCTACGTCCGCTGCCGTTTCTGCCGCCAGTTGTTGACCTTGAGCCACTTCTGGACCTACCGTCTGACGAAGATCGCCTGGAGTTTAGAGGAGCCTCGGTGCGAGAAGATCCACCGCTGCGAACCCTTGGAGGTCTTGGTCTTGACGAGGATTCCGGTTTGCTGGAAGACCGACTACGAGATGAACTTGAGCTCGGCCGTTTATATCCGGACCTCGATGATCCTGAATCTTTTTCCCTGAGGGTAAATTGTCTGCCGCCGTTGTTCGCTGACGTTGGTTTTATACGAGAAGAAGAAGAGGAACCTCGAGAACCCGAAGTACGTGCTTTCGCCCTCGGTCTTGGCTTTGCCGAAGAAGGCGAGTCTGTAGACTCGGCAGATGCCTTGTTGTCATTGTTGTCGTTCTTATTATTCTTGCTATTACTGGTTCTGTATGCGGGGAGGGCCCTCGCTCTACCACTACCGTACCTCGAAGTGATAGGAGGCTTAGTCTTCCGAGTGGTATCGGTGATTTCTTCATCGTCGGATTTATCTGCCGTTGATTTGTCTTCCACTTTTGCTTCCGGGCTGTTCGCCTGCCTCGAATAGGGTCTACGAAACCTGTTCGCCGTCAGAGCCCTTAGCTGGCTAGCTTGACGCCTGACCCGGCTCCCTCGTGCGGCGAAAGGTCTTATGCGTACCACTCCGCCGTTGAGAGGAGCAAAAGATTTTGATGAGCGACGATTTGTTGATGTCACCTCTTGTTCTGATCCCTCGTAGTCATTATCAACGATCTCATCGATGGGTTCATCGTCTTCGAAGTTTTCATCATCGTCCTGAATGTCCTCTTCGTCATCATTCGGCGGTGGCGTTTCCGTCGACTCAGTCGTCTCTGGTGGTTCAGTCGGTTCTGGTCTCCGATTGAAGAGTCCTCTCGGTGGGAAGAGGCTATTTGGCTGACCTTGCCGTGGCCTTGTAGAAATTGGAAAGTTGGGTCTATTGCTCGTTCTGCCGCCGGAGAACGGGGATCTGTTTGTTGCCGATGTTGCAGGTTTGACCAAGTTTCCGGAACGCCTAGGTGTCGTCGCCGGTGTCCGCTGGGTAGTGACCCCTACTCTTGGCGTCTGTCCCAAAGTCAAGGGACGCCGGAATCTGAGTAGAGGATTCGTGGTTCTTCTTATGGACTCAGTAGTTGTCTGGAGCGGAACTGTACCAGTTTCTCCGGTTTCGCCGTCTTCGTAGTAACGATCATCTTCCGTATAAGGAGTCTCCTCAGTTACCAGGGTGGTTGCAGTGTAGTCGTTCACATTGTCGTCCTGATCGTCGTGTCGCGCACTCGGCTGTTGTCCACGGAGTAGCGTCGACGAGGCTTTGATGCCAGGTCTGAACCTAGAAGATCCCGCAGGGCCCGATACAAACGCCGCGCTGGGGAATCTTCCAGGTCTGATCGACGATCCTCGTCCGGAAACTATCGAGGAAGGCCCGGAACCTCGCCCGCGTCCCCCACCGTACACCGAGCTAGGGGAAATGCGTGATGATGCTCTACCTCGTGTGCTACCTGCGGGATATCCTGAGCCTGCGGATGCAAGGATTGATGTGGAAGAGGAGCGTCTTCCGGAAAATCTCCTTGACCCCGAAGCCTGTTGATTCTGGGCTATTGAACTGGAGTAGGGGCCATTCGGCGAGTTTAGTCTACCCCTTGAAGAGGCAAACCTGTTACTCTTCCCAGCGAGGGTCGCGGTAATCGTCGGTGTTATATCAGTTCTAGTGATCGTGGTAGCTCCTTGAGCTCCCTTGCGTTTTGGATTGAAAGTTGGCCTGTTTCTGGAGGCAAAGGGTCGTATTACCGGCGTGAAGGTTCGCTTCCTGCTAGCGAAAGTGAGTCTGGTTTTTTTTCTCAGTTTCTGCCCACCCTCGTTTTCGTCTCCTTCACCCTCGTCGTCGTTTTCATCTCCCTGCTCTGGTGGCTCCTCCGTCGAATCTTCCGTGGTTGATTCTACCGTGGTCGAATCATCGGACATGGAGGATTGCACAACAGCCGGTGATGGATGTAATTGTCCTGGAAAGGCAGCGCTCGACATTGTGATACTGGCATCAGTCGCGCTGGGTGCAATAGTCGATGCCAGTCCACCGGTAACGGTCGCTACAGGTGTAGCGCTCAACCAGCTGGAAGTGCTCTCGATAATTTGTGCGTACCTCCCATCGATACTTGTACCGATCACCTTAGACCGGTAGAAGATTGTAGTATCATTTGCTTCAACATAGCCCTCGATGAGCCGGACGAGACCAGTGCGATGAGTTCCGGTCTGGGTGGGCGTAACCGTATCGCGTTTTTTCTCGTCGATTTTCGTACTGGATGTGCTTTCCACGATCTTGGCATAAAGTCCATCGACAGTGGTTCCAATCTGTCGGGTGGTGAAGTAAACGGTGGTGATTTCGTCAGCATCAATTATGCTTCCTCGGTTCAGGGAAAGAACCCCCGTTGGTAAAACAGGAGTTGCTCGTGCGGAGGATGCCGCTGAGTCCTCAGGCTTTTCGATGCGCGACGAGCTCTCGACCACCTGAGCGTAAAGTCCGTCAATGATGGTCCCACGAACGTCTGTAGAGAAGTGCGTCGTGGTTCCGGCATTCACCTCGCTAGTACGAATGGTTGAGATGAGTCCAGTCGTACGGGAGGGGCTTGGTTTATCGTTCGTGTCCAGTGCTTGAACAGTTGGTATTACCGGTCCTCTGCCAATCGCTCTTCCAGTTGCCCGATCGGCTCCGTCAGCGACACTAGTAATCGTCTCCAGACGGCTGTTTACGACGGTAGAGTTACCCACGTACGAAGTAGTGAAATAGGTGTATGTTGTATAAAAGGTAGTGGGGTCAGGCGCGATGGGGACATCTTCATTGCCAGAAATTCGATTTTCGACAAGAGAAGGATCTACCCCTGAGTTTTTAGGAGTCGTTGCAGCTTCTTCGGTAGTGGAGGAAATTTCTATGGTAACAGGGGAAATTGGCGATGTGACTTCATTATCTAGAACGTTGCCCTCGACCTGGGCTTCCGTCGTAGTGACAAGGTCACTGGGCAATGGCGCAGCCGTAGTTGTAGGTGACGGGTCAATCCCTGGGGTCACAACGTTGCTGACAGTCGCTTCACGGCTGGTCGTGATCATGTCACCGCCTTTGTAGAAAGTCGTCCAGTAGGTGAAAGTAGTAAAGTACGTTACTGGAGCGGTACTGGTTGGTACAACGGACGGTGACTCGACGGCGGAAGGTCGAATCGTTTCCGTTACAACGTTAGTGACGGTCTCGAGACGACTTACGACGTTGGATACGTCACCCTTATACATCGTTGTGAAATATGTGAAAGTCGTGTAACTAGTCTGCAATAACAGAGTCGCAGCTGGTTCCACCTCGTGGTTATTCGACTCCGAGAGTTCTTGGTCCTCCGGGAATGTGTTGATTTTCCGATCCCCTGCATCGACGAGCGTGCCTCCACCGGAGCTGTACGACGATACGACATCTGTTACCATCGTTTCGAGAATTTCACCGTCTCCAGCTGATTTTGGGGGATTTGGATTTAACTGGGTCTCCCCAGCCGCTGTGGCTACCGTAACTGGTTGAACATTCTCTTCGTTCTCCGAGGTTGTTGGTAGAGTTGATTCAGTTGTTCCGGAACTTTCTTCAGTTACCGGAGTATTGTTGACGCTTGCTTCTTCCTCAACTTTCTTCGCTAACAAAAGGGCCTCCTCTTGAGATTTCTTTTTGTTGAGTGCCTCGATGTAGGCAAGAATTCCTGGGGAAGGTGCTTGCGCCTTTTCAGGCTTTTCGGTGGTTTCTGATTTCGGGATTTCCTGTGTCGTCGGTGTTTCTTGCGTTGGCGGGACTCGCGTTTGTTGGGTTGTCGGGAGTGTGGTGCTGGGCTGAATATTACCGGTAACTACATTCGTATAGACTTCGGTCCTAGTTTCAATTTCTGTTTCATCATCGACGAATATTGTCGTGAAATAGGTGTAGGTTGTAAAGTAAGTCTTGACTACATCTGGAGTCACGACGATAGATGGCGTTGGATCGAGACCAGTCTCGGTCGGGATTTCAGTTTCGTCATCAATCAGAGTCGTCCCGATCCTCGATTCCTCTGTTGTCGACGAATGATCTCCGTCCGTGGATAATTCTTCGTCCGTAGTTTCATCTACCGAAGGCATAGCTGTGGATGGAGGACCGATCTCTTGCGTTTGCGTTGGAGCAATCAGAACGGACTCATCTCTGTCAAAGAGACCTGATACGTCAGCGGACACGTCATAATATGGACCAACCGTCTGCGTAATAACATTAGTTTCAACTACTTCGCGGCTAGCAACACTCGACGACTGTTCCTCGAAGAATGTAGTCAAGTAAGTATACGTCGTGTAAAGAGTCTTGAATATCAGCTCTATCTCTTCTTGTTTCGTAGTTCGGTCCTCCTCTGGGTCACCGATAGCCTCAGACGTGGCTTCTACCTTCGGCGTGGTAGCCGGACTGGTACTCGTCGTTGTTGTTTCACGTTGTTCTATCATAGGAGTCGTTGGTTCTTCGATCGTGGTTGCTTCAGGACCTTGACTCAGGCTTGGAGCGATCAGTTGTGAGACATAAGAAACTTCCGCAGACACGATTTCATTCGCTTTAACAGATGTCGTGGTTGTGTCATCATCATCATTCGGTATGTAGAAAGTCGTCAGATAGGTAAAGGTCTTATACACAGTAGATGGAACCAGCCTGAAACTACTCTGAGTAGGAGATGCGTCGACGATAGGTTTATCGGGATTCGCACCCTTGCCATCATCGGAGGTGGGGATATTCTTTCCTGAGGATCCCTTGATGCTGCGTCCTTGTGGATCACCCAAAGTTATGTCATTCGGAATTTCATTGTCCATTCCCGAAGCCATCGAGGGTGTGGGCTCCGTCGGTTTCGCCGGGTCTTCTTGCTCAGGAAGAGTCTCTGGAACTTGTTTCAAAGTGGTCGGTGGGTTTACTGTGGTATCCTTGAATGGCGTTGTGAGTTCATTCATTTCAGGCGTGATCTGTTCGGTGGTAGATTCATTTGCACCCTCAGATTCCGTATATTCCATCGTCACGTCGTCGGTGTCTTCGGACTCATCAGTACCGAAAGTTACGGAAGCTTCATCGGGGAAAAAGTAAACGTCCGATGCAGTGTGAGTGACTTGCGCGTAGTCTGTCCCCAGGTAGGTACCGTAAACAAGACTCTTATAGAGGGTCGTTGTCCCGTGAACTTCAGTCGTCGAAACTATGGAGGTCAAGAGACCAGTAGACCTGGGGGGAGTTGGAAGTAGCGGGGTACTTGTCGTAGATGTTTCCTGGGGTTCCGGAACGTTGACAACGCTCGGTTGAAGTTCAGGACCACGAGCTCCTCCGTTGATAGCGTCGAGGAGCGGATCTTTCGGTATCTCCGGGCTGCCGGGAGCAGGTGATTTGGTTTTCCAATGCCCGACGATAACGCTTGTCGCCTGAATCTCCTTTGCAACACCATTGTCCGGTCTGAGAGTCGCGTCGCCCTTGATGGTGGTCGCAGGTCTGCCAGGGGGTGCTGGAGCTGTGCTTGGCGAAAAAACGATGACAGTGTCACCGACTGTAGTAGTAAAGTCAGCGAAACCATGATAAGTGACAGTCTCGAGGGGTTTTTGAGGCGGCAATCTTCCTAACGTCGCGGGTTTTGGCTCTGCAGGTTTGCGCATATCTGGTCTGGGCTGAACACCAAATGCCTTTGGTATTCTTGGAGTGAAACTCCTAAACCCAGGCGATTCCTTGGTGAAGCTTGTTTCCGGGACATAAATAGCGTCCTGCTTGACCGTATAAGTTGGTAAATTATCAGCCGACCTGACCTTCGCAGGTCGGAACTTAACCGTGTCGATTGTACTCGGTTCTTTCCTCTCGAATACGTCGTTCTCCCTTTCCAATAGTTCGTCGATAACGGGCGGGAGGGTTTCGGGGACATCGTTCGATTCATTGAACGAACTCGTCGAAGATTTCGTCGGCAGTGCATTCGCGAGCGCGTTGTCTAGTGCAACTCCGAACTGCCAATCGACTTGTGGTACCCTGGACGGGTAGACGATGAAGGGATCTGGACTCGACGGGTCAGACGTGGAGGATTCCCGTTCATAGAATACCCGACTTGAGGTTGAAAGTATGCGCGCGTAGAGGCGTCCGTTTGCCAGGGTCGTACCCAGGACTTGAGTCGCGTATTCGGTGCTCGCACCATCCTGGACGAAGGTACGAGCTGTCTTTGTCAAAAGGCCTAACGGGGGTGCGCCTTTTCCGGGGCGAGCTGAGACGAGAAGGACCGTTGTAACTCCTGTGCTCCAAATTCGAGAACAGCGATTTTCAACGCGATCGCGTGAGAGCATCAGGGTGAAATATTTCGCAGAGGGGAGCGAGTTAGAGATCGCACGTGAGTTTTCACCATCAATTCCGAATTGATCAGATTATATTTCAACGATGACGGTCGATTAATTTTCAAGTCACAAGTGTTAGCAGTTGAGCGTGGTTCGTTAATTGATATTATTTCACATTATAAAGTACGTGTAAATTATTGTGCCAGATCCAGATCCAAGTGCCAAGACGTACGTACGTCCCCGTTCGTCCGTGCGGTATGAATTTTGATCAGTATTTTTTTTGTATTTTTCGTTTTCGTTTTTTTTTTGTTTTTTAGCGTATCACACGAGGTCAGAGGTCCCAAATGTCATTCGTTCGTTTCGTTTGTCCGTTCGTAATGGTGGTATGCGTATTGATATTCACAAACGTCGTGTAGATTGTTGCAGTATTGCGAAAGTCGGTGGTGGACAAGTCGGACAGTCGGAGAGACGGAGAGGCGGAGAGACGGACGGACAGACGGACGGAGAGACGGACGGTGTGAAGACCGACGGCGCCCAGTTGTTCAGAAGATCAGAGATGAAGGCGGGGGAGCAGGCGGGAACAGAAACAGAAACAGAAAAGAGATAGATAATCTTACAAATTAGTATATAGACGAGCCTCATCCTTCTCCTCCTCCATGCATCATCAGAGGAGAACCTGCGTGTTACCTTGTGTATATTATACAGGTATAGATATTATAAATAAACTATTAGAGATGTATATGTATGTAAAATATATATGCATCTCCAAGCTCGATTATCGAGCACCCGCGTATTAATAATAGGTGTAAAGTAACAGTGAAGAGTAAAGGAAAGACAGTTGAAATTTCATTTATGTACAAAACTTACAATAATTATAGGAAAACCTGTAGTTCGATACGTTCGGACGACAGGATACCTGTGTTCAGTCGCGAACAATGTTCTACTCTGGTTTGCGATCGATTAATAATTCTTTGACGCGATTCCAAAATTCGAGAAGTTCGAAAAAGACGAAAAATGGAGCATATCAGCTTCTTATTCTGTTTATCAAAGATGTTTCCAACCGCGCACAAGATTCACAAAATTGGGATACCACGTACTACGTTGGAATATTTGTACACGAGCGATCGGTCCAATAGACTATTATATAATTGAATTGAATGGAGGTATGCAAGAAAGGAAAAAATGAATAATTTGAGTCTTCGATTCGGGTGTCGCGGCAATTGGTGTGGTACGAGTATTCTATGGTGTCGTGTAACTGCAGTAGTACATAGATACCACTTGATTATAATAATGTAGTTAACGCGTGCACCGCACAAGAGTTAATCATTATAACTGGTTAGAAATTCCTCCTGCGCACTTACCGTCCAAGTCTCTCTGTACTCTCGCAGCATTCTCCGTTCCGAATTTCGACAATCCTTCATCTGCAAAAAGGGAAAGAAAATTGTTATCCTTGCGTAGTAGGATTCCATAAAATTAGTCATTCTCCGATTCCCAGTATCTACTAGTGGTACATCTAGTGCTCGTACGATCACCAGAGCCTGCGGTTCCGCGACTTCAAGGCTCTCTAACGTTGAAAATGCGCGGTCGCAGGTGGCACGCAATCAAAGCTATACAGAGCGGATGTAGCTGTACAGCATTTGTACCTTTATACTTTTATAGCAGGCTTGATGACGTGGATTGGGCGACCAAATGCCCAGAGCCTCGGAGGCCCGGAGGCCCGGAGGCCCAGAAGCCACTCAGACTAACAAAGTAAGAAGTAGGTATAGTAGATAGGTACCTACGGACGTATAACAAGGCGCGCTTACAGTTATCTGACCGACTCCTTTGCTCGCGAGAATCCGCGTAACTACTCGTCGCTCGTAGCTGTTACTCGTTGCTCCAGGTTCGGAATGGCATGGCACCCATTCGCTCGATCTTCCTCGAGTACGGACACGCATACAGTACGGTATGCAGTCTGTGGAACTTGTATATACGGGTTCAAATAAGCATACAGTATATCCAAGTACTCAAGTGTATCGTAACGTCCGACCGTTTGACCGTTCCCGGTCATCAAAACCTGGTTTTTGTACTCAGGGCAGACACAGTGACCCGGGTCAGGCGAGGCGCGAGTTCCCCGCGGCGTTCATCGTCTAGCGCATCACCGCACTGACTCGCAAACGTCAGTATTCCTTTTGATCCGCATTGGCGGATATGCCGCTGTTTCTACGATTATACCATGAAATTTTTAGGAATCAACGACCGCCAGTCGAGATAAAGTGGCAACTCGGGTATAATTCGATTCACAACGTGGTCTTTGAATTATAAATTAATTGGTAACGGTAATCGCACAGAAATAACATCGCGAAGGTCCCGTATACCGCGATCATGTCCCAATTCCAAATTTATTCAAAACAGGTGATTTCTATCCGAGAAATATCCAACTCGTACAAGTTTTACAAGAAAGTGCAATTACATCTGTCAATCCATGCTCGAGACTCGAAGATGAATATTTATACAAAATGTAGGTTTCACGTGATTTCATGAGTAAAAAATGATGACAATAATTTACTGAATAGGTAATGTCAGAGATCACACGGATATGTTCGTATGAGCAAGTCCCTGATATATCATTGTTTTCAACGAATAATTGAACGCCGAATGAGAAATATGCCTGATGTTCATTGAGCTTGGAGAATTGAAAGACGTCGATATAAATGTTCGATAATTTTCATACATATTTGTGAAAGTTTATCACTTATGGTAAGAGCAGCTCGCGCCGTTTCACCCGCTCTTTTTTCTCTCTTTCTATAAATCTCTCTCGTTTCTGCTTGAAATATTGAAATGCAATGGATAATATCGCATGTCTTGGGAACACAAAATCCTGCCTCACGTAATTCACGATATTTTAATACCGCACATTAAGATCCTCTGATCCCCGAACGAAATGACCGTTTGAAGAAAACCGACAAAATCCATGATAATTACGTCACGCACGCCTCAAAGGATCAGTTAAATACTTTTTTAAGGCTTCCGAACGTCCAACGAATTGAGGATTAGCCAGTATGGAAAGGCGACTTCGCCAGTGAAGTACAGGATAAGTATGACGCAGGTAGGTTACATGGGTGAGCGAAAGATCGAAAAGATTGAACGTAGTCATGCATGTACATACGTAGTATTATAACAAGCCACCCCTTTACACCTGCACGGGGAGATGTGGCAGGTTGTATACGTCGCGCAGATTGCGTCTCGTGTGTAATCCTCGTTTTCTTCCATGCCCTCGAGAGAGTAAAAGAATGAAAATGGAGAATAAGACTGCAAAATCAGACACGAGCCGCAATATTCGATGCGTCGACACAGATCGAGTAACTACGCACAGTTCAGGAATGCGTTATGCCCACATTTCGCGCGTGAGAAATTGCGAAAGTGAGAGGCTGTGGACTCCCCTTGCTATACTTCCGTCCTACCATCGACTAGAGATCGCTGGACCGCGAGAAAGAGTCGAGAAACGAAGGCGTAAATTGAAAAATTCCTTTAATACGTGTACGTCGCCACTTGGTCGCGTCCGCGCTTCAGCAATAACTGGAGACAATAATGTTCGTGACTTTTTCTTTTCGCAAAAGTTCACGAAGTGAATAACAAATATAATGTCGTAAAAATGTCCGTAAAAAAAGTGATCAATTATTGTGATTCATAATGGAATTCGAAAGACTGTAAAAATCTGATGACAAACGGCACAAGATTGGTTATAATTTCATTCAGTTATCTCAGTCCTACGGAATTTCGATTATCTTGCACGGTCGGACTACAATTCTCTTCGAGGACAACAAAGATTTCCTATAGTATACTGCAGCCTCATCTATCCGCTGCATTCACGATTATCCTCGGTGTAAATAGCCGTACTATTTGTCCACATATAGAGCCACTCATAGCTAGGTATAACGTACCTATATACAGTACAACGTCTGACGTCGCGTGGTAGTAGCGTTTCGCAAGAGAAAGTGCCGGTTCGTGGGAACCGGTAACGGGGACGGGGGCACCTGGGGTACCGACTACTCCTTGGCTCCGTTCTCGTGGATACATACGATTATTAATATTGTGGCTATCATTAATAAGCCGGCGAACAATAAATATCCATCTCCTCGCTACCTTCCCCCGGAAATTCTGAAATTCTTAAACTCTCGAACCGTTTGTGTTCTCTTTATTATTACATATGTATTTATATTGATCAAATATCGAAATGATGACCGATGTAGTCGTCGACCCTGATCCAGTTCTCGGTCCTCCTTCGAGATCGTACTATACGAGGAAATGAATTGCAAAACCAGCTGGGAATTCCCTGCGAACGAATTACACATCGGATTCATCGTTCACTTGGTTTTTGTGATAAAAAAAAAAAACACACACCCCGCTCCGGGATGAAGATAACAGTATAAAACATGGAAGCAGAGGTGTCTCCAGCTGCGAGATAAAACAAGCAGCAAGGAGTGTCAGGTGCGCTTTGGTGAGTCGCGACCAGGGGAAAAGGTAAAAGTGAAAATCGTATCGTTACGCAAGGGAAGTGCAGCGCTCGACCGTTTCTCTTCCTCGTCCTCGTCATCCTCGTCATCCTCGTCATCTTCGTGGTCGGCATATAGAAAATGAAGATTCATGTACCCGGGCAGATAATGCTTGAGTGGATGCAAGCGCTGTTAATTTCTATACGCGCAGAATAATAATACAACTGCTGAAACAGCCTCGGGACTCTGAACGAACCACGAGCAAACAACTCCGGCGACCGCGAAAAGCCTTTCAATGACTTTCGTGCGGACGTGGAAAGGCAGGTGATGTGTGCTTTCTTGCCTCTCGTCACTCAAAATTCCCGGACGCGACCTCCTCCTCCTCGTTCTCATATACCTGAAAAAGGTACCCAGATTCGCTCGTGCGTCCGCTTGCGGGTATTTTCACTTCGCCTTGCGGCGTTCTCATATTCACCTTACTGTAACCATGAAATGTTGCACCATTTGGAAATCTACCGCGGAATCCCGTGTTGAAAAACTCCCGGGTAGAGGTATAAGGTATACGTGTAACGCCAGTGCAACCGTCTTTGGAAATGGGGAAATATTTCGCCAGATTAGGAGAGAGAATTGGATTCTAGTTTTATAAGTTTATCCGTCCGATACATCGATACATAAGTAAACATGAATATCCTGCTTCGGGTATAATCGCGTCCCATATGTGGCGATACTTGTGTATCTACATACATACCTACTCCCAAATTGCAAAGGACACAAATACGCGACAGAGATGATGAGGCCCCGGTAGGATGTTAATCAGATAAATACACCTACCGTGTGTAGTCCGTCAACTATATCTCACTGTATTGAATTATAAGCATACCGCCTAGCGTCTATCTTTACCGTGGCATTTCGTACCTCCTCGTGACCTAAATGAACTCTGCGCCAACAGAGAAGTTCTCACTTTCTAACGCGTACCTGTGTACCTCATCTCTTACCATGCAGAGGAAGCGTGCGGGAGATGAGGAGACGAGGAGATGAACAGACCCGAGAGACGTGCCGGGAAACGACGCGAGACCTTCCTTCCTCTGGGTGATCACTCGGTCAGGAAGATCTCGCGATACAGAGGCACTACAGAGATACGTCGGACATTCGCGATTGTTTCAAGTATTCTACTCTACAGTATGTATGTCCGTATTCGACGTCTATACCACGCAATTCTTGCGAGAAATACAATTAAAAAAAAGGATACAAAACGTGCAAGAGCCGCAGTGATGTATGGGCAGAGATACACACATGTCTGCCTTTATTTCATACTATACAAACAAATACACACAAATGAGCCTCAGGCTTGATCTCTTCGATCCAAGGCTGTACCACGGCAAGAAATGAACGCGAGACCTACTTTCTCGGACAATCAAACGGATTGGTGAGTACTAGGGGTCCCGATCCTCGCGCTTGGTTATCGGATCTCCATACGGGATATCAAGGTACGCGGTAATTCTTTCCGGAATAATCGAAGCGGAAGTAGAAATGTCACACGAAGTATCCAACTTTGACATATTCTTCGAATATAAATGCAAAATATTTATTCGAATATTTCTAACATCGGGCACGTAGGCAAATATCCAAAATCTTCGCTGAATGTTAAGCAAATTTATTTACGCACTCAATGCTCAATGCTCATACTAATAGGTCCTATACCGGTACCGGAAGATGACGAACGCGGGACGTAAAGAATCGCCGCGAAAAAGTCGCTGCGGCCTACTTGGACCGCACAACTTTGTCCATACGTCACCGTCGTGTATACTCGCAATGGACATTGTTTCGCGCATACGTGGGTACATCAAGATACAAGTAGATACACACTCGGTCACCAGGTTTCTTGGCTCTTTATACATTCAAAGAAGGTAGGTAGATAGGTAGGCTGGCTGGTTGACTCGTGTATCAATATATACCCAACCTTCTATACCCAGCCAACCGCTAATTAAACGCAATGGGAGCAAATTCCTATCGAATATACAAGTCGCTGAACCAGTTCACTTCGAAAGTCTCTCCTCAGTCCTCACCAACACTCTCAAATTATCTTTTCCATCCGAAGATAATACTCGATGATCGCCTGAAAACAGGTGTTGCGATTTTTTTCCGCATATCAATTTTTGTCTTTCTCTCTTTTCTCCTCCATTCTTCCGCGGATGAGTCGAAGCGTCGCCTCGGTAGGTTCATTCAATAATGAATTGCAACCTTTTTTTACCTTGTCCGTGATCCGATCAGGATAACGAAAAAACTGTCCACGGTTTGTACCTACACAAGTTTCCTTGACGGCGCACCTGCGCCTACGTTGCGATCGGTTGAGGAATTCGTGCCAGTGGGTCGCAGGATTATAGAGAAGAGAGGACATTGCCGCGGGTGCAAGTATGACATACTACTTTTCGGTATACGTAAATATCCGTACATACCTGAGTAGTATAGGGCTCCGAGAGCTGGGCGCGTGGGTAGTGGGTCAGAGGGGTGCGAAGATCGCGTGATTTCACTTGTATATATAGGTATATACTATGTATACATATCTGACGTATGTACCTATACACACGTCTTTCGCTTTTGCTCATTAGACCAAAGTCAGCTGATAGGGGAACGCGTTAGAAAGCAGCTTCTGGCAAAAGGAGAAAATATTTTCTTCTATACGCTATTTATCCTCCCGCGAATGGAATGCCGCGGAGACCCGCCCATAAGAAAACGCCCGAGGTATACTATGTATGTATGTATGTACGTACGTTACACAAGTTTTTCCGGAAAGGAAATTGTTCCATCGAAATTTCTCGACTCGAATGAATCTTCGAGCGATTTCTCGACAAAATTTTCCAGTCGCAGTCTAGACAAGATTTCGGCGCCGCATAATTTCGTCGAAAAATCGCCTCAACTTTCATTTCAATCGGCTAATTTGAAATGAATGATTATCATCATTATAATCATTACCACACTTCACCGCGTTGGGTTCGAGTTTAATAAATGTCAAGGTCACGGTACTGAACTGCCCCGACTACAAGTTCTATACGTATATTATATTATGCTATATCTAATTATACCAGCTGGAAATTCACTTGTGTTTTATTACCGCGGAGTAGACATCATACCGGATGTGAGTGCGGAAATTGTGAAACTAGTTTTCCACCAATTAATTTCACAGAAATATAGTTACAAAGAATAGACCACCGAGAAGCAATGGGGATAACAACGATTTGTTTCACTAATTTAAGTGGGATTTTCACCATTTCTAATTACATGTATACCGTTTTATCTCATTTTACCTAATTTGATCTAATTTGTTTTCTATTATCATCATCAATATAATTATAATTATTATTCAGTAGAATATTTCTGAAAATTTTGTGTATAGTATACAATATTTGAGTATATTCCGCAGACTGGGAAGACAATGCATTCTCAGCACATGATGCAGTCACCGCAAAAATAATCCCGACAAACTATTTATAAACCTGTTCCTCTTGCTTTTGAGAGAACTTTTGAATTTAAAATTCCGACGAATTAACTACCGCCATAAAAATGATTATTCTATTATTGTTGAACGCGAGGTGCTGACGAGCAATGTGATAGCAGCGTAATAAAAAAAGCCTGTAATTTTTGATTACCACGTTATTTTCACAAAGTTTCCACGATCGTGATTCTCCGCCGGTTATACTCAGGTATATCGTATAGCCATGGCTGTAGGTACGAATTGAAACCGAAAGTGACCGAGGAGGAAGGGAATATTCGTCTGGGAATAATGACGCAAGTTATAAACCGCAGAATTACGATTCTCTTTAGCCACAAACTGCGAAGGATCCGGCACTTCTCTTGGGGAGATATTACCTGATCGCAATTTTCAATTATTGTATCGTTGCACTACCTGGAGATACAGTCAGATATAATAGAACGTGGCGGAAAAAAGTCGAACCTGGGGCGAATAATGAGATTATATAGAAAGCGTCGAGAATTTCAATTTTTCGCGGCGATGATCGTCGTCCTCTGTCTCGATCCTTTCATTCATCAGTCACATCTCGACTCTACTGCAAACTCGCCTTTCTCGGAGGAGGAAAAGAGCTATGGTTCTCCAGGTTTCGGGAAGTATTTATCACAGTATTCAGCTACATCGAAAGTTGTGCTAGAAAGAATCGCACGGACACAGCAAATAATATGAAAAACGAAAACGGTCTTTTCGTAGATCCTTCTCTGGCAGTTTCAATGCCCTTTCTTCATAGGAAGGAAAGGAATAGCATGTCGTGAAAATCTTTGACGGTGTATAACGGATAAATGAAAACGGGAAGCGAAATCGGAGACGATGTGTATTCCTTCCAGTACCCCGACGCATGTATATGCGTAACGCATGGCGCACGTTTTCTCTTAAAGAAGCGTCGAAGCGCTGCGAATCGTTTGACTTCACTTATGCGGTTCGAAGAACTTTGCACATGCGATTCTTCGGGACGTTGAACGCGATCTTATCGTCACGGTATGAAGTATGCCGATCTACCAACGAATGCGGGAGCGGAGTCGTGTACGGCCGGCCGGGGCGGGAGATTTCTCATCGCCTCGCACATATTCATAACATGCGAGAAATCAGTCTCGTTGCGCGTATAGATCGCTTGGCAGGTATAACGCACACGCACGCGCCATATTAAAATATCGAAAGTACGCGGGATCGTTGAAATCCACCGATGTAGTCATTGAAATAGCCTCGCAATATTCAAGTTAGGTACTACATGCAGTATTTGCGTGGGCATATGACAGGTTTGTACTTAGAGGCTTCATCGCCCACGGGCGGGGAAGCAAACATAGTACGTACGTACATACACGCACACGCGCATACATACAACATATCTCTATCTCTCGTATCTTCAAGGCCACAAGGATCTTGGAGATGAAGAGAGAGAGAGAGAGAGATATTGTTGATGATGTTATAAAGCGGAAGATTTTTGCGTACGACGACCCTCCCGCGGCTCGGGGGACGGGAGGGCGAAACAGGTAAACTTCGACAAGGCCGTGCAGCTCGTGCCGCATTATTGTGTAGACTTGTCGAGGTACATGTATATACATACCTGATTATTTCCCTGTAACGATACCTGTTACACCTTTGTCTGCCGAGTCCGAATTATTATACGCTATCATAATATATTGTACAGTATACCTAAGTATGAGACCGAGATAGTACTAGCGAACTTTCTTTCTTCCTCTCTTGCTTTCTTTATTGTTAGTTTTAGAGCGTCGCGCGCGGTTTATAGATGCCAACAACCTGTTACAAAACAATCTTGCGACGGGATTGTATAACGCGCGTGTTCTCATTGCAACGTAACGTTATAGTAGGCAGTAATACCCGCGGTAGCGCGCGTTACACGTACATTAAAGAGATAGGAGAGAATCTCCTCTTCTTTACTCAAATAGAAGGAGCCGTCGTCGCGCTCACGGACATAATTATAGTGGAAAGCGGTTATTGCGGATTACAACGCGGTTTGTAGGTGGGGATGTATGTACATCCAAACATGTTCCATATGCTCGTGTATGCGTATATATATTATACCTAATCGCTACAGTAGCTCAACATCATATAACGCATGTAGTAATCTCTATATGCCGAAGAATAATCACTGTCGCAATGTTATGTAGGTACCTACATTATATCTACTTGATCTTAAACGGGTATCGCGCGTCTCACGCGTAGAGCCGTGTCTTTTTTGAAGAATCATACGAAGGAGGAAGCCACTACTTGAGTATATACACACTCATTATGCCGGCTCTTCAAGATGATAAAAAAAATTATATCATCATACGCTGCAGTATTACATACATAGTGTATGCACATGAAATAACTCAAATCAGTAGAATACATATCCGCTGCTGATTATATAGAAATTGCAGAATCAATATTATAAATGGCATGAATCCCAAATCTCATGACACAGTAACGATAAATTAATTTATCGCTGTATCAGAATTGCGGAAGTCCATTCCAATCGACCCACTTTTTTACCTCTCAAATGAATTCTATGTATGTTCGCGCGTGCGTTATTGACGGTCGGCGGATCGAAGAAAGAAACAAAAAAAAAAAGGAAGAAAAACCTCACTATACAGGTATATTATGTGCCAGCTTCTGTCCTGTATAGTGTGGGCGCGATTATCGGATCCGGTATATAAGTGACAAGACAATTTTTTATACATGCTCCCGCTTCACCGCTCACTAGCTACCCGAATCTAAATATACCAAAACCTATGGGTACACCTACCTACTCGCTGAATTTTAACTACTAATTCTCTCATTATATGCCTATGCTACGTACATATAGGTATGTACGAAGGTACAAAATTGACAAACTTTTGTATGTAGAATCGTAACGATTATATTCATTCAACATGTATAAGTACATACTTTCGCGTAATGATGAGAGATTGTGATTTGGCATGATCGTCACATAATCCACGCGCATCATTATACATCGTTGTGTCTATTCTTCGTGAAAACAATTTGATTATCTATTAAAATATGATAATAGAAATTTATTCAACGTATGGTATATACACATGTGTCTTAGGTGCACCTATGACATACGAAGACGATTGTCGTAATGCATGGTTATCAAGAGGTTCTTTAACTCCGCGACTCCTATGAGTGCGTACAAGTATATGGATACGAGATCTGATTCGCCGGCACATTATAGACATGCATGATTACGCGCTCGATCTAATATAGTCTTGCGTATCCATCCACCGCGTCCTTATAAAGATGTACGATATACTAGGTATGTATATACGTCGTTTATCCACAATTGCGTAACCGTCTCTCTGCATGCGGTGTGTCCATTATACATATAGTACATACGTCTGCCAATCCATGCAGTTGCAGAATAATATATAGATCATGCACGATACAACAGATCTTCCGTTGAAAGCCATTTTCGAAGGATCTAATGGTTTCTCTCGTACACGGCGCGACGCATCCACCTATATCGCGCAGACTGTGCAACTTCTGTTCGAGACACGAGGTAGTTCACGCAGTCCAAGTACGAACGGGTAGGTCGTGGTAACTGTACACCTCCGCGTCTTCTCCGCATCTTCCGCTCTTCAGTCTCTCTGTGGACTGAGACTGGCGACGATGCGACAAGTCGCGCGGCCTACTCTCGCAAGTTGCGTCGCAGTACAATGTTGTAAGTACAAGTATAAGTATAGTTTGCCTGTCTCGTTATAGTAACTGGTATTCGTTCGATATCGAACGACGAACCGGCCGACGAGAGACGTCGTCGCGTCCCTTTCCGTCTCGTAATTAGGTAAGCGCGGGAGGCACGATCGAGTTACAGTTACACTTCGTAGTCGGATATCTAGGTACATATATACCTGCACCTACTCGCAGCATTCGCAATCAATGAATTGCAGCGACACCGCAACACCTCCTAATCTATCATGTTTGAATTTGGAACCGACCCAAATGACCGCCGAATAAATAATAACGATAATACACCCGTCCAGCAGACGAGCACGTCCGTATAATTAACTCACGGATGTCCAGATATACCTTCGCGTAGATATACGATTAGAGCGTCTGGGACAGCGTAATTTATTAACAATTTATGTGTACCTATATACATAATATGACTCATGTTATGCAGGATACCTATGTGTGACTTCATAATTGATATCCGCGCTCATCTTCCGATCATCGCATCTCTACTTATCATCAGTCCTTGCAGGTATATCTATTGCGTATGGATAATGGTACGGAGGCCTATACTATTAACGGGCGTGACGTAGTGTGCTTCATACCCTACCCACTACCCAGGAGCAGCCATATAGTGCAATACGGTAAACGCGGGTGAGGTGGGCTCGCAGGTGCTGCACCTCGGGAGATAATGTGATTGCGCGTCCTTCGAGTTCCGTTATAACCGTCGTGACTCCATTCCCCGCTTAGGCGCGTCTTATGGGCGACCGACTACATTCCTCGGTGGATTTTTTTCACACATAGCTCGTCCGTTCGACTGTGCGTAACACGGGTAATGGATATCGACGTAACGACATAGGTATAATATATAATTTGCAGGCTATCGAGACATTGTACATCGCCGCTGCATATCGACCGCCACTTTTCCATCTCCAACGCGGAACAAAGGAGTAAGAGGCAAAATGAGATATTCAGGGGTGAGAAGAAGAATCACCGGAAGCGCACTGCGGAAGGATGCAGATATAGGTATACTTCTGTGACAAATTTCAATGACACCGGATCCTGACGACCTCGACCCGACCCGCCCCGACTTGACCTGACCCGCACGTAATTCTGCGGAGCACAGCTATGCAATACTCGTAGATATAGGTGCACAACACATACATGATACATACATACCTATCCATTTTTCAATGTATCTACTATAAAGTGGACTTTCCACGTATAGATTTTGGGTATGTGTTCGATGCAACTCGTTTATCACATAGGTACGCATGTATGCCCAGGTCTCAAACTGCATTCCAGTACATGCCACTCGTTTGCCGGCTATGTCTGTGTCTGTGGTTGATTATTTACTGTAGTAGTATACAGAAGGTACATACGCGCGTCAGACACCTTTAACCTATAGCTCACGGGCATTCGCAGGTATACCTATGTGTACCCATACGCGTCACCATCGCATCCGTAAACCATCGACTCGCGGGTACTTGGGTCCATAGAATGGGTTAGCGCGCACGTTGAGCTTCTATAATTCTCGTTCTGTCACGGAGAGCTATCTATTCACCTGTACCTATGACATGTAGAAGTATAGGCACGTGGAAATCTTGGGGCTAGGTATAGCGAGGTACGGGAAGACAACTTATAGAAACTCTGTAAACACAGCCTCCTTTCGCCTTTCTCTCTTTCTCTCTTACTCTTTACGTATTCGCGCCATACATAAGATTGTATTTTATTATACGGCTGCAAGGGTTCGTAAGATCGAAAACTAACTTCGCACGGAAATATGAAAACGAAAGAAACCTGCAGTGAGATTCATAAATTCTTCTCAACGATGCGGCGCGCGATATTCTATGAGAATAGTTGTTGTGAAACTTCGATGCTTTCTAGAATACATGCCGCACAGAGATAACGTAATCCGCGGATTGCACGCGGTGCGGATCTGGCGACGACATCTTCGCACGTTACGTAGCTCATAATCATAGTACCATACGTATGTACATGCATTTACAGTGGTTTTTTTATGTTCCTATCTTATTTTTAATCTTCCGCTTCGCAGAGAAATATGACTATTCAGGACCGTTACAGATTTCGTACCTTTGCAGGGGACAATGACATAATACTCCTGTCTTAATTCCCGGCCCCTCGCGGTACCCACATGTGAAGTTTTAATATTATTTACCGTGGCGAGGGAACCTCGCCGTGCCCCGGGGCACCTCGACGACCGAACGTGGGAAGACGGGTAACGGATCTGGAAGCGTGGTTCGAATTCAGAAATCTTGAGGTGCGCGACTCACTGACCCCGTTCCTATCTCACACTGTGCCTCCCGCGGACGTACCGCAGCGCGACCACCGCGCGCACCGACCACGTATAACGCGTACGTCCTTACGCAACGGACTCATCAACCGTCCTCGATACATATTACATTTGTGAGATTTTCACGTTTCGTGTTTTTTTCGTTTGTTTGTTCTTTTCCGTTGAACACCACTCGGTAATTACAAGCGTACCAACCTGCTCGCGTTTCCTAATTACCCGCGACTACCTAGCTACGATATTATAAATTCGACGAATAGTATCGACATTATATTATGCTCATTTTGCTCTATTCATATTATCTTTATAGGTATAGTGGAAATCGCTAATGCACAATATGATAACGCGACATTTCATATTCGCTATAACGTTTCACTTGAGTTCGTATACCCGTGATACACGTCCGCGAGGCATTGCCAACGAACCTTGGGATTTAAATTATTATACTATGTATATTATAGGTACATATGTACTACCGTCGCTAATATAATCACGGCTGTCGATCAGTGATCCGTTCCCTATACACGTATATCGTCGGCACAGTATAGGTATTAAGACTCGTACAATTATCAAGTTGGTATTGTATAATATAATATATATGAGCCGGTATTACATTATAGGTATATATGGCTAGAAATCGACGGTTAATAATTATTATCATCGTTATGCGCGTATTTTCGATCGACTATTCTTATTTTCTTTTCCAACTCTTTTTTTCTCGCTTAAAAGTCACGAGTATTCGGTTTAATTTATATACCAAGCGATATATCAAGGTAGTATGCGAGTACAGGCTAGTATCGTTACGCGATCACGTACGTATGGTATAGGTACCTCTATATATACATTGGTACCTATATATCTATATAATACAGATTTTTGTTAACGATCGTTGTATAGGCGGGTATTATATAGAGACGCGTGAAGAACGCGCGGAGAGATCAACGCGGAGAAAGTTTTGTATGTACGACCTATTAGTCGAATAGTGTGGCGACCGGGAAGCCGCGAGACAACGAGATAAATGCCCCCAAGGCTCACGGGATATCATATCAAATTGATATATTCTACGCTCGCCACTCACGGGAATATTATAATAAAAATTTTGATGCGTCGTCCAGGAATATCTTAAAATTAAATTCGCGTTAAGCAGTACCGAACTTGAGTATTAGCTTAGCTTGCCTAGGAGACTTCGATTCCCGCACAAGCGAGCACCGCGGTACAATCTAATAGACAAACAATGGTTAAGTAAGTAGGTATACGTATCCATCTAGTCACACTAGAGAATAAGAAAGAGAAATCCAATTTTCTCAAATTTTCTCGATCATTATTCTACCGTGTGTATGTTGTACATACGTGAAACAAATTTCCGCAATCACAATTGCCAACCTTGATCATGGTCGGCCCTCGCTATAGCAGCAAATCGTATATTCATGATCATGAAAAAGGGTTGAAAAAGAGACAGAAGGAAGAATTAAGGTACACTCTGACGATATTTTCGACCCTCATATTATATGCCTTTACCATCCGCATCTGTACGTTGCATGATTTCCCTCAGTACGGTAAAAACATGAATTTCATCCCGTCCGACCGTACAATATGCATAATATAATATTCCTTTCTCTTCATTCCGCGCTTATGCAGCTTATCCTGCATGCGACGCCATGTCATGTCTTTGTTATAGTATGCTCCTTTCCGCATCTTTGCATATTGTGGGTTATAATGTTAACGATACTTGCTCGTGCAAATATAAGTGAATGTATGCACGAAGCCAGGTCGGGCAAAGACTTGACCATATGAACTCCAATGAGCAGGACAGAGGTCCTCCGCACAAGGCCAGTTCCAGCGATCACTGTATAATATACACGAGCCGCAGCAGCTGCTACTATATTTCGCGATTTCGAGGGCGCTATGTACAATTATTTCTTTCACCTTTGTACAATTTTTCTGTACCTACTCTGGTTTTCACCTCGAGAAAACGGCAAAATTCACGTAGTGGTACCTACGCAGCTGTTTGTGAAATCTGAACGGTGAATATAGGTGTAATAACTGATAAACGCGCCTTATATTATACCGCATAGATATTAGTTCTTTGCTGCTAAGGCCCCGCGGGGTCGTTGCGGATTACGTCATCCTACGATTTCGAGACAAGGTACAAGCTACACATTATAATAGTGACAAGCTGTTAAGTCTGTTATACTATATAGGTGTCACATATAGTAGAGAAATGCGGATATACCAGTTATGATGGACTTTCCACTCACCTTGAAGGGCGCCAGCCCGAGCCAAGCATATCGCTAAGAAGAGGAACGGAAGAAGTTTGGTGAACCTCAACCGCCTCGTCTCCTCTCCCATTTTCATGCGCCAAAAAATACCTCCTGCAGTAGCTGCAGTCCTGTCGCGTAATGTTTTCGCTCCTTCTCCTTCGGCCCAGAATAATTCCCGCGTCTCTTTCCACCCTTTTTTTCGTCTTTCGTGTTAGAGGATCACTTATTATCTATGCGTATGTATTTCCGGAGAACTGGTATGTATGTAAACCACTAATACGAAGCTCCCAGCAGGTATAATCCAACTCGTTATTGATGAATCTTCGCTTCTATATTCTCAATAATCACTCGGCTACATTATAGTCACGTCGCGTCGCGGGATACGAGGGTTTACGGTACAAGAAGAAGAACGTTCTTCTGCCGTGGCAAAGTCGCGGTTCGCTCCGAGGATCGAGTAAAAATACTATGCAGTATTCGAATTCTCGCGGCAACAATTCACGTTAGTCTATTATTCATAGATACTCATGGGTTAAAATTGATTTACATATATTATTCTTATTCTTTCTTTACGTTCATCTTACCAATCAGAGTTTTGTTCTTCCGCGAGATGATCGACAGATAAAAAGGATAGATGGATAATTGTATGAAGAATGAATTTGTGAAATGAAATTACATATTTATACTAAAGCCACAAGAGAATATTATAGTTGTTATTTTCGAGCTGGTGTCTCGCCGGGGACTGGAGTCCTGGCAACCGGAGAAAGGTGTTCGTTCCACGGCCCGGCTCTGCACCTCCCCACGGCGCTACACAACTCTGGGCCTTAGGGCCCCTCTCCGTTCAGACCGCGAGACCGCGAGACCGCGAGACCGCGATCTCGTTCCAAATCCCAGCCCCGATTTTATCAACGCGATCCGGGAACCTCTGATACGAGGTTTCAACTACCTGCATGCCCAAATGTAGGTGTACCGCCCAAAAACTACGAATTAGCAAATGGTCGGTAATACTTATATTGATTCACTATGTACGACATCGGACCAGGATCACGCATATCGGTCTCAGGTACGCCTATAATTCTCCATACCGAATAGGTTCAGTACCATGTAATTCAAGCAGCTTATTTCTGAAAGATTCCGATGCAAAGTGATGTGCGTTGAAAGTTGTGTGCCTAACTTATCGGATATGCTATTTTTCGGCTAGTTCTTCAGCATCGCGGAGTATACACTACTGTGTGTATGGTTAACTGTTGACTTGGTCAGTTGATTCTTATTACGGTACTTTGAGCAGCCACTCCAGATAGCGAGAGGAAACAACAACAAGACTAAAAAATTGAATGAAAAATTTCATTGAAAGTTTTCGACGTACGTGCGTCCGCACGCGTGTGCTTGCATTCGTATATCGAGGACACAAGCGAAAAACCTCGAGTCAGGTAGGTATACCATCTTGTGTGTTATCCGTGAAACTGTATAATCAGTATCACAGATTTGAAAAATCTACGGAATTTTTTCAACCAAGAACAATGAAGTATTTTCGTCGCGGCATTTATGTATATCTCGTGTTCAATATAGAATCCGACTTGAATTTCATAAATGTATATCAATAATATCATTATATACATATACATATATATATATATAAATACGGTTTTTGCTTCAGATTGTATAATACAATGCCAATAAATGAGCAAATCCTGCAGTGAAAGTAGGACTATGTTTTTCGTTTTTTCGTTTTTCTTTGCACGCTATCCATACCATTGCATTTTTGCTATAAGCTGGTATATAGTGACCAGTGAAACGCATAACATGATTATACTTGATAAAATATAATAAAATAACGATACAAATTTCTCAGATCCCTCATTACATCTCGTCAGTTTTCAAGCTATTTTCTTTCATTGCTGGAAAAAACTAACCACTGCAACGGATCAAACTATCTCCCTAATATAACTACACCTGCTCATTTTTACATTTCTTGCTCCTCTCAAGAATCAAATATTAGATAAGAATAAAACGCTCGGGAATTACCAACGCGGTCAAAACCGTTGGGTGCAAGATCAAGAACCGTATCCTCCAAGACGTTATTCGAATACCTGGGCGTTCTTCATATTCAAATCTACCTACTCTGTAATCTGATGTAAGTTTCAGAGCTTCGAAGATAAATTTGAAAAGCAATCCTCACTATCATTGCGATAAAAAACTCTTCGGTATTGACCGGTAACAATTATGTAGGAAAACGAAAATTGATGATTCCTCAATTTTCTATTTGCATGTAACACTATGACTGCTCTTACGAATTTCTACCGATGTCGGACCCCGTAAATGAATAGTTGATGCTGTGAACCTTCGTCATACGTATGGCTATAACTTCTATAAACTAAAATATACATAACTGTTATTCGTACAAGCAAATATCTTCCATGCTATACTCCCCAAGTAATATTCTAAATCTTCTTCGCACCTTCTTAATTACTATATAAGACGATCAACACTCGCCTCAAGGTTCTGAGCGTTACAACTGCTACAGACCAGGTAAATCTGATAGATTAACTATATACGACGAGAGAGAATTGAACGATCCACTGCGGAAGATGCTCTGTGCGAGTCGACAATCTCTCTACACGACCATATACATACATTAACATAATCGATCGCCAACGACTGAGTTTCAGCTGATGATCATACTGCCGATGCCGATGCCGATGCCGATGCTAATGCTAATGCGGTTGTTGCTGATGCTGATGATGATGATACTATGCGCAACGATGCCATCTTCCTTTCGAATTCCTTCTATACTCGTGTCAGACGAGGTTTCTTCCAAGGAATTTTCAAGCTAAACAAACAAATCGGCATTCAGGTAACGCGCGCGTTCTAAAGCGATGCTCTCGACCTCTTGTTTGACTACCTCGAGTACATGGCTTCTTTTTCGTTTGTTTTATTTTATATTATTTTTTTTCTCTTGAATATAACAAAAGTCGGTAGAATTCTAGAACCAACAAGAAAGCGAATACGGGGTAACCGGATTTTTGAGAAAATTCTTCAAATCCTCTCAAAATCGTAGGTATTATTACATCTACGTAGGGATCGGTATACACCTATATCCGGTGAATCGATATTCAACTCTCTTTTGGGAGAGAAATTTTTCCGTTTTTAAAAACCCTAATTACTAAGATAGACGTATAGGTATATACTTAGGCGAAAGTTTCACAATAACTAAAACGTCAAAAAATTATTCACACTTGTATAATAATATTTCCGTTTATTCAGTGCTCATTAGAGAAAATTATCGCAAGAGAGATAGAAGAAAATTCTGTCAAGAAACAGAAAAACAGAAGAGGAAAAAAATTACAGAGATTTATCTTAGGAGGGTCCTGAAATTAAAGAAAGAAGAAAGAAAACGTGTCGAAGTACAGCTATATTATACAATATACCTATGCACGTAGTATATGCGTGCATAGACGCCGAATATTCAGATAAAGTTCTTTGATCGTCGATTCTGTTTCCAGATCCAGGTAAAGCCATATTGAAACGAAAGAATTAAATAAAATAAACATTAACTCGTCAGTAGGTCAAAATCTATTACATTCCAGGATTAGTACAGTTCTCTCTCAAACCATATCCACAAGTCCGAGTTCAAGTTCAAGGCAGAAATATTAATTGATGCGAAGTAGCTAGAAACCGGCTAGGATATCAGACACCCATAAATCTAATTTTATAGAGATTAGGAGATGAGATGAAGCAGACGATTTAATAAGAAAAAAACAGCGATAGACAAAATTTTTACTACGGTATTTATTTATTCATAATATTCATCATATTTATATATTCAACATATCGTAATATGCACACGTGATATCTCGTCCATCATCCTCTTCTTCTTAATTCTTGTATTTTCTTATATATTCATATTCATTCGATTATATAATTTAAAAAAATCACTGATCCAATCCATCAATCTCCTCTGGATCACCTCCCATCGCTTTCCAAAATGCAGTTACCAATTCTTCAGCTGCAGCTCGCCTCTGATTCGCTGGTAAAGAAGCGGCGTGTTCTTTCATCGCTAATAATTGACCAAATAATTCCCCAAAGTCTGCATTTTCGCCCCCCATCATACCCTCTGTAATATTATATAAAAAAAAAAAAAAAAACATTCGATTGCTTTTTCGATTTCTCAATTTTCTATCGTAATTTCGACCACAAAAAAAAACACGCGGATTTAACAAAAATTAACTCTATATAAATGCAGAAGCTATTCGAAGCCAACATTTTCTTTAATTTTTAGATTCTTCTTTCTCTTCTTTTTCTATTTTCATTCAATCCAGTTATTACGCCCAGTAACTTGTCCGCCCACGATATAAAAATTCGGAGTTTACACCAAAGTTTGCGCGAAAATAATTAAACTCATTTTTATGGGCACTCACCCAGCATGTGTTCTAGCTGTAAACCCTGAGAGACATTGTGAATTCCGTTCAAATGTACACCTTGCATTTGCTCATCAACTTCTGTGATATCCGTACATGAGTTTTCCGGCAACGTTGAGCCTCCTGAGATGAAGAAAAAAGAGAGAGAGAGTTTGAACTCACAATTCAGTGACTCCTAGACTACGGAAAATGTTAAATGAGTTACATTATCAATTATTTTTCGCTGTAGAAGACTTTTAGAGGCAATACGAATAGACAGTGTGTTAATTGATAAATCGTAGCCGTCATCATACTGCGTACAATACTCAAACATGTGAATAGTACGTGTAAATTGAATATTCCCTGAGGTAAAACACCTTTCAGATCCATGTTCGGCCATGTGTGGGCGTTAAGTGCTTCGACGATTCTTTCCATACCATGTTTTTCATTTTCATCTTCCTCTGAATCATCTGTATTTTCTAGAGCTTCGTTACGATTGAAGTCTACCAGCTCAAATTTATACTGAGTACACCATTCTTGCACTAAAATGGAAAAAAATAGATAAATAAACGAGGATTTCAGCTTAAATGTCAATTTTTTTTTCTTCGCTTAGCCTATTACTTTGAACAATTCTCAGACGATACTGAAAATCATACTTTTCTTTTCACCTTCTTGTTATTTTTATTGTTTTACACGATTTAGAGGGAGAAAGAAGAAAGGCAAAGTTGCAAATGATCGATTGGGATGGGAGAAATGATTGAAAAGTGAAAATCAATTGAAATTCCTTGAGCAAATTTTATAAATATTTTGTAAAAATTACCAACTTACCACGGTCAATGTTATCCGTGTGTGTCGAGGAATCCCAAGCGAGTATTTGCACCTCTGCTTCAGAGAGCGAGCTGATAAGCGGAGCCCACTCGTCAAGTGCATTTGTACCGTTTTCCTTACGATTTCCAACGATAATGTTACAAAATTAGGTGATCAAATGGAACATAGGACATTATTAAATTAATCCAATTTATTACCAGTCGACCCTCGTAGTAAATAACCAAAGCTTCGACACCTTCAGGATCAATTTTTATAAGCGGACTATCGGTTGTGCATAACATAACCTGTGCCTTGTAATATTTGTTATCAATTTCCCAGATGTAGTATTTAACGAGTTCATCCTCGGAAAGTAAATCGTTGCAGCCAATTTCTGAGCAAATTATCATCTCGTTAATTGAGTAATCTTTTCAATTATTTACGACTGCATTCAAAGAGAGTTGTCTAGTAGCTGATGTTTTGTGATTAAATACCTTTGGCGATTTCATCGGCTTTACCAGTTACCGTGCTAGCTATCAGCACGCGTGGTAAATTCATATTTTTTCGATAATTCGAATATTTCTTGTTCTTTTGTAATAATGTTCTATCCGTACTGTTCTTATTCTTATCAGACACTGAAGAGTATGTGGTAGTCCAACTTTTAGGTTAGGATTATCATCTCGACTGCTATAACCAGTTTGGCTGTTTGACAGCAGTCGACCTGACTCGCGATCGATTAATCGAAAACGTAAAGGACACGCGCTTCGAGATTTCACCAAATTTCAAATGCGTCTTGTTATGATGTCGTGTCTAGCGCTTGTGTTTGTTTACATTATGAATGATTTATTATTCATACGTGGTATTTTCTTGAATGAAATTGTGCAACGTGAAAAATCTTGTGATAAAATGAAAAATTGTGAGTGATAATGAATCGTCACAGTGTACTAACTAATTTATTGCTAATTCTTATTGGCAAGAGATGTACGGGTGCGCCGAACACCTGATGAAAGAAGAATAACCCCGTTGATATTCATTACCGATTCTACGCACTGATTCCAGTGTACGAAACTCAGCATGCGATCTGTGAAAATGAACGAGGACTGAGTAATTAGGGTAAGTATTTGGGGATATTACACAACTTATTATGTTAATCGTTAAAGAGTGTATTATTTTGTCATTTTGCGTAACAAGAATGTATTTGAACAAAGAGTCTACGAATCCAAAGCGTTATATTAACGCGCCGAGGATCGGGCGGCGAATGAGGTAAGGTGACCGAGTCACCGAGTGACGGGAGTTCGAAACCGCGAAGCGCGAAGGTAACACCGTAGGGGATGATCAGGCGCTTCCAGCCTCAGTTTCCCCCTCCGGCCAGTTTCGCGTCGCCGCTGTTTGAACGATACAGCGATTCTGTAGAGTAGAAAAGCGCGAAGGACGATGGGGTTGTTAGGTTAGGGCGTGAGGTACCCCGGCCGATGGCTAGTCGTACGTGTATAGGGTCGAGCCTGACGTCGACAAAGTATATCTACTCCGAAAGCACACGGAACTTCAGAAGCGTCGGTGATCTCGGGGAGTTCGGATCGAGGGTAAACTGACCACTGTAAAAAAATAAGGATAACGAGAAAAAGAAGAATTATAATATGATGCCCGGCTGTTAATAATGAATCGTAATAAAGTACAATAAATCCTATGATATAATAATCTTTTCTTATTTTATCCGGATGAATGGAGCCCTTTACGGGTCAAGACATCTGACGCAGATGCTCGGATAGTTACCGTTTGTGACATAAATTGAGACGAAGACCGGGTAAAAATAAATAGAATCGGGTATATAATATATTGCCGTACACCTTCGTTTGATACTGCAGCCTGCGTCAAACTGATCGAACTGTTGTTTTCATTTAACATCATCCCCAATCACATGATCCGGTGATTCCAAGATGACTACTATTTTTCGCAGGCTAATCTCAACCACCCCATTCATCGCCCTTGTCATATTTATCACTGTTTTTCATCGCGGTAAGTTTGTCATTTTTTTCGTCCTCTATAATCAACACATTCATATATGTAAAAGACACACCACCTATGTAGTATGATTACTCTCAGGCTGTAAGAGTATTTTGGTAACATGAAAATGAAAACTGATCATTCTGATTGTAATTTTGCCATTTACGAACCATCTACGATCTATAAAGTGAAATAAAAAGGAAACAAAAACTCGTGCACCTATACATTAAGCCTAGTGTAATTGTTGGTTGAAATATCAATCCCGAAAAGATTTATAGCACTCTCCTTTTTGGTTCTACTATGATATAATTATTATTACAGTTCCTTTCTCATTTTAAACTGACTCTGGATCCTGATTTCAAATCATGTCATGTAATCAAATTTTTTGAGAATTGGAACTAAAATATGTAGTTCGAGAAGTTATTCTTCCATAATCATCATCACCGTAAATATTATACACGGCATTCTTTTGAAATCTGAAAGAATCATAGGAAGAAGCGAAGAATAAAAGTGCTGCAATGTTGGTCCTGTCGTCCGATGAGGCATAAGGCACGTGCGGGTCGCGAAAACGAGGGTAAAAAGCGTACCATAAAGACTAAAGTGTATAAAGAGGACCGACAAGAGGCGGTGAAGCGAATGAGCAGAGGTAGAAGTAGAAGTAAAAGGAGGCGGAGAAGTAGGAGGATTAGAGGTAGGCCCGAAGGCATCGGAGCTCGCAAACAGATATCTCTAAGCAGCTCTAGCGAAGTCGTAAAAAAGTCGCTGGCGTACAGTTGTAGGGTTTCGTTTCGTTCGAAACGGAACCGGGCCCCGGCCCCGGCCCCGGCCTCGTGTCTCATTTCGATAAATGATTTTGTTTCAGACGGAATATAGAACATTGCTGCTATTATATTGCTGACGGTGGTTGGCGATTTGTTATAGGACGTATGTAACACCGTGTCTTCATTGCTTCAACTTCGCAATCTTTGAATATACCGGTTTTTTTTCTCATTCTAATTTTGCAAGTAAAAAGCGTCTTCTGAATATACCAATCCACCTCGTTGAATACATTTAACCCATTTCAGTAATTTTTTGCACTTGTGCATTCTGCTCCCCTTGCCGAGGACGAGCACGTGGCTTCCGCGTCTCTCTCTAAAATTTCGAGATTTCTGGCCCGTAGAAACGTCCCGGTAACCGGCTCCAGTCTCTCCTCCCTGTCAGGGATATCGAGCGACCCACTTTTCCCATGCACAGGCTCATCTCATTCAAGACATTCGGCTCCTGCATGTCACGGGGGCTACTCGTAGATATGCATATACTGAAATATCGGGGCTTTCTTCTTCTTGTTTCTTTATCGTGTTTAACAACGTGTGAAACTATCATTGCTGTGCAATGCAGGTATAACATAATCATGATCGCGAAATTCTCCCGGCTATTGTAACGCGTTGGATTATACGCGTGTATGCAGTATGCGTAATACTTACTTATACCCGCGTATTTTGATTCGGTATGCATACAGGCGAGGTGGGTCGCGCGTAGGAATGCGATACACGTAGGTACTAGCTTACAAACTCCAGATTCCGAATTCAATAAGCAGCTGCTCATAGCTTCTTGCATATGAAAATTCGTTCCTTTTTGGTTTTTTTCAACAGGTAGCTAGGTATATGTCACTCGCTTCGTGACACGGTGACTTAATCTTCGCCTCATTTCAACGACGTCGTATGGTCCATTATCACAAAAGCTACATGTATATTTTCACGCTGTTGGTTAATACGTAGGCATGCGTGGTCAAACTACAAGGGAAAGAGAGCAAGTTCTGAATAAAGAATGAATTATTTCTATTCTCTATTTGTATTATATATAAGTACCACCGCCAGACACAAGAAACTCCCGAGTGCACCGAGAAATAAAGATTTTTCTTCATTGAAAAATTTCGGCCCATATCAGTTTTCATGATTTGTTAGATTGGTTGACGTTATAAACGTCAGCCTCATCAAAATTCAATGTTCAGGCACACAATGTTTTTCCCTTCTCGATAGCGTATCGTAGTAGATGTGTATCCAAGTTGGATTTTTTTCTTTATGTTTCAGTGTGTAGAATCGTATATTGATAGTTGTATAGTACACCTACGGTATGTTGTAGATACGTGTACATAGAAACCTGTGTGAACTTAGCATTTCAGTTGCCAGCATCTCAACAACAACAAAATTGGCAGTTCTAATAGTATCCAGAATAGTTCTATAATTCCTGATAAGTTTCGAAGATAATTCGGTCTATGTTGCCTAACGTTTCGGCAGTGATGTTCCGCCCTCATCAGAGGCTTAAAAAATAGGTTGATTAACGTGATACGCGAAATTCAATTCAATTTCAATTTTTTTATGCGGCTGAAGCTGGCGTCCAGAGTTAGTGGCCACGAGCGTAAATCCTGCAAAAATAGGGTACGAGGCCCCTGATCATAAAATCGTTAAAGCATGCTCGGAAAATTCTGAAAAAAATCACGAAACTTCTCGTTCGATTGTAGAATACGATTACGTTTCGACTTTGGCGTAGCGCGGCTACGTTGTTCATCAAATGATTATCAAACAATGCTGGCAACTGAGATGCTAAGTTCACACAGGTTACATAGAATCGGTGCAAGAATAACACAAAACTTATTTTGTGTAAAGCTTGGTGCTTAATTATGCACGTACTGTATGCGCCCGCTATAATTCAAGGCTGTGAGCTAGTAGGTTGCGTAGGTAGGTATGTACCTATAGACAGGTTGGGTAAGTGTACCCATATAATGTGTGAGATATTCTGGAACACATGCGATATTTCATATCTCTTTGACGCTATTAAGCGCCCAACTGCATTCGAGCGACATGATATATATACTATACATATTATATACCCCGACGACGCGCGACGGACGGGATCTTCTCACGTCACATATACTGGATTCTGCAATCTCTTGTGGTCTCACTTTATTATTATCCATCTCTTATGTTAGTTATACTTTTAGCAGATCATGAGCCCACGAGAAATGAAGTTCTTTGTATAAGTATAAGCTAGTGTTTTTCTAGAATCACGTATACGGAAGGTGCGATCTCGTATGCAACTGATCATGATGCCATACGAGGTATAAATTATCATACAACTCATAGTATAGCACTGCGGGAATTAGAGGAGCGGTCGCGGAACGATCTTGCAGTGTGCATGGTGCCCTCTTATGTTCCTGATCAAATGTCGGACAAATGTCAACTGGTTGCAAGCTTAAACAACAAGTATTATAATTCATATATTCGCTCACGTTCGTTACTCGTCATTGTTGATTTGAGCATCTTCCATATACCCAATGAATACAATGATTTGGGAACGAGAATAGGTAAATCAAATGCACATACGTAGCATATATTTCCCAGCGGATATTACGGCCGCGCGGTTGCTACTGTTATACCGCGCTATTGCTGATGTTACTAATAATCCGGGAGGTATAGCCTTACCGAATGACTTGTGATCGAGGGACATGTAATCCTCGATGAGGATTTCGGTAAAACATATTTTCACGCCGATCGAGATCGACTCGAGATCGCTCGAAAGGTCGAGAAAACGCAAGGTCCCAAAAATCTCCTTTCCCCCACGAATTTACCGAAAATTGAAAAATCCCATCTGAGGATTTCGATGAAACGTATTCTGTCGCCCGTCCCGATCGATTCGAAACGGCTCGAAACGTCCGGAAAACACGGCCCCGCGACACCTTCCGAACCGCCAAAAATCTGTCCGAAACGTACAAGATATGCACGGCTGACGCATAACGGCCTCCTTCCACGATGCAGCTGACTATTTTTTTTCGTTGTCGGTATGATGCTGATAATTTATGAGGAAAACATCAGCCGGTTTTTTCACAAGTTTGACACCCTCCCGCCACCTACGCCCACCGCGGGTGCGTCAGCTGACGCCTGGTTTACTTATCAGTCATACCAGATCTATCGCAAAAGGTACCGATATCTCGGCGTAAAAACACTACCTAAAATGCAGCGCTACATCCCGTATACTATGAAGGCGACGTGCATATCTTTAGAATCGCAAAGAAAACTAATCGCGTAGCAAAGTAGGTACATTATAGGTATATACCATACGTGTTATGCATTTATATCATATGGTCGAATAGGTCACGTTAATTGTAGGTATACGTACTAAGCATTCATGCGAAAAAATCAACGCGCGTATTATAACTGCACGGCGTATATCAGCTACCACTTTACGTATATCCTAGATGCGAACCCAAATCGCTCCGCGCACGGCTGTGGTAAACCTGAGAAAATTACGCTGTGCGTATCCAACGTCCAATGTACGACTCAAAACTTAAAAAGTACTCGAAATTTCCATGAATCTCTACCTACCTCCGTGCGTCACTTCTTATACCTACGTGACTGTTGACTCTTGTTCATAGGCTGCAGCCTCTTTCTCACGTCGACGTCTTGTCTCATATATATAGGTATAACTATAAGCACCTTAGTTGTAAGTCGCCAACCTCTCGAGCCATATACAATAATATCAATATACGTAGGTATATGAGAAATAGTTAGAAGTACATTGCATGTATAATGACTTCATAGGGTTTCATTGACTGTATTTTCAATCGATTAAGGAATAAGGGTTGAAAACTACGTCATTAGAATGTGTGTAGCGTGTAATACACCTGCAGTGGTGGTATAGTAGAACTGATGACCCAGTTTGACGAATTATATCTGCCATGTCAGCTCGCTGTCCGTATATACCTACCTGTATATTAAATATATTACCTATATACTGATCCTGACGACCGATCTCCAACGCTTATATAACGTACACCTCTCCGTATATGTATATAATATGTAATATAGAACTACCCTCGTATGTCTGTTTCGTATATAATACCGCACGCGATAATCGTTGCGACATTACAATCAGGTGAACAAGACCTCTGATCACAGGATGCTGATCAATACCTAAATCAATTTCGTATTACAATCCAATCAAGAAATTCAAATAATAGCATAGGAGAGGCTGAAATTAATAAAAATTTGAAGAGAAGCTGCCTAAAATAATCCCAAATCTTGGTTTTTTCCTCGTTACAACAAAATTCTTACGGACATCAAGACATGGAGTGAAGTCTATGATCTATATGTATCATTATCGCGCAAGTTATTCTATCTTGTCCAAATGATCGTTGTATAAACGTCGCGTGTCGGAAACGATACAAGAAGTTTGACAAATGGATTGTAGTCGTACTATCTATTGGTATTACATTATGAATATATGTTGATCTTGAGTTATACACCCAGAAAAATGCCTAACTCGCATCAATCGAAACTTATTCGAATGAATGCATATCGTTTATTTATACATAAACCTATTAGAGTTTCACTAAATTTGATTTGACTTTTGTTGAAGGTAAAGATAACTTTCCTTGCTTCCAATATAGGCACTCATGTCAAGTATGTCAGTTTAATCGAATCTAGAGTACGCATTTTTCCTGGTGTAGTGATCATTAACATTAAAACCATTAACTCTGGTTTTTCACCCGTCCATCACATTCTCATTGACTTTTGTTGATTTCATTGTATTGTTACCATTTAATTTATATTTTTGCAGGAGAAGCGATCGTCTGTTATCAATGTAACAGCGAATACGATCCTCGATGTGGCGACCCCTTCGACTCTTATACTCTGGGTACAGTGAATTGTAGTTTTCAACCAAGACTGGAACACCTTGGAAATGCCGAACCCACTCTTTGCAGGAAAACATCCCAAAAAAGTTTGTTAATCGATATATTATTATTCGACATGATAAATACAAATGAGGCTGAAGTTTATGACGCTAGAACAACGAAGTCAAGGGAAATAATATCAGCTGTTTCGCCACATAAACGTTTTCGCGAAAAGTATCGGCGAAAATTGCATTTGTCACGAAAATACTTAGATTACGAGACAGCTGATACTATTTTTCGTTAACGTTGGAATTCCTTCAATTTATAGTTCATGGACAAACGCGGGTTGTCCGAAACTGCGGTTTTATAACGGACTCCAGGGACGACGGTGAATGCATGCGGAGGAGCGGTACTCACGATGTTCATAGTACATTTTGTTCGTGTACCACCGATCTATGCAATAAAGGTAATGTTAAATTACCGTCATCACTATTCAGTTTCTTAGCTACATCGTTTACTGCAATGATCTCATGGAAATCTTACAATTATAATTTCAACCAGTTTTGAGACTTCGTATATTTAATCGTCACCTATTTACACTAAAACGAATATTTTCTTGAATCAACCAGATCTACGATTGAACAAATTTGTGCTTAGAGTTGAAACAAAATTTCTTAGAATCGAACAAATTTTTGGTGATATTAATAAATCATTCTTTAGTTGATACAACAAAACTTGTTCTTTGTGTGTAATATTTTAACTCACAATTATATTGTTATTTGAACGTCATGAATTATTTGTTATTATGCTAATCGGTAGGGTTATTAATTATTATGATTATTATTACTATTAGACCAACAATTCAATTGAAATCATCGTTTTATCTATTGTTCATTTATGTATTCATCATCTGATTCATGTGAATTTGAAGAATAAAGAAAGGTTGGTGGTTTATTACCATGGTGATCATTAAATGCAAATACAAAACGGTATGAACAGTGACTAACAAAACTATCAAATACGTCTAAATAGCAAAAATATAATTAGACGATATAATTTTGCCAATAATAATCGATAATTCCTACTATCCCATATTGTAAACGTTACGGAAAGCCTCATTACAGGATCAGTGAGAGAAATGAACGAAAAACTTAGTAAGAATAGTACAAGAAATCGTAATATCTTGTTCAATACATTCGAAATATTCAGACCCAAGATTACCTGCAGCACCTGCGAGATGCATGGCTTAAACTCGAAGCGTATTATAGAAAATGTTATTCATTGATTTATTTATTTATTGCAAAATATATGAGCGTAGCCCACAATTAAAACAAATCATCCAAGGTGTACAAAAAATAGAAGCAGGGTAGCGGGACGGGAATAGCAAGGCAAGCGTAGAGAGAGGAAAAGAAACAACACGGCCAGATGATGTTATTAATATAATTGTCAATGTCGACAATAAAACGTGAAATTTATTGAATATATACAATAGTATATATAGGTGTGTATAGATATAGGGTAGAAGCACTAGTTGTCGACGTCTTGAAACACGGGACCAGTAATGGACCTTCGCATGTGTTGAATTATATTTACCTATATGCCTGTACCTATGTATGTGGAAGCGAAGAAGTGAACCGACTCGATGACTGATGCCTGTACCCTATTTTGTTTCAATTAAAAGAATCGAATGAATTAATTATTTTAGGAAGCAAATGAAGTAATATAATTACGAATAAAAGTCAAGGCTACGTATAAAAGGCAATCGGCAATAATGATAAATAATAATAATAGTAAATATGAGGACTATGAAGCAATTGATACTATAGCATATAGTAATTTATACAGATTTTTAATGTAATTGGCTAGAAGAATTGATGTATACTAGGTATGTCCATAGGAGAATGTCTCCGATGTTTAATTGTTATTAATCTTATTGTTAATGAATTGATATATTATACGTAATTTATCCCGAGTTTCCCTGGCAGACACCAAACACGCGTGCATTCCCTATATAATTACCACCTATATTAAACGAGCGCGATCTCATCTGTGCTTGATGACCATTATGCCTGTATCAAATATTTATTATACACAATACCTATCGCAATATATAAATTTGAATACAATTCATCAAAGGGTTGAATAATCAATTATCATCTTGAAAATTGAGACTCGAAAGTTCATTTATAATAGCGTATATATGCCATTATAGAAATTATGAGTGTAGTATATGAATGAATAAACAATCACGCTATAAAATTGCTGGTGAATAATATTCCGAGTTGGTCGATTTTCATTAACTTCTTCATTGAAGTCTGATGCTCAACATAAAAATAAGAATTTGAACCACATATTCAATTCCTTTTGCTAAATAATCGAATATCCTTCAGAATCAAGTGAAATTATCCGTTTAATTGGCAATAATATATGAAATGATATGAAATTTCGTCGGTATCGAATTTATGGGTGATGGTATGTTAGTATTACGGACGACACACCAGTCTTTCAATTGATAACGATTGTGCGTTCATACTATACTACACATTGTTAACGTAATCGACTTACGTTCTTCTGTTACGCAGTCATTTCATGTATTTTAAATGATAATGTTTTGTGGATGTATTTACCTTGATACCTCAAATTGTATGTACCTGTATTATCACAAATTTGTTAAAAGTTCATATATTATCAATATGAAATTTCACATAGTCAGATCATCGTGTGAATTGCAAATTAATTAGAAGTAATTCCAATCTCGATATAACTGTTACTATGCGGATAATTCATTATTGAAATTAACAATCACAAAATGCAAAAACACCCATATCCGCGTTTCACAAAATTAAAAATCCTTCAGCCAAATCATATTGATCTGTCATTTCACTTTTAAATCTACCAAACATATCTGAAACAAACTCTTACCTATCCCACCTGGGCTCAGTTTTGGAACATATTTAATAAAATTATCACCATTGTGGACAAAAAATTAAAAAAGAAATCTATTAATATACGATTATGATCTTTCGGAGTATCTATCAATCTCGTAAAGGCTTTTGGAAGATCAACTAAGTGGTTGAATGAATGAGGAATATATATACTATCATGACAATCTTATAATTGTTAATCATATATTGAAGAAGTTACAATTGAATCGTATAACATTTCTAAAACGTGGGGGGTTTGAATAACATATCTTATATTATGTATCCAATGTGAATATAAAATGACGTAAAAAAGTAAATGTTAGTACTTACCTTGTCAACTTTCATGCAACTGTATGTTCGAGACTTAGTTGGTTTTTAAATTTGATCAAATAACAGCTGTAGTTCTTAATCAGAAAAAAATCGAACAGACTAAGCTTAAGGAAAGAACGCTGTTTCAAAATTGTATTATGTAATATTGGAAAATATGTACCTTTACTCGGAGGCAATGTATACGTAAATATTATGCATATTATTAAGCCGAAAAATGGTCATGTATAGAATATACACATTGTACCAATAAAGTTTTAAGTGGTTACCGAAAAAAGAATGTATTCATATCTCTTTACAATATCCTTATACCAAAAACTAAAAATGATTCTAATATTCGATAGTCAATAGTCGGAGACGAACAATTTGAACTTAAATTTTCATAGAATTACATTGTAGATTATAATACAAGTCACGGATCTCTCCGCATGTAATTCAATATTGGGAGTTATTGAAAACGCCCCCCTACTATATCAGATGATAATCGATTTCCGACGCCTCCCGTTGGTCAGTTTGATTGAAACATTGCTTATGAGAAGATCTTTATTCCGTGAAGAATGTTACATATAGTGGATATTCATTAAAATTCCGATTTCACTCAATCTTTAATAATATAATAATTCACTTTGAAATGATCCTGTGGTGGTCTCAACGGCTTTCTATAGCCCTTGCACTCAGCATCACCTTATTCGCATCCTCTTCCCGCGCATGGTTGAATGAGAGGTAAGTGAAGTTGGTTTTCTCACGTGCTTAGCTAATCGGCTTATTGTGCACAGAATATACTATCTCAAATCAAAATTTTTAGGCCTGTGATAGAGGTGCGTGATGGAAACCTATTCATCACTAGTGCATTGGATAGAAATATAACGCTGCAAACTCTTGGTGCAAGTTCTGTCAATATTAATGGAATAAATGTGCTTCAAGTTGCTTCATCGGTAAGGCCAGATTAATTTCCTCGGTTCATAAAGGACAATATTAAGAATGAGGATGTCTCTTTTTCTTTTTTCTTAACTGGATATTCTGTGAACCTAACTTTACAAGAATGAGAAAGTTATCTACAGACTGCAAAATTCATATCTCGAAAATTATACAGGCTCGTGACGCCTCGCAACTTGTTGAAAGATGGAGAGCGGGCGCTCTTGTTGACATCGAAAACACACTAGCAAGGCTTGTGCATACCGTCGAAGGTCGTTTCGGTCTACTGACCAGGGTAAACAACCTTGAATCTGAAACTAGTTCAAATACGACTGCAGTTGGACCCGATACAAGACCTAATGGTCGTCCCGGTGTAAGCATCGATTTTGAGTTTTCTGTTTTTCCTTCTTCGCTCTCTCGTTCTTTGTTGTTTTTTTCGATTGGCCCTATTTCTTCTCTCTAGATACTATATTGTTTATAGAATAAGTTGGATTTCATTTTTATATTTCTGTAGCCTTCGATCGATGCTATTGCCCGAAGACGAATTGACCGACTCACTGCACGAGTAAGTACTCGCATGATTTCCATCTTGCATTCCCTACTGAAAATTTCCAGGTGGAAATCTATGGATAAACCTATATGGTCTCCCTATAGGAATTTGGAACTGGGCATCTATGTGATTCCATGGAGTTCAACATGGTTTCCTATAATTATCCAGGACTACTCCTATATGTGTATTGAAAATATACAAGTGGATATTCAAAATATATTCAATTACACATAGGAGTCTGCCTGGATTTTATAGGAAACCATGTTGAAATCCATGGAATCCCAAAGATTCCCAGTTCCAAATTCCTATAGGGAAACCATGCATATCTAGGTTTATCCATAGATTTCCACCTGGAAATTTTCAGTAGGGTTCACTCTGAATTATTCTAGAAGATGAATAATATTTTCTTGTCACCTTGTATTCTTTATTATCATCATCATTCCTGCTACTTGGGAGTAAGGCAGCCCGTGCTTTTGATCCACAGGTGCGTCAAACGGAGGCACAAATCACACTGCTCCTCAGAAAAATGCAGACCGACGAATGCGCTAGTAATCCCTGCCAAAATGGTGGTACTTGCGAGGATATGCTTGATGCATATAAATGCCGTTGCACAGAGGGCTGGGAGGTGAAATTTTGTTTATTTTATTACCTGAACTTTCTGCACACACAGTTTATTAATCATCCACGGTGCCCCATTTGGAAATTTTTGCAAAGCACTTACCCACCTTCATATAAGACTCGTCTCAAAGTTCATCATACCCTCTGAAAGCTCCAGACTTGAGACTTGAATTGTTGGAGAAAAGGCTCATACCTTGGATATTACTTGCTATTACAGGGACCCCAGTGCAATGTTGATATCAACGAATGCTCGAGGTACCAGGGCACGGACCTAGGTTGTCAGAATGGAGCGACTTGTCTGAACCTTCCTGGAACTTACCAGTGAGTTTAGATTCTTAAGAAAAAAATCAAAGAGGAAACAATGAAAAAAAAGGCTTCAAACGAAGTCATCTAATACTAATATTCATCCTTTTCCAACAACAGTTGTGCCTGTAAACAGGGATGGTATGGCATTCATTGTACACAACAGTTGAACAATTGCAGTAATGAGAATTCTCACGAACTCTGTGGCCATGGTGTTTGCATCAATAAACCGAACTCGAATCCTAGCTACACCTGTATTTGTGACCAAGTCAGTAATAATATAACACATACACTATTAATTTCGTTATAGGGTATATATAGTCAATAAATCTTCACAATATTAACGATTGCTGTACAAAATATTTCCTAGGGCTGGAAATCTGAGGCTGGGAATCCTGCCTGTACAAAAGACGTTGATGAATGTGCAGAAGACCATCCCCCGTGTTCGGTGAACCCCATGGTACAGTGTATCAATGTTCCTGGAGCTTTCTATTGCGGTGCCTGTCCTCAGGGATATAATGGGAACGGATACTACTGTTCGGACATCGATGAGTGCGCTATTAATAACGGTGGCTGTAGTATTTCCCCATCTGTTCAGTGCATTAACACATTGGTGAGGATATGTGAACGGGATCAATAATTGTGAAAACTGAAAGAATTATAAATATTTCAAGATTCAGTCCCTTTGCCACTTAATAATTCTCAGGAAGATTCCAAACAATTTAATTTTTTTCGTAGGGTTCAAGAACATGTGGCCCTTGTCCTGCCGGCTATCAGGGTGACGGTGTTACTTGCACTTACGTGGGATCTTGTAGAATAAATAACGGTGGTTGCCATCATCGCGCGACCTGTATTAACTTCCCAGGGATGAGTGACATGTATGTACAATGCCGTTGTCCAGCAGGATACATCGGCGACGGAATGGGACCAAATGGCTGCCAGATTAATCTTAATCCAGGTGTTTCGGCATGCAGTAGCAACCCTTGTGGCCACGGAACTTGTATTTTGGATGGAATGTTTAGTTATACTTGTAGATGTGATCCTGGATACACTGGTAAGTTAATTCACTATCAATTAACAAAATGAGAATGCTTAAGATTCTTTGTCTAATATTAGGAAGGAACTGCGAAGATCAGGCTAATCCCTGCGATCCAAATCCGTGTAAGAATCAAGGAACTTGCAGTATTTCCGCTCAAAATAGAGCCGTCTGTACATGCCAATCAGGATTCTCTGGATCACGGTGCGGAAAACAACGAGCAAGTTGTGGAGAAGTTATACACCAGTCAGCGGGAAGCTTACAGTTTCCATCAACTGGCAGTAACTACCCACCCGGCTTAAGCTGCGCCTGGGTTCTCGTCACCAATAGCTCCATGGTTCTCAATCTCACTTTTACTGCTTTCAATTTAGAACAATCTCAAGATTGCGAGTTCGACTTTGTACAGGTGATGTTTTTCTACTTCTCTTTCTGTTTTAACTTAATACCTTGTTTTAGTTATTCAGATGTGTTTTAAACAGAAAAATTATACTTCTATAGATCCATGATGGTCTAACAGCTGGAGAACAACTGATCGGAAGATACTGCGGCGATAACTTGCCTCATGGTGGAAATATAATATCTTCCATAAATGCTTTGTACCTGTGGTTTCATTCAGACAAAAGTATCAACAGTGATGGATTCACTTTGGAGTGGCATTCTGTAGTTCCGCAATGCGGAGGTGAGATAACTGCGGATCATGGATCTGTGAGATCGCCCGGATCTCCAGGAAAATATCCGAGCGATAGAGACTGCATATGGCATATCAGCGTCACTCCAGGAAAACGAATTCAATTTCTTTTCTTCACTGTCATGTTCGAGGAGCATCCAACTTGCGCATATGATTACCTAGAGGTATTTTTCATCCCACAATCTACAGCGAACTATGCCCTAATAGTTAACAGATAATTGTATAATAGATAATATAATCCTCAACTAAAACTTTACTTTCCATCAAAGATAAAGAATGGACCAAGCAGCGATGATCGGCAGTTAGGAATTTATTGTAATCATACTCATCCTCCGCCACTCATTACCTCTGAAGATGAAGTCTGGCTCCACTTTCATTCAGACCATGCTGGACAAGATTTGGGCTTCCAAATGACTTTCTCCAGTATAGAAGGTAAAGAAGAAAAGTGTTAGAAAACATATCGTTTCGAAACGCATAATTCACTCTGTTGTTGATAATATTTATTTTCTAGGATCACCGGGATGCGGAGGAGTATATACAGCCAATTCAGGCAGCATTACTTCACCTAATTTCCATGATGAAAGATATGGCTCGCTTTTGGATTGCGAATGGAAAATACAAATACCAATCGGAGAGCGAATTCAGATAACATGGATTAGTTTTGAACTGGAAAGATCTCGTAGTTGTCTATTTGACTTTGTTGAGGTCACTATCTTTGGATAATTTTGACAAATATCAATTCCCCCGAATCCCTCCATTTCTATCATATCTAAATGTGATTTTGAATTTAGGTGTTCGATGGAGCGAACAGAGAAGCTCCGTTAGTCGGAAGATACTGCGGCAAGAGGATTCCTGCCAGCATATTATCTACGTCAAATATCTTACTGATAAGATTCAAGTCGGATTGGTCTTGGAACGAAAAAGGTTTTAGATTAAAGTACGAAGTTTGGTGCGGCGGAGAGTTCACTGAGACAACTGGCGTCATAAAATCACCATATTATCCAAATCCCTATCCCGCATCTAGAACCTGTGTTTACACAATAATACAACCACCTGGCAAAGCAATAGAACTGACTTTCCAAGACATGGATATCGAGGGTTCAGATTACCCTAATTGTTATTATGATTATTTGGAAATACACGACGGTGACAATGAGAATTCCACAAACATCGGCACTTATTGTGGAACAAATTCTTCTATTCCTGAATTTCCCATTTTATCGACACACAATTATTTGTGGCTTAAGTTTACTACCGATTCTAGCGCCCAAAATCACGGATTCATGGCTACCTACACAACCATCGATCGAGGTAGGCACAATTCCATATAATCGAAACAATGAATAAAGAAGAATAGATCGACTAACATAATACAATTCTTTTTTCTGGTGAATAGGATGCGGAGGAATTCTCAAAGACCCTTCAGGTATTATCCAGACACCATCTGATAACAATAGATACAGAAACCGGGAAGACTGTACATGGGTAATCCAAGCACCCGCAGGATTCATTATACAACTTATTTGGCTTTCATTTGATCTGGAATCCCACGCTTCCTGCATCCTCGACTATGTCAAAATTTCAGAGAATTTCACTAGCACTTCACAACAGGATCTGGGAGTGTTAGTTCCAATATAAACGGTTCCAAATATCTCCGAAACCAAGACTGCACTTATAGTTTCATTGGAATACTTCTCTTTTCGTTCAGATGTGAATAACATAGATCTTCTTTCAGATATTGCGGTTCTACAAAACCCCCTACAATTACTTCACAGTCGCAAATAGTTACGATCAAATTTCATACCGATGCTTCTATAACGATGGAAGGATTTACAGCTACTTACATATTTGTCGATGCCTCAATGATGTGCGGAGGATATTTCTCCCTGTCAACTGGTATCATTAAATCACCCAATTATCCCGAGCATTATCCAACTAATAGGGAATGTGAGTGGATCATCAACGCCCCTAACAAACATCAGGTGGTATTAACTGTCAAGAAATTCAAGATTGAGAGTCACTCAAGCTGTGGATTTGACTACCTTGAAATTAGGTAAAGCTGTATACCACCTTATCTCGTATTTCGCTTCTTTATTTTATAATTATTCCGAAAAACGATTGAAACATGGAAGCATTAATTCATTATAGAAATGGGGGCTTGCCAACGTCTCCTCTCCTTGGAAAATTCTGTGGTACGGAGATCCCGACGCAACTGAAAAGTTTCGGCAGTCAAATGTACCTCAAATTCAAATCAGATGTATCACGAACCGACGAGGGTTTTGCCATAGAATGGGACAGCAGTACCATCGGTAAGATAATTATAGACGAGAGAAATTTTGCCCTCTCGTTTAATGACTGTTCTTTATTGATCAATGACAGGTTGTGGCGGCACTTTCACTACCACCAGAGGTACAATTTCATCACCGGGTTATCCTCAGCCTTATAGCCACCAGGCTGAATGCAATTGGAAAATTAAAGTCTCTGCTGGCAGTGTTATTCAATTCGTAATAGTAGACCTTGATCTTGAAGAGCACATACAATGTCACTATGATTACATAGAGATTTTCGAAGGATATACACGTGGTCGGAATTTGGGAAAATATTGTGGGAGCGATCATCCTCTACAGATAGAAACCTCCTCAAATATGGCGAACATTCGTTTCCGCACCGATTGGAGTAACGCTGGTCGTGGTTTTCACATAAATTACAAAGCTGGCAAGTACACGCATTAACCATTCGAGTGTCATTGCCGTTCAGACTACCGTGATCAGAGAACTTGGATATAATATTCATTGTAATATGTTACAGTATGCAACCACAAGCTTCACACATTCCGAGGCGTTATCGAATCTCCGAATTTCCCAAACAATTATCCAGATCATACCAACTGCACTTGGATAATCGATGCACCGATTGGCAACAAACTCAACATTACATTTTCTCATTTTGACTTAGAAGAAGGTCTCGATGACTCTTGCACGTACGATTATTTAAGGGTATCAGAAGGTACCGACAATACACCTAATAGAGAATTAGGTACATTCTGTGGATCCAATATACTACCGCATAAAATAGTCTCTGAGGAACACCAAGTCTTCATTCATTTCCGATCCGATAGTTATGATGTATCTAATGGTTTTCGCCTGGAATGGGTCGTCAATGGTAATTTAAATATTGACATTTTATCAAATACCAAATACACGAACAATTATTTGAGCTTTTCAATGCTATATTGAAACTCACAGGTTGCGGTGGTTTCTTGACTCGCCCAGAAGGGACGATTACTTCTCCAGGCTACCCAAATCCATATTCTGTTGGTGTTGACTGCGAATGGAATATCGAAGTGGATTATATGCACAGTATAGAAGTTACATTGAATGATGTGCAGTTAGAGAAGACGCCGCAATGTAGTTTTGATCAACTTATGGTATATAGCGGAGAAGACGATACCGCACCTAAATTAATAG
>OY720666.1:12165095-12247095 GCA_963170745.1 Phymatocera aterrima | reverse complement strand
CTTCCCTTTCCTTCCATTCCCATCCCTCCCCTTCCTGTCTCTTTCCTTTCCTTCCCTTCCTTCTCGTCCCTTTCCTTCCCTTCCCGTCCCTTTCCTTCTCTTCCTTTCACTTCCCTTCCCTTCCCTTTCCTGCCCTTACCTTCGCTTTCCTTCCCTTCACTTCCCTCCCCTTCCCTTACCTTCCCTTCCCTTCCCTTCCCTTCCCTTACCTTCCCTCCCCTTCCCTTCCCTTCCTTTCCCTTCCCTTCCCTTCCCTACCCTTCCCTTCCCTTTCCTTCCCTTCCCTTCCATTGCCTTCCCTTCCCTTTCCATCCGTTCCCATCCCTTCCCTTTCCATCCCTTCCCATCCCTTCGCTTGCCTGCCCTTCCCTCCTCAACCCTTCACTTCTCTGCCCTTTCCTTTCCTTCCCTTTCCTTCCCTTCCCTGCGCTTCCCTTCCCTTCCCTTCGTTTCCGTTCCCTTCCCTTCTCTTCCCCTCCCTTCCCTTCCCTTCCCTTCCCTTCCCTTCCCTTCCCTTCCCTTCCCTTCCCTTCCCTTCCCTTCCCTTCCCTTCCCTTCCCTTCCCTTCCCTTCCCTTCCCTTCCCTTCCCTTCCCTTCCCTTCCCTTCCCTTCCCTTCCCTTCCCTTCCCTTCCCTTCCCACCCCTTCTCTTCCCTTCCCTTCCCTTCCCTTCCCGCCCCTTCCCTTCCCTTCCCATCCCGTCCCGTCCCTTCCCTGCCCTTCCCATTCCTTCCCCTTCCTTCCCTTCCCTTCATTTCCCTTTCCTTCCCTTCCCTTTCCTCCCTTTCCCTTCGCTTCCCGTCCCTTTCCATCCCTGCCCTTTCCTTCCCCTCTTTTCCCTGCCCTACAATTCCCTTTCCTTCCATTCCCTTTCCTCCCCTTTCCCTTCCCTTCCGTTACCTTCCCTCCACTTCCCTTCCCTTCCCTTCTCTTTCCTTCCCGTCCCTTCCCTTCCCTTCCCTCTTCGTCCGTTCGCTTCCCTTCCCTTCCCTTCCCTCGCCTTACCTCCCCTTCCCGTCCATTCCCTTCCCTTCCCTTCCCTCCTCTTCCTTTCACTTCCCTTCCCTTCCCTCCCCTTCCCTGGGCTTCCCTTCCCTCCCCTTCCCTTGCCGTCCCTAACCTTCCCTTCCCTTCCCTTCCGTTCCCTTCCCTTCCCGTCCCGTCCATTTCCTTCCATTTTCTTCGCTTTCCTTCCCTTTCCATCCCTTCGCTTCCCTCCCCTTCCCTCCTCAACCCTCCACTTCTCTGCCCTTACCTTCCCTTCCCCTTCCTTCCCTTCCCTTTAATTCCCTTCCCTTCCATTCAGTTCCCTCCACTTCCCTTCCCTTGCCTTCCCGTCCCTTTCCTTCCCTTCCCTTCCCTTCCCTTCCCTGCCGTTTCCTTCCCATCCCTTCCCTCCCCTTGCCATGCCGTGCCTTCCCTTCCCTTCAGTTCCCGTCCTTTCCCTTGCCGGCCCTTCCCTTCCCGTCCCTTCCCTTTCCGTCCCGTCCCTTCCCTTCCCTTCCCTTCCCTTGCCGTGCCTTCCCTTCCCTTCCCTTGCCTTCCCTTTCCTTCCCTTTCCTTTCGTCCCCTTCCCTTCCCTTCCCTTCCCTTCCCTTCCCTTCCCTTCCCTTCCCTTCCCTTCCCTTCCCTTCCCTTCCCTTCCCTTCCCTTCCCTTCCCTTCCCTTCCCTTCCCTTCCCTTCCCTTCCCTTCCCTTCCCTTCCCTTCCCTTCCCTTCCCTTCCCTTCCCTTCCCTTCCCTTCCCTTCCCTTCCCTTCCCTTCCCTTCCCTTCCCTTCCCTTCCCTTCCCTTCCCTTCCCTTCTCTTCCCTTCCCTTCCCTTCACGTCCCGTCCCTTTCCTGCCCTTCCCATTCCTTCCCCTTCCTTTCCTTCCCTTCATTTCCCTTTCCTTCCCTTTCCTTTCCTTCCCTTCCCTTCCCTCCCCTTCCCTTCCCTTCCCTGCCCTTTTCTTCCCTTCCCTTCCCTTCGCTTCCCTGCATTCGCCACCCCCCTTTCCCTTCCCTTCCCTTGCCTTGCCATCCCTTCCCTTCCCTTCACTTCCCTGCCCTTTACATCCCTTCTCTTCCCTTCCCTTCCCTTCCCCTCCCTTCCCTTACCTCCCCTTCCCTTTCCTTCCCTTCCCGTCCCTTTCCTTCCCTTCGATTCCTTTTCCTTCTCTTCCCTTCCCATCCCTTCGCATCCCTTCCCTTCCTTTCCCTTCCCTTCCCTTCGCTTCCCTTTCCTTCCCTTCCCGTCCCTTTCCTTCTCTTCCTTTCACTTCCCTGCCCTTCCCTTTCCTTCCCTTCCCTACCCTTCCCTTCCCTTCCCTTCCCTTTGCTTCCCTTCCCTTCCCTTCCCTTCCCTTCCCTTCCCTTTCCGTCCCTTCCCTTTCCTTGCCGTCCCTTGCCTTCCCTTCCCTTCTCCTCCCTCCCCTTCCCTTCCTTTCCCTTCCCTTCACTTCCCTTCCCTTTCCTTCTCTTCCCTACCCTTGCCTTCCCGTCCCTTCCCTTCCCTTCCCTTACCTTGCCGTGCCATCACTTCCCTTCCCTTGCCATTCCTTCCCTTCCCTTCCCTTTCTTTTCATCCCCTTCCCTTCCGTTCCCTTCCGTTCCCTTCTCTTCCCTTCACTTCCCTTTCCTTCCCTTCCCTTCCCTTCCCTTCCCTTCCCTTCCCTTCCCTTCCCTTCCCTTCTCTTCCTTCCACTTCGCTTCCCTTCCCTCCCCTTCCCTTCCCTTCCCTTTCCTTCCCTTCCCTTCCCTTCCCCTCCCTGCCCTTCTTTTCCCTTCCCTTCCCTTCCCATCCCTTCTCTTTCCTTCCCTTCCCTTCGCTTCCCTTTCCTTCCATTCCCATCCCTCCCCTTCCTGTCTCTTTCCTTTCCTTCCCTTCCCTTCTCGTCCCTTTCCTTCCCTTCCCGTCCCTTTCCTTCTCTTCCTTTCACTTCCCTTCCCTTCCCTTTCCTGCCCTTACCTTCGCTTTCCTTCCCTTCCCTTCTCTTCCCTTCCCTACCCTTCCCTTCCCTCCCCTTCGCTTCCGTTCGCTTCACTTCCCTTCCCTTCCCTTCCCTTTCCCTCCCTTCCCTTCCCTTCCCTTCTCCATCCTCTGGCTTTTATTCCCTTTCCTTCGCTTCCCTTCCCTTCCCATCCCATCACTTCCCTCCCGTTCCCTCCTCATCCCATCACTTCTCTGCCCTCCCGTTTCCTTCCCCTTCCTTCCCTTCCCTTCCCCACCCTTTCTCTTCCCTTCCCTTACCTTCCCGCCCCTTTCCTTCCCTTCCCTTCACTTCCCTCCCCTTCCCTTACCTTCCCTTCCCTTCCCTTCCCTTCCCTTCCCTTACCTTCCCTCCCCTTCCCTTCCCTTCCTTTCCCTTCCCTTCCCTTCCCTACCCTTCCCTTCCCTTTCCTTCCCTTCCCTTCCATTGCCTTCCCTTCCCTTTCCTTCCGTTCCCATCCCTTCCCTTTCCATCCCTTCCCATCCCTTCGCTTGCCTGCCCTTCCCTCCTCAACCCTTCACTTCTCTGCCCTTTCCTTTCCTTCCCTTTCCTTCCCTTCCCTGCGCTTCCCTTCCCTTCCCTTCGTTTCCGTTCCCTTCCCTTCTCTTCCCCTCCCTTCCCTTCCCTTCCCTTCCCTTCCCTTCCCTTCCCTTCCTTCCCTTCCCTTCCCTTCCCTTCCCTTCCCTTCCCTTCCCTTCCCTTCCCTTCCCTTCCCTTCCCTTCCCTTCCCTTCCCACCCCTTCCCTTCCCTTCCCTTCCCACCCCTTCTCTTCCCTTCCCTTCCCATTCCCTTCGCATTCCTTCCCTTTCCTTCCCTTCCCTTCGCTGCCCTTTCCTTTCATTCCCATCCCTTCCCTTCCCGTCTCTTTTCTTCCCTTCCCTCCCCTTCTCGTCCCTTTCCATCACTTTCCTTCCCTTCCCTTCCCTTCCCTTCCCTTCCCTGCCTTCCCTTCCCTTCCCTTCCCTTCCCTTTCCTTCCCTTCCCTTCCCTTCCCTTCCCTGCCCTTCCCTTCTCCTCCCTTCCCTTCCCTTCCCTTCCCTTCCCTTCCCTTCCCTTCCCTTCCCTTCCCTTCCCTTCCCTTCCCTCTCCTTCCCTTCCCTTCCCTTCACTTCCCTGCCCCTCCCTTCCCTTCCCTTCCCACCCCTTTCCTTCCCTCCCCTTCCCTTCCCTTCCCTTACCTTTCCTTCCCTTCCCTTTGTTTCCCTTTCCTTCCCTCCCCATCCCTTCACTTCCCTGCCCTTCAGTTCTCTTCCCTTTTCTTCCCTTCCCTTCGCTTCCCTTTCCTTCCATTCCCATCCCTTCTCTTCCCTTCCCTTCCCTGCCATCCCTTCCCTTCCCTTCCCTTCCCTTCCCGTCCCTTCCCTTTCCGTCCCGTCCCTTCCCTTCCCTTCCCTTCCCTTCCCTTCCCATTCCTTCCCCTCCCTTTCCTTCCTTTCACTTCCCTTTCCTTCCCTTCCCTTCCCTACCCTTCACTTCCCTTCCCTTCCCTTCCCTTCCCTTCCCTTCCCTTCCCTTCCCTTCCCTTCCCTTCCCTTCCCTTACCTTCCCTTCCCTTCCCTTCCCTTCCCTTCCCTTCCCTTCCCTTCCCTTCCCTTCCCTTCCCTTCCCTTCCCTTTCCTTGCCGTCCCTTGCCTTCCCTTCCCTTTTCCTCCCTTCCCTTCCCTTCCCTTCCCTACCCTTCACTTCCCTTCCCTTCCCTTCTCTTCCCTCCCCTTGCCTTCCCGTCCCTTCCCTTCCCTTTCCTTACCTTGCCGTGCCATCACTTCCCTTCCCTTGCCTTTCCTTCCCTTCCCTTCCCTTTCCTCTCATTCCCTTCCCTTCCGTTCCCTTCCGTTCCCTTCTCTTCCCTTCACTTCCCTTCCCTTCCCTTCCCTTCCCTTCCCTTTCCTTCCCTTCCCTTCCCTTCCCGTCCCGTCCTTTCCCTGCCCCTCTCATTCCTTCCCCTCCCTTCCCTTCCCTTCATTTCCCTTTCCGTCCATTCCCTTTCCTTCCCTTCCCTTACCTTCCCTTCCCTTCCTTTCCCTTCCCTTCCCTGCCCTTTCCTTCCCTTCCCTTTCCTTCGCTTCCGTGCCCTCGCCGCCCCCTTTCCCTTCTCTTCCCTTCCCTCGCCATCCCTTCCCTCCCCTTTCCTTCCCTTCCCTTCCCTTCCCTTCCCTTCCCTTCCTTTCCATTCGCTTCCCTACCCTTCCCTTCCCTGCCCTTCCCTTCCCTTCCCATCCCTTCCCTTCCCTTCCCTTCCCTTCCTTTCCCTTCCCGTCCCTTCGCTTGCCTTCCCTTCCCTTCGCTTCCCTTGCCGTCCCTTTCCTTCCCTTCATTTCCCTTCCCTTCCCTTCCCTTACCTTCCCATCCCTTTCCTTCCCTTCATTTCCCTTCCCTTCTTTTTCCTGCCCTTCCCTTCCCTTCCCTTCCCTTCCCTTCCCTTCCCTTCCCTTCCCTTCCCGTTTCTTCCCTTCCCTTCCCGTGCCTTCCCATTCCCGTCGCATTCCTTCCCTTTCCTTCCCTTACCTTCGCTTCCCTTTCCTTCCATTCCCATCCCTTCCCTTCCCGTCTCTTTCCGTCCCTTCCCTTCCCTTCTCGTCCCTTTCCTTCCCTTCCCTTCCCTTCCCTTACCTTCCCTTCCCTGCGTTCCCTTCCCTATCCTTCTCTTCCCTTCCCTTCCCTTCCCTTCCCTTCCCTTCCCTTCCCTTCCCTTTCCTTCCCTTCCCTTGCCTTCCCTTCCCTTCCCTTCCCTTCCCTTCACTCGCCTTTCCCTTCCTTCCCTCCCTTTCCCTTCCCTTCCCTTCCTTCCGCTTCCCTTCACTTCCCTTCCCTTCCCTTCCCTTCCCTTCGCTTCCCATCCCTTCCCTTGCCTTCCCCACCCTTCCCTTACCTTGCCTTCCCTTCCCTTCCCTTCCCTTCCCTTTCCTTCCCTTCCCTGCCTTCCCTTCCCTTCCCTTCCCTTCCCTTCCCTTCCCTTCCCTTCCCTTCCCTTCCCTTCCCTTCCCTTCCCTTCCCTTCCCTTCCCTTCCCTTCCCTTTCCTTCCCATCCCTTCCCTTCCCTTCCCTTCCCTTCCCTTGCCTTCCCTCCCCTTCCCTTCCCTTCCCTTCCCTTTCCGTCCCGTCCCTTCCCTGCCCTTCCCATTCCTTTTCCTCCCTTCCCTTCCCTTTATTTCCCTTTCCTTCCCTTCCCTTTCCTCCCCTTCCCTTCGCTTCCCTTCCCTTTCCTTCCCTGCTCATTCCTTCCCTTCCCTTCCCTTCGCTTCCCTGCCCTTGCCGCCCCCCTTTCCCTTCCCTTCCCATCCCTTCCCTTCCCTTCCCATCCCTTTCCTTCCCTTCCCTTCCCTTCCCTTCCCTTCCCTTCCCTTCCCTTCCCTACCCTTCCCTTCCCTTCCCTTCCCTTCCCTTCCCTTCCCTTCCCTTCCCTTCCCTTCCCTTCCCTCCCCTTCCCATCCCTCTCCTTCCCTCCCCTTCCCTTCCCTTTCCTTCCCTGCCCTTTCCTTCCCTTCCCTTCCCTTCGCTTCCCTGCCCTTGCCGCCCCCCTTTCCCTTCCCTTCCCATTCCGTCTCGTCCCTTCCCCGCCCTTCCCATTCCTTCCCCTTCCTTCCCTTCCCTTCATTTCCCTTTTCTTCCCTTCCCTTTCCTCCCTTTCCCTTCGCTTCCCGTCCCTTTCCATCCATGCCCTTTCCTTCCCCTCTCTTCCCTGCCCTACATTTCCCTTTCCTTCCCTTTCCTTCCCTCCCCTTTCCCTTCCCTTCCGTTACCTTCCCTCCACTTCCCTTTCCTTCCCTTCTCTTTCCTTCCCGTCCCTTCCCTTCCCTTCCCTTTTCGTCCGTTCGCTTCCCTTCCCTTCCCTTCCCTTGCCTTACCTCCCCTCCCCGTCCATTCCCTTCCCTTCCCTTCCCTCCTCTTCCTTTCACTTCCCTTCCCTTCCCTCCCCTTCCCTTCCCTGGGCTTCCCTTCCCTCCCCTTCCCGTGCCGTCCCTAACCTTCCCTTCCCTTCCCTTCCCTTCCCTTCCCTTCCCTTCCCGTCCCTTCCCTTTCCTTCCATTTTCTTTGCTTTCCTTCCCTTCCCATCCCTTCGCTTCCCTCCCCTGCCCTCCTCAACGCTCCACTTCTCTGCCCTTACCTTCCCTTCCCTTCCCTTCCCTTCCCTTCCCTTCCCTTCCCTTCCCTTCCCTTCCCTTCCCTTCCCTTCCCTTCCCTTCCCTTCCCTCCCCGTCCCGTCCCTTCCCTGCCCTTTCCATTCCTGCCCCTCCCTTTCCTTCCCTTCATTTCCCTTTCCTTCCCTTCCCTTTCCTTCCCTGCCCTTCCCTTCCCTTTCCTTCCCTTCCCTGCCCTTTCCTTGCCTTCCCTTCCCTTCGCTTCCCTGCATTTGCTACCCCCCTTTCCCTTCCCTTCACTTGCCTTGCCATCCCTTCCCTTCCCTTCACTTCCCTGCCCTTCCCATCCCTTCTCTTCGCTTCCCTTCCCTTCCCCTCCCTTCCCTCACCTCCCCTTCCCTTTCCCTCCCTTCTCGTCCCTTTCCTTCCCTTCCCTTCCTTTTTCTTCCCTTCCCTTCCCATCCCTTCCCTTCCCTTCCCTTCCCTTCCTTTCCCTTACCTTCCCTTCGCTTCCCTTTCCTTCCTTTCCCGTCCCTTTCCTTCTCTTTCGTTCACTTCTCTTCCCTTCCCTTTCCTTCCCTTCCCTTCCCTTCCCATCCCTTCCCTTCCCTTGCCTTCCTTTTCCTTCCCTTCTGTTACCATCCCTTCCCTTCCCATCCCTTCCCATCCCTTCGCTTCCCTCCCATTTCCTCCTCAACCCTTCACTTCTCTGCCCATCCCTTCCCTCCCCTTCCCTTCCCTTCCCTTCCCTTCCCTTCCCTTCCCTTCCCTTCCCTACCCTTCCCTTCCCTTCCCTTCCCTTCCCTTCCCTTCCCTTCCCTTCCCTTCCCTTCCCTTCCCTTCCCTTCCCTTCCCTTTCCTTGCCGTCCATTGCCTTCCCTTCCCTTCCCCTCCCTTCCCTTCCCTTTCCTTCCCTTCCCTTCACTTCTTTTCCCTTCCCTTCTCTTCCCTCGACTTGCCTTCCCGTCCCTTCCCTTCCCTTCCCTTACCTTGCCGTGCCATCACTTCCCTTCCTTTGCCTTTCCTTCCCTTCCCTTCCCTTTCCTTCCATCCCCTTCCCTTCCGTTTCCTTCCGTTCCCTTCTCTTCCCTTCACTTTCCTTCCCTTCCCTTCCCTTCCCTTCCCTTCCCTTCCCTTCCCTTCCCTTCCCGTCCCGTCCTTTCCCTGCCCCTCCCATTCCTTCCCCTCCCTTCCCTTCCCTTCATTTCCCTTTCCGTCCATTCCCTTTCCTTCCCTTCCCTTACCTTCCCTTCCCTTCATTTCCCTTTCCGTCCATTCCCTTTCCTTCCCTTCCCTTACCTTCCCTTCCCTTCCCTTCCCTTCTTTTCCCTTCCCTTCCCTTCCCTTCCCTTCCCTTCCCTTCCCGTTTCTTCCCTTCCCTTCCCTTGCCTTCCCATTCCCGTCGCATTCCTTCCCTTTCCTTCCCTTCCCTTCACTTCCCTTTCCTTCCATTCCCATCCCTTCCCTTCCCGTCTCTTTCCGTCCCTTCCCTTCCCTTCTCGTCCCTTTCCTTCCCTTCCCTTCCCTTCCCATACCTTCCCTTCCCTGCGTTCCCTTCCCTATCCTTCCCTTCCCTTTCCTTCCCTTCCCTTCCCTTCCCTTCCCTTCCCTTCCCTTCCCTTCCCTTCCCTTCCCTTTTCTTCCCTTCCCTTGCCTTCCCTTCCCTTCCCTTCCCTTCACTTGCCTTTCCCTTCCTTCCCTCCCTTTCCCTTCCCTTCCCTTCCTTCCGCTTCCCTTCCCTTCCCTTCCCTTCCCTTCCCTTCCCTTCCCTTCCCTTCCCTTCCCTTCCGTTCCCTTCCGTTCCCTTCCCTTCCCGTCCCTTCTTTTCCCGTTCCTTCCCTTCCCATCCCTTCTCTTTCCTTCCCTCCCCTTCGCTTCCCTTTCCTTCCATTCCCATCCCTTCCCTTCCCGTCTCTTTCCTTTCCTTCCCTTCCCTCCTCGTCCCATCGATTCCCTACCCTTCCCTTCCCTTCCCTTCCCTTCCCTTCCCTTCCCTTCCCTTCCCTTCCCTTCCCTTCCCTTCCCTTCCCTTCCCTTCCCTTCCCTTCCCTTCCCTTCCCTTCCCTTCCCTTCCCTTCCCTTCCCTTCCCTTCCCTTCCCTTCCCTTTTCTTCCCTTGCCTTCCCTTGCCTTGCCTTCCCTTCCCCTCCCTTCCCGTCCCTTCCCTTCCCGTCCCTTCACTTCCTTTCCCTTCCCTCCGCTTCCCTGCATTTGCCACCCCCCTTTCCCTTCCCTTCCCTTGCCTTGTCATCCCTTCCCTTCCCTTCACTTCCCTTCCCTTCCCGTCCCTTCCCTTTCCGTCCCGTCCCTTCACTTCCCTTCCCTTCCCTTCCCTTCCCATTCCTTCCCCTCCCTTTCCTTCCTTTCACTTCCCTTTCCTTCCCTTTCCGTCCCTTCCCTTCCCTTCCCATCCCATCCCTTCCCTTCCCTTGCCTTCCTTTTCCTTCCCTTCTGTTACCATCCCTTCCCTTTCCATCCCTTCCCATCCCTTCACTTCCCTCCCATTTCCTCCTCAACGCTTCACTTCTCTGCCCATCCCTTCCCTCCCCTTCGCTTCCCTTCCCTTCCCTTCCCCTCCCTTCCCTTCCCTTCCCTTCCCTTTCCTTGCCGTCCCTTGCCTTCCCTTCCCTTTTCCTCCCTTCCCTTCCCTTCCCTTCCCTACCCTTCACTTCCCTTCCCTTCCCTTCCCTTCCCTTCCCTTCCCTTCCCGTCCCTTCCCTTCCCTTCCCTTACCTTCCCTTCCCTTCCCATCCCTTCCCTTCCCTTCCCTTCCCTTCCCTTCCCTTCCCGTCCCTTTCCTTGCCGTCCCTTGCCTTCCCTTCCCTTTTCCTCCCTTCCCTTCCCTTCCCTTCCCTACCCTTCACTTCCCTTCCCTTCCCTTCTCTTCCCTCCCCTTGCCTTCCCGTCCCTTCCCTTCCCTTTCCTTACCTTGCCGTGCCATCACTTCCCTTCCCTTGCCTTTCCTTCCCTTCCCTTCCCTTTCCTCTCATTCCCTTCCCTTCCGTTCCCTTCCGTTCCCTTCTCTTCCCTTCACTTCCCTTCCCTTCCCTTCCCTCCCCTTCGCTTTCCTTCCCTTCCCTTCCCTTCCCGTCCCGTCCTTTCCCTGCCCCTCTCATTCCTTCCCCTCCCTTCCCTTCCCTTCATTTCCCTTTCCGTCCATTCCCTTTCCTTCCCTTCCCTTACCTTCCCTTCCCTTCCTTTCCCTTCCCTTCCCTGCCCTTTCCTTTCCTTCCCTTTCCTTCGCTTCCGTGCCCTCGCCGCCCCCTTTCCCTTCTCTTCCCTTCCCTCGCCATCCCATCCCTCCCCTTTCCTTCCCTTCCCTTCCCTTCCCTTCCCTTCCCTTCCTTTCCATTCGCTTCCCTACCCTTCCCTTCCCTGCCCTTCCCTTCCCTTCCCTTCCCTTCCCTTCCCTTCCCGTTTCTTCCCTTCCCTTCCCGTGCCTTCCCATTCCCGTCGCATTCCTTCCCTTTCCTTCCCTTACCTTCGCTTCCCTTTCCTTCCATTCCCATCCCTTCCCTTCCCGTCTCTTTCCGTCCCTTCCCTTCCCTTCTCGTCCCTTTCCTTCCCTTCCCTTCCCTTCCCTTACCTTCCCTTCCCTGCGTTCCCTTCCCTATCCTTCTCTTCCCTTCCCTTCCCTTCCCTTCCCTTCCCTTCCCTTCCCTTTCCTTCCCTTCCCTTGCCTTCCCTTCCCTTCCCTTCCCTTCCCTTCACTCGCCTTTCCCTTCCTTCCCTCCCTTTCCCTTCCCTTCCCTTCCTTCCGCTTCGCTTCCCTTCCCTTCCCTTCCCGTCCCGTCCCTTCCCTGCCCTTTCCATTCCTTTTCCTCCCTTCCCTTCCCTTTCCTTCCCTTCCCTTCCCTTCCCGTCCCGTCCTTTCCCTGCCCCTCTCATTCCTTCCCCTCCCTTCCCTTCCCTTCATTTCCCTTTCCGTCCATTCCCTTTCCTTCCCTTCCCTTACCTTCCCTTCCCTTCCTTTCCCTTCCCTTCCCTGCCCTTTCCTTCCCTTCCCTTTCCTTCGCTTCCGTGCCCTCGCCGCCCCCTTTCCCTTCTCTTCCCTTCCCTCACCATCCCATCCCTCCCCTTTCCTTCCCTTCCCTTCCCTTCCCTTCCCTTCCCTTCCCTTCCCTTCCTTTCCATTCGCTTCCCTACCCTTCCCTTCCCTGCCCTTCCCTTCCCTTCCCATCCCTTCCCTTCCCTTCCCTTCCCTTCCCTTCCCTTCCCTTCCCTTCCTTTCCCTTCCCGTCCCTTCGCTTGCCTTCCCTTCCCTTCGCTTCCCTTGCCGTCCCTTTCCTTCCCTTCATTTCCCTTCCCTTCCCTTCCGTTACCTTCCCATCCCTTTCCTTCCCTTCATTTCCCTTCCCTTCTTTTTCCTGCCCTTCCCTTCCCTTCCCTTCCCTTCCCTTCCCTTCCCTTCCCTTCCCGTTTCTTCCCTTCCCTTCCCGTGCCTTCCCATTCCCGTCGCATTCCTTCCCTTTCCTTCCATTCCCATCCCTTCCCTTCCCGTCTCTTTCCGTCCCTTCCCTTCCCTTCTCGTCCCTTTCCTTCCCTTCCCTTCCCTTCCCTTACCTTCCCTTCCCTGCGTTCCCTTCCCTATCCTTCTCTTCCCTTCCCTTCCCTTCCCTTCCCTTCCCTTCCCTTCCCTTCCCTTCCCTTTCCTTCCCTTCCCTTGCCTTCCCTTCCCTTCCCTTCCCTTCACTCGCCTTTCCCTTCCTTCCCTCCCTTTCCCTTCCCTTCCCTTCCTTCCGCTTCCCTTCCCTTCCCTTCCCTTCCCTTCCCTTCGCTTCCCATCCCTTCCCTTGCCTTCCCTTCCCTTCCCTTCCCTTCCCTTCCCTTCCCTTCCCTTCCCTTTCCTTGCCGTCCATTGCCTTCCCTTCCCTTCCCCTCCCTTCCCTTCCCTTTCCTTCCCTTCCTTTCACTTCCCTTCCCTTCCCTTCTCTTCCCTCGACTTGCCTTCCCGTCCCTTCCCTTCCCTTCCCTTACCTTGCCGTGCCATCACTTCCCTTCCCTTGCCTTTCCTCCCCTTCCCTTCCCTTTCCTTCCATCCCCTTCCCTTCCGTTCCCTTCCGTTCCCTTCTCTTCCCTTCACTTTCCTTCCCTTCCCTTCCCTTCCCTTCCCTTCCCTTCCCTTCCCTTCCCTTCCCTTCCCGTCCCGTCCTTTCCCTGCCCCTCCCATTCCTTCCCCTCCCTTCCCTTCCCTTCATTTCCCTTTCCGTCCATTCCCTTTCCTTCCCTTCCCTTACCTTCCCTTCCCTTCATTTCCCTTTCCGTCCATTCCCTTTCCTTCCCTTCCCTTACCTTCCCTTCCCTTCCCTTCCCTTCTTTTCCCTTCCCTTCCCTTCCCTTCCCTTCCCTTCCCGTTTCTTCCCTTCCCTTCCCTTCCCTTCCCTTCCCGTTTCTTCCCTTCCCTTCCCTTGCCTTCCCATTCCCGTCGCATTCCTTCCCTTTCCTTCCCTTCCCTTCGCTTCCCTTTCCTTCCATTCCCATCCCTTCCCTTCCCGTCTCTTTCCGTCCCTTCCCTTCCCTTCTCGTCCGTTTCCTTCCCTTCCCTTCCCTTCCCATAATTTCCCTTCCCTGCGTTCCCTTCCCTATCCTTCCCTTCCCTTTCCTTCCCTTCCCTTTCCTTCCCTTCCCTTCCCTTCCCTTCCCTTCCCTTCCCTTCCCTTCCCTTCCCTTCCCTTTTCTTCCCTTCCCTTGCCTTCCCTTCCCTTCCCTTCCCTTCACTCGCCTTTCCCTTCCTTCCCGCCCTTTCCCTTCCCTTCCCTTCCTTCCGCTTCCCTTCCCTTCCCTTCCCTTCCCTTCCCTTCCCTTCCCTTCCCTTCCCTTCCGTTCCCTTCCGTTCCCTTCCCTTCCCGTCCCTTCTTTTCCCGTTCCTTCCCTTCCCATCCCTTCTCTTTCCTTCCCTCCCCCTCGCTTCCCTTTCCTTCCATTCCCATCCCTTCCCTTCCCGTCTCTTTCCTTTCCTTCCCTTCCCTCCTCGTCCCATCGATTCCCTACCCTTCCCTTCCCTTCCCTTCCCTTCCCTTCCCTTCCCTTCCCTTCCCTTCCCTTCCCTTCCCTTCCCTTCCCTTCCCTTCCCTTCCCTTCCCTTCCCTTCCCTTCCCTTCCCTTCCCTTCCCTTCCCTTCCCTTCCCTTCCCTTCCCTTTTCTTCCCTTGCCTTCCCTTGTCTTCCCTTCCCTTCCCCTCCCTTCCCGTCCCTTCCCTTCCCGTCCCTTCACTTCCTTTCCCTTCCCTTCTCTTCCCTCCCCTTGCCTTCCCGTCCCTTCCCTTCCCATACCTTACCTTGCCGTGCCATCACTTCCCTTCCCTTGCCTTTCCTTCCCTTCCCATCCCTTTCCTTTCATCCCCTTCCCTTCCCTTCCCTTTCCTTCCCTTCTCTTCCCTTCACTTCCCTTCCCTTCCCTTCCCTTCCCTTCCCTTCCCTTCCCTTCCCTTCCCTTCCCTTCCCTTCCCGTCCCGTCCTTTCCCTGCCTCTCCCATTCCTTCTCCTCCCTTCCCTTCCCTTCATTTCCCTTCCCGTCCATTCCATTTCCTTCCCTTCCCTTCCCTCCCCTTCCCTTCCTTTCCCTTCCCTTCCCTGCCCTTTCCTTCCCTTCCCTTCCCTTCGCTTCCGTGCCCTCGCCGCCCCCTTTCCCTTCTCTTCCCTTCCCTCGCCATCCCTTTCCTCCCCTTTCCTTCCCTTCCCTTCACTTCCCTTCCCTTCCCTTCCTTTCCATTCGCTTCCCTACCCTTCCCTTCCCTGCCCTTCCCTTTCCTTCCCATCCCTTCCCTTCCCTTCCCTTCCTTTCCCTTCCCTTCCCTTCGCTTCCCTTCCCTTCCCTTCGCTTCCCTTTCCGTCCCTTTCCTTCCCTTCATTTCCCTTCCCTTCCCTTCCCTTACCTTCCCTTCCCTTTCCTTCCCTTCCCTTCCCTTCCCTTCCCTTCTTTTCCCTTCCCTTCCCTTCCCTTCCCTTCCCTTACCTTCCCTTCCCGTTTCTTCCCTTCCCTTTCCCTGCCTTCCTATTCCCGTCGCATTCCCTGCCCTTTCCTTCCCTTCCCTTCCCTTCGCTTCCGTGCCCTCGCCGCCCCCTTCCCCTTCTCTTCCCTTCCCTTGCCATCCCTTCCCTCCCCTTCCCTTCCCTTCCCTTCCCTTTCATTCGCTTCCCTACCCTTCCCTTCCCTGCCCTTTCCTTCCCTTCCCATCCCTTCCCTTCACTTCCCTTCCTTTCCCATCCCTTCCCTTCGCTTCCCTTCCCTTCCCTTCGCTTCCCTTTCCGTCCCTTTCCTTCCCTTCATTTCCCTTCCCTTCCCTTCCCTTACCTTCCCCTCTCTTTCCATCCCTTCCCTTCGCTTCCCTTTCCTTCCATTCCCATCCCTTCCCTTCCTGTCTCTTTCCTTTCCTTCCCTTCCCTTCTCGTCCCTTTCCTTCCCGTCCCTTGCCTTTCCTTTCCTTCCCTTCCCTTTCCTTTCCTCCCCTTCCCTTCCCTGCCCTCCCGTTCCCTTCTCTTCCCTTCACTTCCTTTCCCTTCCCTTCCCGTCCCTTCCCGTCCCGTCCTTTCCCTGCCCCTCCCATTCCTTCCCCTCCCTTCCCACCCCTTCATTTCCCTTTCCTTCGCTTCCCTTCCCTTCCCTTCCCTTCCCTTCCCTTCCCTTCCCTTCCCTTCCCTTCCCTTCCCTTCCCTTCCCTTCCCTTCCCTTCCCTTCCCTTCCCTTCCCTTCCCTTCCCTTCCCTTCTCATCCCTTTCCTTCCCTTCCCTTCCCTTCCCTTCCCTTCTTTTCCCTTGCCTTCCCTTCCCTTCCCTTCCCTTCCCTTCAATTCCCTTCCCTTCCCGTTTCTTCCCTTCCCTTCCCTTCCCTTCCCTTCCCTTCCCTTCCCTTCCCTTCCCTTCCCTTCCCTTCCCTTTCCTTCACTTCCCTTCCCTTCCCTTCCCTTTCCTTCCCTTCCCTTCCCTTCCCTTCCCTTCTCTTCCCGTCCCTTCCCTTCACTCCACTTCCCTTCCCTTCCCTTCCCTTCCCTTCCCTTCCCTTCCCTTCCCTTCCCTTCCCTTCCCTTCCCTTCCCTTCACTTCCCTTCGCTTCCCTTCCCTTCCCTTCCCTTCCCTTCCCTTCCCTTCCCTGCCTTCCCTTCCCTTCCCTCCCCTCTTCTGCCCTTCCCTACCCTTCTCTTCCCTTCCCTTCCCTTCCCTTCCTTTCCCTTCCCTTTCCTTCCCTTCCCTTCCCTTCCCTTCCCTTCCCTTCACTTACCTTCCCTTTCCTCCCCTTCCCTTCCCTTCCCTTCCCTTCCCTTCCCTTCCCTGCCGTCCCTTTCCATCCCTTCCCTTCCCTTCCCTTCCCTTCCCTTCCCATTCTTCCCGTTCCCTTCCGTTCCCTTCACTTCCCTGCCCTTCCCTTCCCTTCCCTTCCCTTCCCTTCCCTTCCCCTCCCTTCCCTTCCCTTCCCTTCCCTTCCCATCCTCTGCCTTTCCTTCCCTTTCCTTCGCTTCCCTTTCCTTCCCATCCCATCGCTTCCCTCCCGTTCCCTCCTCATCCGGTCACTTCTCTGCCCTCCCGTTTCCTTCCGCTTCCTTCCCTTCCCTTCCCTCCCCTTTCCCTTCCCTTCACTTACCGTCCCTTCCCTTCCCTTCCCTTCCCTTCCCTTCCCTTCCCTTCCCTTCCCTTCCCTTCCCTTCCCTTCCCTTCCCTTCCCTTCCCTTCCCTTCCCTTCCTTTCCCCTTCCTTCTCTTTCCTTCCCGTCCCTTCCCTTCCCTTCCCTTTTCGGCCGTTCGCTTCCCTTCCCTGCCCTTCCCTTCCCGCAGCTTTCCTTCCCTTCCCTTCCCTTCCCTTCCCTTCTCTTCCTTTCACTTCCCTTCCCTTCCCTTTCCTTACCTTCCCTTCCCTTCCCTTCCCTTCACTTCCCTTCCCTTCCCTTCCCTTCCCTTCCCTTCCCTTCCCTTCCCTTCCCGTCCCGTCCTTTTCCTGCCCCTCCCATTCCTTACCCTCCCTTCCCTTCCCTTCATTTCCCTTTCCGTCCCTTCCCTTTCCTTCCCTTCCCTTCCCTTCCCTTCCTTTCCCTTCCCTTTCCTGCCCTCACCTTCCCTTCCCTTCCCTTCGCTTCCGTGCCCTCGCCGCCCCCCCTTCCCTTGCCATCCCTTCCCTCCCCTTCCCTTCCCTTCCCTTCCCTTTCCTTCCCTTCCCTTCCCTGCCCTTCCCTTCCTTTCCCTTCCCTTCCCTGCCCTTTCCTTCCCTTCCCTACCCTTCGCTTCCGTGCCCTCGCCGCCCCCCTTTCCCTTCCCTTTTCTTCCCTTGCCATCCCTTCCCTTCTCTTTCCTTCCCTTCCCTTCCCTTCTCTTCCCTTTCCGTCCCTTCCCATCCCTTCACTTCCCTTCCCTTCAGTTCCCTTCCCTTCCCTTCCCACTTCTTCCCTTCCCTACCCTTACCTTCCCTTCCCTTCCCTTCCCTTTCCTTCCCTGCCCTTCCCTTCCCTTTCCTCCGCTTCCCGTCCATTCCCTTCCCTTCCCTTGCCTTTCCTCCCCCTTCCTTCCCTTCCCTTCCCTCCCCTTTCCCTTCCCTTCCCTTACCGTCCCTTCCCTTCCCTTCCCTTCCCTTCCCTTCCCTGCCCTTCCCTTCCATTCCCTTCCCTTGCCTTCCCTCCCCTTCCCTTTCCTTCCCTTCCCTTCCCTTCCCTTCCCTTCCCTTCCCTCCCCTTCCCTTTCCTTCCCTTCTCTTCCCTTCCCTTCCCTTCCCTTCCCTTCCCTTCCCTTCCCTTCCCTTCCCTTCCCTTCCCTTCCCTCCCCTTCCCTTCCCTTCCCTTCCCTTCCCTTCCCTTCCCTTCCCTTCCCTTCCCTTCCCTTCCCTTCCCTTCCCTTCCCTTCCCTTCTTTTCCCTTTCCTTCCCTTCCCTTCCCTTCCCTTCCCATCCCTTCCCTTCCCTTCCATTTTCTTCGCTTTCCTTCCCTTCCCATCCCTTCGCTTCCCTCACCTTCCCTCCTCAACCCATCACTTCTCTGCCCTTACCTTTCCTTCCCCTTCCTTCCCTTCCCTTCGCTTCCCTTCCCTTCCTTTCAGTTCCCTTCCCTTCCTTTCCCTTGCAATCCCACCCCTTCCCTTCCCTTCCCTTCCCGACCCTTTCCTTCTCTCCCTTTCACTTCCCTTCCCTTCCCTTTCCTTCCCTTCCCTTCCCTCCCCATCCCTTCCCATCCCTTGCCTTCCTTTTCCTTCCCTTCTGTTACCATCACTTCTCTTCCCATCCCTTCCCATCCCTTCGCTTCCCTTCCATTCCCTCCTCAACCCTTCACTTCTCTGCCCTTCCCTTCCCTCCCCTTCCCTTCCCTTCCCTTACCTTCCCGTCCCTTCGCTTCCCTTCCCTTCCCTTCCCTTCCCTTCCCTTTCCTTCCCTTCCCTTCCCTTCCCTTCCCTTCCCTTCCCTTCCCTTCCCTTCCCTTCCCTTCCTTTCCCTTCCCTTCCCTTCCCTTCCCTTCCCTTCCCTTCCCTTCCCTCCCCTTCTCTTCCCTTCCCCTTCCTTCTCTTTACTTTCCGTCCCTTCCCTTCCCTTCCCTTTTCGTCCGTCCGCTCCCCTTCCCAGCCCTTCCCTTCCCTCAGCTTCCCTTCCCTTCCCTTCCCTGCCCTTGACTTCCCTTCCCTTCCCTTCCCTTGCCTTACCTCTCCTTCCCTTCCCTTCCCTTCCCTTCCCTTCCCTTCCCTTTCCTTCCCTTCCCTTCCCTTCTTTTCCCTTCCCCTCCCTTCCCTTCCCTTCCCTTCGCTTCCCTTCCCATCCTCTGCCTTTCCTTCCCTGTCCTTCGCTTTCCTTCCCTTCCCATCCCATCGCTTCCCTCCCGTTCCCTCCTCATCCCTTCACTTCTCTGCCCTCCCGTTTCCTTCCCCTTCCTTCCCTTCCCTTCCCTCCCCTTTCCCTGCCCTTCCCTTACCGTCCCGCCCCTTCCCTTCCCTTCCCTTCCCTTCCCTTCCCTTCCCTTGCCTTCCCTCCCCTTCCCTTCCCTTCCCTTTCCTTCCCTTCCCTTCCCTTCCCTTCCCTTCCCGTCCCGTCCTTTCCCTGCCCCTCACATTCCTTCCCCTCCCTTCCCTTCCCTTCATTTCCCTTTCCGTCCCTTCCCTTTCCTTCCCTTCCCTTCCCTTCTCTTCCCTTCCTTTCCCTTCCCTTCCCTGCCCTTTCCTTCCCTTTCCTTCCCTTCGCTTCCGTGCCCTCGCCGCCCCCCTTTCCCTTCCCATCCCTTCCCCTGCCATCCCTTCCCTCCCCTTCCCTTCCCTTCCCGTCCCTTCCCTTCCCTTCCCTTCCCTTCCCTTCCCTTCCCTTCCCTTCCCTTCCCTTCCCTTCCCTTCCCTTCCCTTCCATTCGCTTCCCTACCCTTCCCTTCCCTTCCCTTCCCTTCCCATCCATTCCCTTCCCTTCCTTTTCCTTCCCTTCCCTTCGCTTCCCTTCCCTTCGCTTCCCTTCCCTTCCCTTCGCTTCCCTTTCCGTCCCTTTTCTCCCCTTCATTTCCCTTCCCTTCCCTTCCCTTACCTACCCTTTCCTTTCCTTCCCTTCCCTTCCCTTTCCTTCTTTTCCCTTCCCTTCCCTTCCCTTCCCTTCCCTTCCCGTCCCATTCCTTCCCTTCCCTTCCCGTTTCTTCCCTTCCCTTCCCTTGCCTTTCCATTCCCTTCGCATTCCTTCCCTTTTCTTCCCTTCCCTTCGCTTCCCTTTCCTTCCATTCCCATCCCTTCCCTTCCCGTCTCTTTCCGTCCCTTCCCTTCCCTCCTCATCCCTTCCCTTCCCTTCCCTTCCCTTTCCTTTCCTTCCCTTCCCTTGCCTTTTCTTCCCTTCCCTACACTTCCCTTCCCTTCCCTTTCCTTCCATTTTCTCCGCTTTACTTCCCTTCCCATCCCTTCGCTTCCCTCCCCTTCCCTCCTCAACCCTTCACTTCTCTGCCCTTACCTTTCCTCCCCCTTCCTTCCCTTCCCTTCGCTTCCCTTCCCTTCCTTTCAGTTCCCTTCCCTTGCCTTCCCGCCCCTTCCCTTCCCTTCCCTTCCCTTCCCTTCCCTTCCCTTCCCTTCCCTTCCCTTCACTTCCCTTCCCATCCCTTCCCTTCCCTTCCCTTCCCTTCCCGTCCCTTCCCTTTCCTTCCCTTCTCTTCCCTTCACTTCCCTTCCCTTCCCTTCCCTTCCCTTCCCTTCCCTTCCCTTCCCTTCCCTTCCCTTCCCTTCCCTTCCCGTCCCGTCCTTTCCCTGCCTCTCCCATTCCTTCTCCTCCCTTCCCTTCCCTTCATTTCCCTTCCCGTCCATTCCATTTCCTTCCCTTCCCTTCCCTCCCCTTCCCTTCCTTTCCCTTCCCTTCCCTGCCCTTTCCTTCCCTTCCCTTCCCTTCGCTTCCGTGCCCTCGCCGCCCCCTTTCCCTTCTCTTCCCTTCCCTGCCCCTCCCATTCCTTCCCCTCCCTTCCCTTCCCTTCATTTCCCTTTCCGTCCATTCCCTTTCCTTCCCTTCCCTTACCTTCCCTTCCCTTCATTTCCCTTTCCGTCCATTCCCTTTCCTTCCCTTCCCTTACCTTCCCTTCCCTTCCTTTCCCTTCCCTTCCCTGCCCTTTCCATCCCTTCCCATCCCTTCACTTCCCTCCCATTTCCTCCTCAACCCTTCACTTCTCTGCCCATCCCTTCCCTCCCCTTCGCTTCCCTTCCCTTCCCTTCCCTTCTCTTCCCTTCACTTCCCTTCCCTTCCCTTCCCTTCCCTTCCCTTCCGTTCCCTTCCCTTCCCTTGCCTTCCCATTCCCTTCGCATTCCTTCCCTTTCCTTCCCTTCCCTTCACTTCCCTTTCCTTCCATTCCCATCCCTCCCCTTCCTGTCTCTTTCCTTTCCTTCCCTTCCCTTCTCGTCCCTTTCCTTCCCTTCCCGTCCCTTTCCTTCTCTTCCTTTCACTTCCCTTACCTTCCCTTCCCTTTCCTTCCCTTCCCTTCCCTTCCCTTTCCTTCTTTTCCCTTCCCTTCCCTTCCCTTCCCTTCCCTTCCCTTCCCTTCCCTTCCCTTCCCTTCGCTTGCCTTCCCTTACCTTGCCTTCCCGTCCCTTCCCTTCACTCCCCTTCCCTTCCCTTCCCTTCCCTTCCCTTCCCTTCCCTTCCCTTCCCTTCCCTTCCCATCCCTTCCCTTCGCTTCCCGTCCCTTCCCTTCCCTTCCCTTCCCTTCCCTTCCCTTCCCATCCCTTCCCTTCGCTTCCCGTCCCTTCCCTTCCCTTCCCTTCCCTTCCCTTCCCTTCCCTTCCCTTCCTTTCCCTTGCCTTCCCTGCCTTCCCTTCCCTTCCCTCCGCGCCCCCGCCCTTCCCTACCCTTCCCTTCCCTTCCCTTGCCTTCCCATTCCCTTCGCATTCCTTCCCTTTCCTTCCCTTCCCTTCGCTTCCCTTTCCTTCCATTCCCATCCCTTCCATTCCCGTCTCTTTCCGGCCCTTTCCTTCCCTTCTCGTCCCTTTCCGTCCCTTTCCTTCCCTTCCTTTCCCTTCCCTTCCCTTCCCTCCCCTCCCTTCCCTTCGCTTCCCTTTCCGTCCCGTTCCTTCCCTTCATTTCCCTTCCCTTCCCTTCTCTTCCCTTCCCTTCCCCTTCCTTCCCTTCCCTTCCCTTCCCTGCCCTTCTTTTCCCTTCCCTTCCCTTCCCTTCCCTTCCGTTCCCTTCCCTTCCCTTCCCTTCACTCGCCTTTCCCTTCCTTCCCTCCCTTTCCCTTCCCTTCCCTTCCTTCCGCTTCCCTTCCCTTCCCTTCCCTTCCCGTCCCGTCCCTTCCCTGCCCTTTCCATTCCTTTTCCTCCCTTCCCTTCCCTTTCCTTCCCTTCCCTTCCCTTCCCGTCCCGTCCTTTCCCTGCCCCTCTCATTCCTTCCCCTCCCTTCCCTTCCCTTCATTTCCCTTTCCGTCCATTCCCTTTCCTTCCCTTCCCTTACCTTCCCTTCCCTTCCTTTCCCTTCCCTTCCCTGCCCTTTCCTTCCCTTCCCTTTCCTTCGCTTCCGTGCCCTCGCCGCCCCCTTTCCCTTCTCTTCCCTTCCCTCACCATCCCATCCCTCCCCTTTCCTTCCCTTCCCTTCCCTTCCCTTCCCTTCCCTTCCTTTCCATTCGCTTCCCTACCCTTCCCTTCCCTGCCCTTCCCTTCCCTTCCCATCCCTTCCCTTCCCTTCCCTTCCCTTCCCTTCCCTTCCCTTCCCTTCCTTTCCCTTCCCGTCCCTTCGCTTGCCTTCCCTTCCCTTCGCTTCCCTTGCCGTCCCTTTCCTTCCCTTCATTTCCCTTCCCTTCCCTTCCGTTACCTTCCCATCCCTTTCCTTCCCTTCATTTCCCTTCCCTTCTTTTTCCTGCCCTTCCCTTCCCTTCCCTTCCCTTCCCTTCCCTTCCCTTCCCTTCCCGTTTCTTCCCTTCCCTTCCCGTGCCTTCCCATTCCCGTCGCATTCCTTCCCTTTCCTTCCATTCCCATCCCTTCCCTTCCCGTCTCTTTCCGTCCCTTCCCTTCCCTTCTCGTCCCTTTCCTTCCCTTCCCTTCCCTTCCCTTACCTTCCCTTCCCTGCGTTCCCTTCCCTATCCTTCTCTTCCCTTCCCTTCCCTTCCCTTCCCTTCCCTTCCCTTCCCTTCCCTTCCCTTTCCTTCCCTTCCCTTGCCTTCCCTTCCCTTCCCTTCCCTTCACTCGCCTTTCCCTTCCTTCCCTCCCTTTCCCTTCCCTTCCCTTCCTTCCGCTTCCCTTCCCTTCCCTTCCCTTCCCTTCGCTTCCCATCCCTTCCCTTGCCTTCCCTTCCCTTCCCTTCCCTTCCCTTCCCTTCCCTTCCCTTCCCTTTCCTTGCCGTCCATTGCCTTCCCTTCCCTTCCCCTCCCTTCCCTTCCCTTTCCTTCCCTTCCTTTCACTTCCCTTCCCTTCCCTTCTCTTCCCTCGACTTGCCTTCCCGTCCCTTCCCTTCCCTTCCCTTACCTTGCCGTGCCATCACTTCCCTTCCCTTGCCTTTCCTCCCCTTCCCTTCCCTTTCCTTCCATCCCCTTCCCTTCCGTTCCCTTCCGTTCCCTTCTCTTCCCTTCACTTTCCTTCCCTTCCCTTCCCTTCCCTTCCCTTCCCTTCCCTTCCCTTCCCTTCCCTTCCCGTCCCGTCCTTTCCCTGCCCCTCCCATTCCTTCCCCTCCCTTCCCTTCCCTTCATTTCCCTTTCCGTCCATTCCCTTTCCTTCCCTTCCCTTACCTTCCCTTCCCTTCATTTCCCTTTCCGTCCATTCCCTTTCCTTCCCTTCCCTTACCTTCCCTTCCCTTCCCTTCCCTTCTTTTCCCTTCCCTTCCCTTCCCTTCCCTTCCCTTCCCGTTTCTTCCCTTCCCTTCCCTTCCCTTCCCTTCCCGTTTCTTCCCTTCCCTTCCCTTGCCTTCCCATTCCCGTCGCATTCCTTCCCTTTCCTTCCCTTCCCTTCGCTTCCCTTTCCTTCCATTCCCATCCCTTCCCTTCCCGTCTCTTTCCGTCCCTTCCCTTCCCTTCTCGTCCGTTTCCTTCCCTTCCCTTCCCTTCCCATAATTTCCCTTCCCTGCGTTCCCTTCCCTATCCTTCCCTTCCCTTTCCTTCCCTTCCCTTTCCTTCCCTTCCCTTCCCTTCCCTTCCCTTCCCTTCCCTTCCCTTCCCTTCCCTTCCCTTTTCTTCCCTTCCCTTGCCTTCCCTTCCCTTCCCTTCCCTTCACTCGCCTTTCCCTTCCTTCCCTCCCTTTCCCTTCCCTTCCCTTCCTTCCGCTTCCCTTCCCTTCCCTTCCCTTCCCTTCCCTTCCCTTCCCTTCCCTTCCCTTCCCTTCCGTTCCCTTCCGTTCCCTTCCCTTCCCGTCCCTTCTTTTCCCGTTCCTTCCCTTCCCATCCCTTCTCTTTCCTTCCCTCCCCTTCGCTTCCCTTTCCTTCCATTCCCATCCCTTCCCTTCCCGTCTCTTTCCTTTCCTTCCCTTCCCTCCTCGTCCCATCGATTCCCTACCCTTCCCTTCCCTTCCCTTCCCTTCCCTTCCCTTCCCTTCCCTTCCCTTCCCTTCCCTTCCCTTCCCTTCCCTTCCCTTCCCTTCCCTTCCCTTCCCTTCCCTTCCCTTCCCTTCCCTTCCCTTCCCTTCCCTTCCCTTTTCTTCCCTTGCCTTCCCTTGTCTTCCCTTCCCTTCCCCTCCCTTCCCGTCCCTTCCCTTCCCGTCCCTTCACTTCCTTTCCCTTCCCTTCTCTTCCCTCCCCTTGCCTTCCCGTCCCTTCCCTTCCCATACCTTACCTTGCCGTGCCATCACTTCCCTTCCCTTGCCTTTCCTTCCCTTCCCATCCCTTTCCTTTCATCCCCTTCCCTTCCCTTCCCTTTCCTTCCCTTCTCTTCCCTTCACTTCCCTTCCCTTCCCTTCCCTTCCCTTCCCTTCCCTTCCCTTCCCTTCCCTTCCCTTCCCGTCCCGTCCTTTCCCTGCCTCTCCCATTCCTTCTCCTCCCTTCCCTTCCCTTCATTTCCCTTCCCGTCCATTCCATTTCCTTCCCTTCCCTTCCCTCCCCTTCCCTTCCTTTCCCTTCCCTTCCCTGCCCTTTCCTTCCCTTCCCTTCCCTTCGCTTCCGTGCCCTCGCCGCCCCCTTTCCCTTCTCTTCCCTTCCCTCGCCATCCCTTTCCTCCCCTTTCCTTCCCTTCCCTTCACTTCCCTTCCCTTCCCTTCCTTTCCATTCGCTTCCCTACCCTTCCCTTCCCTGCCCTTCCCTTTCCTTCCCATCCCTTCCCTTCCCTTCCCTTCCTTTCCCTTCCCTTCCCTTCGCTTCCCTTCCCTTCCCTTCGCTTCCCTTTCCGTCCCTTTCCTTCCCTTCATTTCCCTTCCCTTCCCTTCCCTTACCTTCCCTTCCCTTTCCTTCCCTTCCCTTCCCTTCCCTTCCCTTCTTTTCCCTTCCCTTCCCTTCCCTTCCCTTCCCTTACCTTCCCTTCCCGTTTCTTCCCTTCCCTTTCCCTGCCTTCCTATTCCCGTCGCATTCCCTGCCCTTTCCTTCCCTTCCCTTCCCTTCGCTTCCGTGCCCTCGCCGCCCCCTTCCCCTTCTCTTCCCTTCCCGTGCCATCCCTTCCCTCCCCTTCCCTTCCCTTCCCTTCCCTTTCATTCGCTTCCCTACCCTTCCCTTCCCTGCCCTTTCCTTCCCTTCCCATCCCTTCCCTTCACTTCCCTTCCTTTCCCATCCCTTCCCTTCGCTTCCCTTCCCTTCCCTTCGCTTCCCTTTCCGTCCCTTTCCTTCCCTTCATTTCCCTTCCCTTCCCTTCCCTTACCTTCCCCTCTCTTTCCATCCCTTCCCTTCGCTTCCCTTTCCTTCCATTCCCATCCCTTCCCTTCCTGTCTCTTTCCTTTCCTTCCCTTCCCTTCTCGTCCCTTTCCTTCCCGTCCCTTGCCTTTCCTTTCCTTCCCTTCCCTTTCCTTTCCTCCCCTTCCCTTCCCTGCCCTCCCGTTCCCTTCTCTTCCCTTCACTTCCTTTCCCTTCCCTTCCCGTCCCTTCCCGTCCCGTCCTTTCCCTGCCCCTCCCATTCCTTCCCCTCCCTTCCCACCCCTTCATTTCCCTTTCCTTCGCTTCCCTTCCCTTCCCTTCCCTTCCCTTCCCTTCCCTTCCCTTCCCTTCCCTTCCCTTCCCTTCCCTTCCCTTCCCTTCCCTTCCCTTCCCTTCCCTTCCCTTCCCTTCCCTTCTCATCCCTTTCCTTCCCTTCCCTTCCCTTCCCTTCCCTTCTTTTCCCTTGCCTTCCCTTCCCTTCCCTTCCCTTCCCTTCAATTCCCTTCCCTTCCCGTTTCTTCCCTTCCCTTCCCTTCCCTTCCCTTCCCTTCCCTTCCCTTCCCTTCCCTTCCCTTCCCTTCCCTTTCCTTCACTTCCCTTCCCTTCCCTTCCCTTTCCTTCCCTTCCCTTCCCTTCCCTTCCCTTCTCTTCCCGTCCCTTCCCTTCACTCCACTTCCCTTCCCTTCCCTTCCCTTCCCTTCCCTTCCCTTCCCTTCCCTTCCCTTCCCTTCCCTTCCCTTCCCTTCACTTCCCTTCGCTTCCCTTCCCTTCCCTTCCCTTCCCTTCCCTTCCCTTCCCTGCCTTCCCTTCCCTTCCCTCCCCTCTTCTGCCCTTCCCTACCCTTCTCTTCCCTTCCCTTCCCTTCCCTTCCTTTCCCTTCCCTTTCCTTCCCTTCCCTTCCCTTCCCTTCCCTTCCCTTCACTTACCTTCCCTTTCCTCCCCTTCCCTTCCCTTCCCTTCCCTTCCCTTCCCTTCCCTGCCGTCCCTTTCCATCCCTTCCCTTCCCTTCCCTTCCCTTCCCTTCCCATTCTTCCCGTTCCCTTCCGTTCCCTTCACTTCCCTGCCCTTCCCTTCCCTTCCCTTCCCTTCCCTTCCCTTCCCTTCCCCTCCCTTCCCTTCCCTTCCCTTCCCTTCCCATCCTCTGCCTTTCCTTCCCTTTCCTTCGCTTCCCTTTCCTTCCCATCCCATCGCTTCCCTCCCGTTCCCTCCTCATCCGGTCACTTCTCTGCCCTCCCGTTTCCTTCCGCTTCCTTCCCTTCCCTTCCCTCCCCTTTCCCTTCCCTTCACTTACCGTCCCTTCCCTTCCCTTCCCTTCCCTTCCCTTCCCTTCCCTTCCCTTCCCTTCCCGTCCCTTCCCTTCCCTTCCCTTCCCTTCCCTTCCTTTCCCCTTCCTTCTCTTTCCTTCCCGTCCCTTCCCTTCCCTTCCCTTTTCGGCCGTTCGCTTCCCTTCCCTGCCCTTCCCTTCCCGCAGCTTTCCTTCCCTTCCCTTCCCTTCCCTTCCCTTCTCTTCCTTTCACTTCCCTTCCCTTCCCTTTCCTTACCTTCCCTTCCCTTCCCTTCCCTTCACTTCCCTTCCCTTCCCTTCCCTTCCCTTCCCTTCCCTTCCCTTCCCTTCCCGTCCCGTCCTTTTCCTGCCCCTCCCATTCCTTACCCTCCCTTCCCTTCCCTTCATTTCCCTTTCCGTCCCTTCCCTTTCCTTCCCTTCCCTTCCCTTCCCTTCCTTTCCCTTCCCTTTCCTGCCCTCACCTTCCCTTCCCTTCCCTTCGCTTCCGTGCCCTCGCCGCCCCCCCTTCCCTTGCCATCCCTTCCCTCCCCTTCCCTTCCCTTCCCTTCCCTTTCCTTCCCTTCCCTTCCCTGCCCTTCCCTTCCTTTCCCTTCCCTTCCCTGCCCTTTCCTTCCCTTCCCTACCCTTCGCTTCCGTGCCCTCGCCGCCCCCCTTTCCCTTCCCTTTTCTTCCCTTGCCATCCCTTCCCTTCTCTTTCCTTCCCTTCCCTTCCCTTCTCTTCCCTTTCCGTCCCTTCCCATCCCTTCACTTCCCTTCCCTTCAGTTCCCTTCCCTTCCCTTCCCACTTCTTCCCTTCCCTACCCTTACCTTCCCTTCCCTTCCCTTCCCTTTCCTTCCCTGCCCTTCCCTTCCCTTTCCTCCGCTTCCCGTCCATTCCCTTCCCTTCCCTTGCCTTTCCTCCCCCTTCCTTCCCTTCCCTTCCCTCCCCTTTCCCTTCCCTTCCCTTACCGTCCCTTCCCTTCCCTTCCCTTCCCTTCCCTTCCCTTCCCTGCCCTTCCCTTCCATTCCCTTCCCTTGCCTTCCCTCCCCTTCCCTTTCCTTCCCTTCCCTTCCCTTCCCTTCCCTTCCCTTCCCTCCCCTTCCCTTTCCTTCCCTTCTCTTCCCTTCCCTTCCCTTCCCTTCCCTTCCCTTCCCTTCCCTTCCCTTCCCTTCCCTTCCCTTCCCTTCCCTCCCCTTCCCTTCCCTTCCCTTCCCTTCCCTTCCCTTCCCTTCCCTTCCCTTCCCTTCCCTTCCCTTCCCTTCCCTTCCCTTCCCTTCCCTTCCCTTCTTTTCCCTTTCCTTCCCTTCCCTTCCCTTCCCTTCCCATCCCTTCCCTTCCCTTCCATTTTCTTCGCTTTCCTTCCCTTCCCATCCCTTCGCTTCCCTCACCTTCCCTCCTCAACCCATCACTTCTCTGCCCTTACCTTTCCTTCCCCTTCCTTCCCTTCCCTTCGCTTCCCTTCCCTTCCTTTCAGTTCCCTTCCCTTCCTTTCCCTTGCAATCCCACCCCTTCCCTTCCCTTCCCTTCCCGACCCTTTCCTTCTCTCCCTTTCACTTCCCTTCCCTTCCCTTTCCTTCCCTTCCCTTCCCTCCCCATCCCTTCCCATCCCTTGCCTTCCTTTTCCTTCCCTTCTGTTACCATCACTTCTCTTCCCATCCCTTCCCATCCCTTCGCTTCCCTTCCATTCCCTCCTCAACCCTTCACTTCTCTGCCCTTCCCTTCCCTCCCCTTCCCTTCCCTTCCCTTACCTTCCCGTCCCTTCGCTTCCCTTCCCTTCCCTTCCCTTCCCTTCCCTTCCCTTCCCTTCCCTTCCCTTCCCTTGCCTTACCTCTCCTTCCCTTCCCTTCCCTTCCCTTCCCTTCCCTTCCCTTTCCTTCCCTTCCCTTCCCTTCTTTTCCCTTCCCCTCCCTTCCCTTCCCTTCCCTTCGCTTCCCTTCCCATCCTCTGCCTTTCCTTCCCTGTCCTTCGCTTTCCTTCCCTTCCCATCCCATCGCTTCCCTCCCGTTCCCTCCTCATCCCTTCACTTCTCTGCCCTCCCGTTTCCTTCCCCTTCCCTTCCCTTCCCTTCCCTTCCCTTCCCTTCCTTTCCATTCGCTTCCCTACCCTTCCCTTCCCTGCCCTTCCCTTCCCTTCCCATCCCTTCCCTTCCCTTCCCTTCCCTTCCCTTCCCTTCCCTTCCCTTCCTTTCCCTTCCCGTCCCTTCGCTTGCCTTCCCTTCCCTTCGCTTCCCTTGCCGTCCCTTTCCTTCCCTTCATTTCCCTTCCCTTCCCTTCCGTTACCTTCCCATCCCTTTCCTTCCCTTCATTTCCCTTCCCTTCTTTTTCCTGCCCTTCCCTTCCCTTCCCTTCCCTTCCCTTCCCTTCCCTTCCCTTCCCGTTTCTTCCCTTCCCTTCCCGTGCCTTCCCATTCCCGTCGCATTCCTTCCCTTTCCTTCCATTCCCATCCCTTCCCTTCCCGTCTCTTTCCGTCCCTTCCCTTCCCTTCTCGTCCCTTTCCTTCCCTTCCCTTCCCTTCCCTTACCTTCCCTTCCCTGCGTTCCCTTCCCTATCCTTCTCTTCCCTTCCCTTCCCTTCCCTTCCCTTCCCTTCCCTTCCCTTCCCTTCCCTTTCCTTCCCTTCCCTTGCCTTCCCTTCCCTTCCCTTCCCTTCACTCGCCTTTCCCTTCCTTCCCTCCCTTTCCCTTCCCTTCCCTTCCTTCCGCTTCCCTTCCCTTCCCTTCCCTTCCCTTCCCTTCGCTTCCCATCCCTTCCCTTGCCTTCCCTTCCCTTCCCTTCCCTTCCCTTCCCTTCCCTTCCCTTCCCTTTCCTTGCCGTCCATTGCCTTCCCTTCCCTTCCCCTCCCTTCCCTTCCCTTTCCTTCCCTTCCTTTCACTTCCCTTCCCTTCCCTTCTCTTCCCTCGACTTGCCTTCCCGTCCCTTCCCTTCCCTTCCCTTACCTTGCCGTGCCATCACTTCCCTTCCCTTGCCTTTCCTCCCCTTCCCTTCCCTTTCCTTCCATCCCCTTCCCTTCCGTTCCCTTCCGGTCCCTTCTCTTCCCTTCACTTTCCTTCCCTTCCCTTCCCTTCCCTTCCCTTCCCTTCCCTTCCCTTCCCTTCCCTTCCCGTCCCGTCCTTTCCCTGCCCCTCCCATTCCTTCCCCTCCCTTCCCTTCCCTTCATTTCCCTTTCCGTCCATTCCCTTTCCTTCCCTTCCCTTACCTTCCCTTCCCTTCATTTCCCTTTCCGTCCATTCCCTTTCCTTCCCTTCCCTTACCTTCCCTTCCCTTCCCTTCCCTTCTTTTCCCTTCCCTTCCCTTCCCTTCCCTTCCCTTCCCGTTTCTTCCCTTCCCTTCCCTTCCCTTCCCTTCCCGTTTCTTCCCTTCCCTTCCCTTGCCTTCCCATTCCCGTCGCATTCCTTCCCTTTCCTTCCCTTCCCTTCGCTTCCCTTTCCTTCCATTCCCATCCCTTCCCTTCCCGTCTCTTTCCGTCCCTTCCCTTCCCTTCTCGTCCGTTTCCTTCCCTTCCCTTCCCTTCCCATAATTTCCCTTCCCTGCGTTCCCTTCCCTATCCTTCCCTTCCCTTTCCTTCCCTTCCCTTTCCTTCCCTTCCCTTCCCTTCCCTTCCCTTCCCTTCCCTTCCCTTCCCTTCCCTTCCCTTTTCTTCCCTTCCCTTGCCTTCCCTTCCCTTCCCTTCCCTTCACTCGCCTTTCCCTTCCTTCCCTCCCTTTCCCTTCCCTTCCCTTCCTTCCGCTTCCCTTCCCTTCCCTTCCCTTCCCTTCCCTTCCCTTCCCTTCCCTTCCCTTCCGTTCCCTTCCGTTCCCTTCCCTTCCCGTCCCTTCTTTTCCCGTTCCTTCCCTTCCCATCCCTTCTCTTTCCTTCCCTCCCCTTCGCTTCCCTTTCCTTCCATTCCCATCCCTTCCCTTCCCGTCTCTTTCCTTTCCTTCCCTTCCCTCCTCGTCCCATCGATTCCCTACCCTTCCCTTCCCTTCCCTTCCCTTCCCTTCCCTTCCCTTCCCTTCCCTTCCCTTCCCTTCCCTTCCCTTCCCTTCCCTTCCCTTCCCTTCCCTTCCCTTCCCTTCCCTTCCCTTCCCTTCCCTTCCCTTCCCTTCCCTTTTCTTCCCTTGCCTTCCCTTGTCTTCCCTTCCCTTCCCCTCCCTTCCCGTCCCTTCCCTTCCCGTCCCTTCACTTCCTTTCCCTTCCCTTCTCTTCCCTCCCCTTGCCTTCCCGTCCCTTCCCTTCCCATACCTTACCTTGCCGTGCCATCACTTCCCTTCCCTTGCCTTTCCTTCCCTTCCCATCCCTTTCCTTTCATCCCCTTCCCTTCCCTTCCCTTTCCTTCCCTTCTCTTCCCTTCACTTCCCTTCCCTTCCCTTCCCTTCCCTTCCCTTCCCTTCCCTTCCCTTCCCTTCCCTTCCCTTCCCGTCCCGTCCCGTCCTTTCCCTGCCTCTCCCATTCCTTCTCCTCCCTTCCCTTCCCTTCATTTCCCTTCCCGTCCATTCCATTTCCTTCCCTTCCCTTCCCTCCCCTTCCCTTCCTTTCCCTTCCCTTCCCTGCCCTTTCCTTCCCTTCCCTTCCCTTCGCTTCCGTGCCCTCGCCGCCCCCTTTCCCTTCTCTTCCCTTCCCTCGCCATCCCTTTCCTCCCCTTTCCTTCCCTTCCCTTCACTTCCCTTCCCTTCCCTTCCTTTCCATTCGCTTCCCTACCCTTCCCTTCCCTGCCCTTCCCTTTCCTTCCCATCCCTTCCCTTCCCTTCCCTTCCTTTCCCTTCCCTTCCCTTCGCTTCCCTTCCCTTCCCTTCGCTTCCCTTTCCGTCCCTTTCCTTCCCTTCATTTCCCTTCCCTTCCCTTCCCTTACCTTCCCTTCCCTTTCCTTCCCTTCCCTTCCCTTCCCTTCCCTTCTTTTCCCTTCCCTTCCCTTCCCTTCCCTTCCCTTACCTTCCCTTCCCGTTTCTTCCCTTCCCTTTCCCTGCCTTCCTATTCCCGTCGCATTCCCTGCCCTTTCCTTCCCTTCCCTTCCCTTCGCTTCCGTGCCCTCGCCGCCCCCTTCCCCTTCTCTTCCCTTCCCTTGCCATCCCTTCCCTCCCCTTCCCTTCCCTTCCCTTCCCTTTCATTCGCTTCCCTACCCTTCCCTTCCCTGCCCTTTCCTTCCCTTCCCATCCCTTCCCTTCACTTCCCTTCCTTTCCCATCCCTTCCCTTCGCTTCCCTTCCCTTCCCTTCGCTTCCCTTTCCGTCCCTTTCCTTCCCTTCATTTCCCTTCCCTTCCCTTCCCTTACCTTCCCCTCTCTTTCCATCCCTTCCCTTCGCTTCCCTTTCCTTCCATTCCCATCCCTTCCCTTCCTGTCTCTTTCCTTTCCTTCCCTTCCCTTCTCGTCCCTTTCCTTCCCGTCCCTTGCCTTTCCTTTCCTTCCCTTCCCTTTCCTTTCCTCCCCTTCCCTTCCCTGCCCTCCCGTTCCCTTCTCTTCCCTTCACTTCCTTTCCCTTCCCTTCCCGTCCCTTCCCGTCCCGTCCTTTCCCTGCCCCTCCCATTCCTTCCCCTCCCTTCCCACCCCTTCATTTCCCTTTCCTTCGCTTCCCTTCCCTTCCCTTCCCTTCCCTTCCCTTCCCTTCCCTTCCCTTCCCTTCCCTTCCCTTCCCTTCCCTTCCCTTCCCTTCCCTTCCCTTCCCTTCCCTTCCCTTCCCTTCCCTTCTCATCCCTTTCCTTCCCTTCCCTTCCCTTCCCTTCCCTTCTTTTCCCTTGCCTTCCCTTCCCTTCCCTTCCCTTCCCTTCAATTCCCTTCCCTTCCCGTTTCTTCCCTTCCCTTCCCTTCCCTTCCCTTCCCTTCCCTTCCCTTCCCTTCCCTTCCCTTCCCTTCCCTTTCCTTCACTTCCCTTCCCTTCCCTTCCCTTTCCTTCCCTTCCCTTCCCTTCCCTTCCCTTCTCTTCCCGTCCCTTCCCTTCACTCCACTTCCCTTCCCTTCCCTTCCCTTCCCTTCCCTTCCCTTCCCTTCCCTTCCCTTCCCTTCCCTTCCCTTCACTTCCCTTCGCTTCCCTTCCCTTCCCTTCCCTTCCCTTCCCTTCCCTTCCCTGCCTTCCCTTCCCTTCCCTCCCCTCTTCTGCCCTTCCCTACCCTTCTCTTCCCTTCCCTTCCCTTCCCTTCCTTTCCCTTCCCTTTCCTTCCCTTCCCTTCCCTTCCCTTCCCTTCCCTTCACTTACCTTCCCTTTCCTCCCCTTCCCTTCCCTTCCCTTCCCTTCCCTTCCCTTCCCTGCCGTCCCTTTCCATCCCTTCCCTTCCCTTCCCTTCCCTTCCCTTCCCATTCTTCCCGTTCCCTTCCGTTCCCTTCACTTCCCTGCCCTTCCCTTCCCTTCCCTTCCCTTCCCTTCCCTTCCCTTCCCCTCCCTTCCCTTCCCTTCCCTTCCCTTCCCATCCTCTGCCTTTCCTTCCCTTTCCTTCGCTTCCCTTTCCTTCCCATCCCATCGCTTCCCTCCCGTTCCCTCCTCATCCGGTCACTTCTCTGCCCTCCCGTTTCCTTCCGCTTCCTTCCCTTCCCTTCCCTCCCCTTTCCCTTCCCTTCACTTACCGTCCCTTCCCTTCCCTTCCCTTCCCTTCCCTTCCCTTCCCTTCCCTTCCCTTCCCTTCCCTTCCCTTCCCTTCCCTTCCCTTCCCTTCCCTTCCTTCCTCCCCTTCCTTCTCTTTCCTTCCCGTCCCTTCCCTTCCCTTCCCTTTTCGGCCGTTCGCTTCCCTTCCCTGCCCTTCCCTTCCCGCAGCTTTCCTTCCCTTCCCTTCCCTTCCCTTCCCTTCTCTTCCTTTCACTTCCCTTCCCTTCCCTTTCCTTACCTTCCCTTCCCTTCCCTTCCCTTCACTTCCCTTCCCTTCCCTTCCCTTCCCTTCCCTTCCCTTCCCTTCCCTTCCCGTCCCGTCCTTTTCCTGCCCCTCCCATTCCTTACCCTCCCTTCCCTTCCCTTCATTTCCCTTTCCGTCCCTTCCCTTTCCTTCCCTTCCCTTCCCTTCCCTTCCTTTCCCTTCCCTTTCCTGCCCTCACCTTCCCTTCCCTTCCCTTCGCTTCCGTGCCCTCGCCGCCCCCCCTTCCCTTGCCATCCCTTCCCTCCCCTTCCCTTCCCTTCCCTTCCCTTTCCTTCCCTTCCCTTCCCTGCCCTTCCCTTCCTTTCCCTTCCCTTCCCTGCCCTTTCCTTCCCTTCCCTACCCTTCGCTTCCGTGCCCTCGCCGCCCCTTTCCCTTCCCTTTTCTTCCCTTGCCATCCCTTCCCTTCTCTTTCCTTCCCTTCCCTTCCCTTCTCTTCCCTTTCCGTCCCTTCCCATCCCTTCACTTCCCTTCCCTTCAGTTCCCTTCCCTTCCCTTCCCACTTCTTCCCTTCCCTACCCTTACCTTCCCTTCCCATCCCTTCCCTTTCCTTCCCTGCCCTTCCCTTCCCTTTCCTCCGCTTCCCGTCCATTCCCTTCCCTTCCCTTGCCTTTCCTCCCCCTTCCTTCCCTTCCCTTCCCTCCCCTTTCCCTTCCCTTCCCTTACCGTCCCTTCCCTTCCCTTCCCTTCCCTTCCCTTCCCTTCCCTGCCCTTCCCTTCCATTCCCTTCCCTTGCCTTCCCTCCCCTTCCCTTTCCTCCTCCCTTCCTTCCCTTCCCTTCCCTTCCCTTCCCTCCCCTTCCCTTTCCTTCCCTTCTCTTCCCTTCCCTTCCCTTCCCTTCCCTTCCCTTCCCTTCCCTTCCCTTCCCTTCCCTTCCCTTCCCTCCCCTTCCCTTCCCTTCCCTTCCCTTCCCTTCCCTTCCCTTCCCTTCCCTTCCCTTCCCTTCCCTTCCCTTCCCTTCCCTTCCCTTCCCTTCCCTTCTTTTCCCTTTCCTTCCCTTCCCTTCCCTTCCCTTCCCATCCCTTCCTTCCCTTCCATTTTCTTCGCTTTCCTTCCCTTCCCATCCCTTCGCTTCCCTCACCTTCCCTCCTCAACCCATCACTTCTCTGCCCTTACCTTTCCTTCCCCTTCCTTCCCTTCCCTTCGCTTCCCTTCCCTTCCTTTCAGTTCCCTTCCCTTCCTTTCCCTTGCAATCCCACCCCTTCCCTTCCCTTCCCTTCCCGACCCTTTCCTTCTCTCCCTTTCACTTCCCTTCCCTTCCCTTTCCTTCCCTTCCCTTCCCTCCCCATCCCTTCCCATCCCTTGCCTTCCTTTTCCTTCCCTTCTGTTACCATCACTTCTCTTCCCATCCCTTCCCATCCCTTCGCTTCCCTTCCATTCCCTCCTCAACCCTTCACTTCTCTGCCCTTCCCTTCCCTCCCCTTCCCTTCCCTTCCCTTACCTTCCCGTCCCTTCGCTTCCCTTCCCTTCCCTTCCCTTCCCTTCCCTTTCCTTCCCTTCCCTTCCCTTCCCTTCCCTTCCCTTCCCTTCCCTTCCCTTCCCTTCCCTTCCCTTCCTTTCCCTTCCCTTCCCTTCCCTTCCCTTCCCTTCCCTTCCCTTCCCTCCCCTTCTCTTCCCTTCCCCTTCCTTCTCTTTACTTTCCGTCCCTTCCCTTCCCTTCCCTTTTCGTCCGTCCGCTCCCCTTCCCAGCCCTTCCCTTCCCTCAGCTTCCCTTCCCTTCCCTTCCCTGCCCTTGACTTCCCTTCCCTTCCCTTCCCTTGCCTTACCTCTCCTTCCCTTCCCTTCCCTTCCCTTCCCTTCCCTTCCCTTTCCTTCCCTTCCCTTCCCTTCTTTTCCCTTCCCCTCCCTTCCCTTCCCTTCCCTTCGCTTCCCTTCCCATCCTCTGCCTTTCCTTCCCTGTCCTTCGCTTTCCTTCCCTTCCCATCCCATCGCTTCCCTCCCGTTCCCTCCTCATCCTTCACTTCTCTGCCCTCCCGTTTCCTTCCCCTTCCTTCCCTTCCCTTCCCTCCCCTTTCCCTGCCCTTCCCTTACCGTCCCGCCCCTTCCCTTCCCTTCCCTTCCCTTCCCTTCCCTTCCTTGCCTTCCCTCCCCTTCCCTTCCCTTCCCTTTCCTTCCCTTCCTTCCCTTCCCTTCCCTTCCCGTCCCGTCCTTTCCCTGCCCCTCACATTCCTTCCCCTCCCTTCCCTTCCCTTCATTTCCCTTTCCGTCCCTTCCCTTTCCTTCCCTTCCCTTCCCTTCTCTTCCCTTCCTTTCCCTTCCCTTCCCTGCCCTTTCCTTCCTTTCCTTCCCTTCGCTTCCGTGCCCTCGCCGCCCCCCTTTCCCTTCCCATCCCTTCCCCTGCCATCCCTTCCCTCCCCTTCCCTTCCCTTCCCGTCCCTTCCCTTCCCTTCCCTTCCCTTCCCTTCCCTTCCCTTCCCTTCCCTTCCCTTCCCTTCCCTTCCCTTCCCTTCCATTCGCTTCCCTACCCTTCCCTTCCCTTCCCTTCCCTTCCCATCCATTCCCTTCCCTTCCTTTTCCTTCCCTTCCCTTCGCTTCCCTTCCCTTCGCTTCCCTTCCCTTCCCTTCGCTTCCCTTTCCGTCCCTTTTCTCCCCTTCATTTCCCTTCCCTTCCCTTCCCTTACCTACCCTTTCCTTTCCTTCCCTTCCCTTCCCTTTCCTTCTTTTCCCTTCCCTTCCCTTCCCTTCCCTTCCCTTCCCGTCCCATTCCTTCCCTTCCCTTCCCGTTTCTTCCCTTCCCTTCCCTTGCCTTTCCATTCCCTTCGCATTCCTTCCCTTTTCTTCCCTTCCCTTCGCTTCCCTTTCCTTCCATTCCCATCCCTTCCCTTCCCGTCTCTTTCCGTCCCTTCCCTTCCCTCCTCATCCCTTCCCTTCCCTTCCCTTCCCTTTCCTTTCCTTCCCTTCCCTTGCCTTTTCTTCCCTTCCCTACACTTCCCTTCCCTTCCCTTTCCTTCCATTTTCTCCGCTTTACTTCCCTTCCCATCCCTTCGCTTCCCTCCCCTTCCCTCCTCAACCCTTCACTTCTCTGCCCTTACCTTTCCTCCCCCTTCCTTCCCTTCCCTTCGCTTCCCTTCCCTTCCTTTCAGTTCCCTTCCCTTGCCTTCCCGCCCCTTCCCTTCCCTTCCCTTCCCTTCCCTTCCCTTCCCTTCCCTTCCCTTCACTTCCCTTCCCATCCCTTCCCTTCCCTTCCCTTCCCTTCCCGTCCCTTCCCTTTCCTTCCCTTCTCTTCCCTTCACTTCCCTTCCCTTCCCTTCCCTTCCCTTCCCTTCCCTTCCCTTCCCTTCCCTTCCCTTCCCTTCCCGTCCCGTCCTTTCCCTGCCTCTCCCATTCCTTCTCCTCCCTTCCCTTCCCTTCATTTCCCTTCCCGTCCATTCCATTTCCTTCCCTTCCCTTCCCTCCCCTTCCCTTCCTTTCCCTTCCCTTCCCTGCCCTTTCCTTCCCTTCCCTTCCCTTCGCTTCCGTGCCCTCGCCGCCCCCTTTCCCTTCTCTTCCCTTCCCTGCCCCTCCCATTCCTTCCCCTCCCTTCCCTTCCCTTCATTTCCCTTTCCGTCCATTCCCTTTCCTTCCCTTCCCTTACCTTCCCTTCCCTTCATTTCCCTTTCCGTCCATTCCCTTTCCTTCCCTTCCCTTACCTTCCCTTCCCTTCCTTTCCCTTCCCTTCCCTGCCCTTTCCATCCCTTCCCATCCCTTCACTTCCCTCCCATTTCCTCCTCAACCCTTCACTTCTCTGCCCATCCCTTCCCTCCCCTTCGCTTCCCTTCCCTTCCCTTCCCTTCTCTTCCCTTCACTTCCCTTCCCTTCCCTTCCCTTCCCTTCCGTTCCCTTCCCTTCCCTTGCCTTCCCATTCCCTTCGCATTCCTTCCCTTTCCTTCCCTTCCCTTCACTTCCCTTTCCTTCCATTCCCATCCCTCCCCTTCCTGTCTCTTTCCTTTCCTTCCCTTCCCTTCTCGTCCCTTTCCTTCCCTTCCCGTCCCTTTCCTTCTCTTCCTTTCACTTCCCTTACCTTCCCTTCCCTTTCCTTCCCTTCCCTTCCCTTCCCTTTCCTTCTTTTCCCTTCCCTTCCCTTCCCTTCCCTTCCCTTCCCTTCCCTTCCCTTCCCTTCCCTTCGCTTGCCTTCCCTTACCTTGCCTTCCCGTCCCTTCCCTTCACTCCCCTTCCCTTCCCTTCCCTTCCCTTCCCTTCCCTTCCCTTCCCTTCCCTTCCCTTCCCTTCCCTTCCCATCCCTTCCCTTCGCTTCCCGTCCCTTCCCTTCCCTTCCCTTCCCTTCCCTTCCCTTCCCATCCCTTCCCTTCGCTTCCCGTCCCTTCCCTTCCCTTCCCTTCCCTTCCCTTCCCTTCCCTTCCCTTCCTTTCCCTTGCCTTCCCTGCCTTCCCTTCCCTTCCCTCCGCGCCCCCGCCCTTCCCTACCCTTCCCTTCCCTTCCCTTGCCTTCCCATTCCCTTCGCATTCCTTCCCTTTCCTTCCCTTCCCTTCGCTTCCCTTTCCTTCCATTCCCATCCCTTCCATTCCCGTCTCTTTCCGGCCCTTTCCTTCCCTTCTCGTCCCTTTCCGTCCCTTTCCTTCCCTTCCTTTCCCTTCCCTTCCCTTCCCTCCCCTCCCTTCCCTTCGCTTCCCTTTCCGTCCCGTTCCTTCCCTTCATTTCCCTTCCCTTCCCTTCTCTTCCCTTCCCTTCCCCTTCCTTCCCTTCCCTTCCCTTCCCTGCCCTTCTTTTCCCTTCCCTTCCCTTCCCTTCCGTTCCCTTCCCTTCCCTTCCCTTCCCGTTTCTTCCCTTCCCTTCCCTTGCCTTTCCTTCCCTTCCCTTCCCTTTCCTTTCATCCCCTTCCCTTCCCTTCGCTTCCGTTCCCTTCTCTTCCCTTCACTTCCCTTTTCTTCCCTTCCCTTTCCTTCCCTTCCCTTCCCTTCCTTACCATCCCTTCCCTGCGTTCCCTTCCCTTCTCTTCCCTTCCCTTCCCTTCCCTTCCCTTCCGTTTCCTTCCCTTCCCTTGCCTTTCCTTCCCTTCCCTCCCCTTCCCTTCCCTTCCCCTTCCTTCCCTTCCCTTCGCTTCCCTGCCCTTCTTTTCCCTTCCCTTCCCTTCCCTTCCCTTCCGTTCCCTTCCCTTCCCTTCCCTTCCCGTTTCTTCCCTTCCCTTTCCTTGCCTTTCCTTCCCTTCCCTTCCCTTTCCTTTCATCCCCTTCCCTTCCCTTCGCTTCCGTTCCCTTCTCTTCCCTTCACTTCCCTTCCCTTCCCTTCCCTTCCCTTCCCTTCCCGTCCCGTCCTTTCCCTGCCCCTCCCATTCCTTCCCCTCCCTTTCCTTCCCTTCATTTCCCTTTCCGTCCCTTCCCTTTCCTTCCCTTCCCTTCCCTTCGCTTCCCTTCCCTTACCTTCCCTTCCCTTCCCTTTCCTTCCCTTCCCTTCCCTTCCCTTCCCTTCCCTTCCCTTCCCTTCCCTTCCCATCCCTTCCCTTCGCTTCCCGTCCCTTCCCTTCCCTTCCCTTCCCTTCCCTTCCATTCCCATCCCTTCCCTTCGCTTCCCGTCCCTTCCCTTCCCTTCCCTTCCCTTCCCTTCCCTTCCCTTCCCTTCCTTTCCCTTGCCTTCCCTGCCTTCCCTTCCCTTCCCTCCGCGCCCCCGCCCTTCCCTACCCTTCCCTTCCCTTCCCTTGCCTTCCCATTCCCTTCGCATTCCTTCCCTTTCCTTCCCTTCCCTTCGCTTCCCTTTCCTTCCATTCCCATCCCTTCCATTCCCGTCTCTTTCCGGCCCTTTCCTTCCCTTCTCGTCCCTTTCCGTCCCTTTCCTTCCCTTCCTTTCCCTTCCCTTCCCTTCCCTCCCCTCCCTTCCCTTCGCTTCCCTTTCCGTCCCGTTCCTTCCCTTCATTTCCCTTCCCTTCCCTTCTCTTCCCTTCCCTTCCCCTTCCTTCCCTTCCCTTCCCTTCCCTGCCCTTCTTTTCCCTTCCCTTCCCTTCCCTTCCCTTCCGTTCCCTTCCCTTCCCTTCCCTTCCCGTTTCTTCCCTTCCCTTCCCTTGCCTTTCCTTCCCTTCCCTTCCCTTTCCTTTCATCCCCTTCCCTTCCCTTCGCTTCCGTTCCCTTCTCTTCCCTTCACTTCCCTTTTCTTCCCTTCCCTTTCCTTCCCTTCCCTTCCCTTCCTTACCATCCCTTCCCTGCGTTCCCTTCCCTTCTCTTCCCTTCCCTTCCCTTCCCTTCCCTTCCGTTTCCTTCCCTTCCCTTGCCTTTCCTTCCCTTCCCTCCCCTTCCCTTCCCTTCCCCTTCCTTCCCTTCCCTTCGCTTCCCTGCCCTTCTTTTCCCTTCCCTTCCCTTCCCTTCCCTTCCGTTCCCTTCCCTTCCCTTCCCTTCCCGTTTCTTCCCTTCCCTTTCCTTGCCTTTCCTTCCCTTCCCTTCCCTTTCCTTTCATCCCCTTCCCTTCCCTTCGCTTCCGTTCCCTTCTCTTCCCTTCACTTCCCTTCCCTTCCCTTCCCTTCCCTTCCCTTCCCGTCCCGTCCTTTCCCTGCCCCTCCCATTCCTTCCCCTCCCTTTCCTTCCCTTCATTTCCCTTTCCGTCCCTTCCCTTTCCTTCCCTTCCCTTCCCTTCGCTTCCCTTCCCTTACCTTCCCTTCCCTTCCCTTTCCTTCCCTTCCCTTCCCTTCCCTTCCCTTCCCTTCCCTTGCCTTCCCTTACCATCCCTTCCCGTCCCTTCCCTTCACTCCCCTTCCCTTCCCTTCCCTTTCCTTCCCTTCCCTTCCCTTCCCTTCCCTTTCCTTCCCTTCCCATCCCTTCCCTTCGCTTCCCATCCCTTCCCTTCCCTTCCCTTCCCTTCCCTTCCCTTCCCTGCCTTCCCTTCCCTTCCGTCCCCTCCCCTGCCCTTCCCTACCCTTCCCTTCCCTTCCCTTGCCTTCCCATTCCCTTCGCATTCCTTCCCTTTCCTTCCCTTCCCTTCTTTTCCCTTCCCTTCCCTTCCCTTCCCTTACCTTCCCTTCCCTTTCCTTCCCTTCCCTTCCCTTCCCTTTCCTTCTTTTCCCTTCCCTTCCCTTCCCTTCCCTTCCCTTCCCTTCCCTTCCCTTCCCTTCCCTTCCCTTCCCTTTCCTTCCCTTCCCTTCCCGTCCCTTCCCTTCCCTTCCCTTTCCTTCTTTTCCCTTTCCTTCCCTTTCCATCCCTTCTCTTTCCTTCCCTTTCCTTCGCTTCCCTTTCCTTCCATTCCCATCCCTTCCCTTCCCGTCTCTCTCCTTTCCTTCCCTTCCCTTCTCGTCCCTTTCCTTCCCTTTCCGTGCCTTCCCTTTCCTTCCCTTCCCTGCCTCCCCTTCCCTTCCCTTCCCTTCCCTTCCCTTCCCTTCCCTTCCCTTCCCTTCCCTTCCCTTCCCTTCCCTTCCCTTCCCTTCCCTTCCCCTACATTCCCTTCCCTTTCCTTCCCTTCCCTTCCCTTCCCTTCCCTTCCCTTCTTTTCCCTTCCCTTCCCTTCCCTTCCCTTCCCTCCCCTTCCCTTCCCTTCCCTTCCCTAACCGTTTCGTCCCTTCCCTTCCCTTGCCTTTCCTTCCCTTTCCTTTCATCCCCTTTTCTTCCCTTCGCTTCCGTTCCCTTCTCTTTCCTTCACTTCCCTTCTCTTTCCTTCACTTCCCTTCCCTTCCCTTCCCTTCCCTTCCCTTCCCTTCCCTTCCCGGCCCGTCCTTTCCCTGCCCCTCCCATTCCTTCCCCTCCCTTCCCGTCCCTTTATTTCCCTTTCCGTCCCTTCCCTTTCCTTTCCTTCCCTTCCCTTCTCTTCCCTTCCTTTCCCTTTCCTTCCCTGCCCTTTCCTTCCCTTCCCTTTCCATCCCTTCCCTTCCCTTCCTTACCATCCCTTCCCTGCGTTCCCTTCCCTTACCTTCCCTTCCCTTCTCTTCCCTTCCCTTCCCTTCCCTTCCCTTCCCTTTCCTTCCCTTCCCTTGCCTTTCCTTCCCTTCCCTTCCCTTCCCTTCCCATCCCTTCCCTTCGCTTTCCATCCCTTCCCTTCCCTTCCCTTCCCTTCCCTTCCCTGCCTTCCCTTCCCTTCCCTCCCCTCCCCTGCCCTTCCCTACCCTTCCCTTCCCTTCCCTTGCCTTCCCATTCCCTTCGCATTCCTTCCCTTTCCTTCCCGTCCCTTCGCTTCCCTTTCCTTCCATTCCCATCCCTTCCCTTCCCGTCTCGTTCCGTCCCTTCCCTTCCCTTCTCGTCCCTTTCCTTCCCTTCCCTTCCCTACCTTTCCCTTCCCTTCCCTCCGCTTCCCTTCACTTCGCTTCCCTTTCCGTCCCGTTCCTTCCCTTCATTTCCCTTCCCATCCCTTCCCTTACCTTCCCTTCCCTTTCCTTCCCTTCCCTTCCCTTCCCTTCCCTTCTTTTCCCTTCCCTTCCCTTCCCTTCCCTTCCCTTCCCTCCCCTTCCCTTCCCTTCCCTTCCAGTTTCTTCCCTTCCCTTCCCTTGCCTTTCCATCCCTTCCCTTCCCTTTCCTTTCATCCCCTTCCCTCCCCTTCGCTTCCGTTCCCTTCTCTTCCCTTCACTTCCCTTCCCTTTGCTTCCCTTCCCTTCGCTTCCCTTCCCGTCCCGTCCTTTCCCTGCCCCTCCCATTGCTTCCCCTCCCTTCCCTTCCCTTCATTTCCCTTTCCGTCCCTTCACTTTCCTTTCCTTCCCTTCCCTTCTCTTCCCTTCCTTTCCCTTTCCTTCCCTGCCCTTTCCTTCCCTTCCCTTTCCATCCCTTCCCTTCCCTTCCTTACCATCCCTTCCCTGCGTTCCCTTCCCTTTCCTTCCCTGCCCTTCTCTTCCCTTCCCTTCCCTTCCCTTCCCTTCCATTTCCTTCCCTTCCCTTGCCTTTCCTTCCCTTCCGTTCCCTTCCCTTCCCTTCCCTTCCCTTCCCTTTCCTTCCATTTTCTCCGCTTTCCTTCCCTTCCCATCCCTTTGCTTTCCTCCCCTTCCCTCCTCAACCCTTCACTTCTCTGCCCTTACCTTTCCTTCCCCTTCCTTCCCTTCCCTTCGCTTCCCTTCCCTTCCATTCAGTTCCCTTCCCTTGCCTTCCCTCCCCTTTCCTTCCCTTCCCTTCCCTTCCCTTCCCTTCCCTTCCCTTCCCTTCCCTTCACTTCCCTTCGCTTCCGTTCCCTTCTCTTCCCTTCACTTCCCTTCCCTTCCCTTCCCTTCCCTGCCCTTCCCGTCCCGTCCTTTCCCTGCCCCTCCCATTCCTTTCCCTCCCTTTCCTTCCCTTCATTTCACTTTCCGTCCCTTCCCTTTCCTTCCCTACCCTTCCCTTCTCTTCCCTTCCTTTCCCTTCCCTTCCCTGCCCTTTCCTTCCCTTCCCCTCCCTTCGCTTCCGTGCCCTCGCCGCCCCCCTTTCCCTTGCCTTCCCTTCCCTTGCTATCCCTTCTCTTCCCTTCCCTTCCCTTCCCTTCCCTTCCCTTCCCTTCCCTTCCCTTCCCTTCCCTTCCCTTCCCTTCCCTTCCCTTCCCTTCCCTTCCCTTCCATTCGCTTCCCTACCCTTCTCTTCCCTGCCCTTCCCTTCCCATCCCTTCCCTTCCCTTCCCTTCCCTTCCCTTCCCTTCCCTTCCCTTCCCTTCCCTTCCTTTTCCTTCCCTTCCCTTCGCTTCCCTTGCCGTCCCTTCGCCTCCCTTTCCGTCCCTTTCCTTCCCTTCATTTCCCTTCCCTTCCCTTCCCTTACCTTCCCTTCCCTTTCCTTCCCTTCCCTTCCCTTCCCTTCTTTTCACTTCCCTTCCCTTCCCTTCCCTTCCCTTCCCTTCCCATCCCTTCCCTTCCCTTCCCTTCCCGTTTCTTCCCTTCCCTTCCCTTGCCTTCCCATTCCCTTCGCATTCCTTCCCTTTCCTTCCCTTCCCTTCGCTTCCCTTTCCTTCCATTCCCATCCCTTCCCTTCCCGTCTCTGTCCGTCCCTTCCCTTCCCTTCTCATCCCTTTCCTTCCCTTCCCTTCCCTTCCTTACCATCCCTTCCCTGCGTTCCCTTCCCGTTCCTTCCCATCCCTTCTTTTCCCTTCCCTTCTCTTCCCTTTCCTTTCCTTCCCTTCCCTTGCCTTTCCTTCCCTTTCCTTCCCTTCCCTTCCCTTCCCTTTCCTTCCATTTTCTCCGCTTTCCTTCCCTCCCCATCCCTTCGCTTCCCTCCCCTTCCCTCCTCAACCCTTCACTTCTCTGCCCTTACCTTCCCTTCCCCTTCCTTCCCTTCCCTTCGCTTCCCTTCCCTTCCTTTCAGTTCCCTCCCCTTGCCTTCCCACCCCTTTTCTCCCCTTCCCTTCCCTTCCCTTCCCTTCCCTTCACTTCCCTTCCCTTCCCTTCCCTTCCCTTCCCTTCCCTTCCGTTCCCTTCCCTTCCCTTCCCTTCCCTTCCCTTCCCTTTCCTGCCCTTTCCTTCCCTTCCCTTCCCTTCGCTTCCGTGCCCTTGCCGCCCCCCTTTCCCTTTCCTTTCCTTCCCTTGCTATCCCTTCCCTTCCCTTACCTTCCCTTCCCTTCCCTTCCCTTTCCATCCCTTCCCTTCCCTTCCCTGCCCTTCCCTTCCCTTCCCTTCCCTTTCCATCCCTTCCCTTCCCTTCCCTTCCCTTCCCTTTCCTGCACTTGACTCCCCTTCCCTTCCCTTCCCATCCCTTCCCTTCCCTTCCCTGCCCTTCCCTTCCCTTCCCTTCCCTTCCCTTCCCTTCCCTTCCCTTCCCTTCCCTTCCCTTCCCTTTCCATCCCTTCCCTTCCTTTCCTTCCCCTGACCGTCCCTTCCCTTCCCTTCCCTTCCCTTCCCTTCCCTTCCCTTCCCGTCCCTTCCCTTCCCTTCCCTTCCCTTCTTTTCCCTTTCCTTCCCTTTCCATCCCTTCTCTTTCCTTCCATTCCCATCCCTTCCCTTCCCGTCTCTCTCCTTTCCTTCCCTTACCTTCTCGTCCCTTTCCTTCCCTTCCCTTGCCTTCCCTTTCCTTCCCTTCCCTGCCACCCCTTCCCTTCCCTTCCCATCCCTTCCCGTCCCTTTCCTTCCCTTCCCTTGCCTTCCCTTTCCTTCCTTTCCCTGCCTCCCCTTCCCTTCCCTTCCCTTCCCTTCCCTTCCCTTCCCTTCCCGTCCCTTCCCTTCCCTTCCCTTCCCTTCCCTTCCCTTCTTTTCCCTTTCCTTCCCTTTCCATCCCTTCCCTTCCCTTCCCTTCCCTTCCCTTCCCTTCCCTTCCCTTCCCTTCCCTTCCCTTCCCTTCCCTTCCCTTCCCTTCCCTTCCCATCCCTTCCTTTCGCTTTCCATCCCTTCCCTTCCCTTCCCTTCCCTTCCCTTCCCTTCCCTGCCTTTCCTTCCCTTCCCTCCCCTCCCCTGCCCTTCTCTACCCTTCCCTTCCCTTCCCTTGCCTTTCCATTCCCTTCGCATTCCTTCCCTTTCCTTCCCTTCCCTTCGCTTCCCTTTCCTTCTATTCCCATCCCTTCCCTTCCCGTCTCTTTCCGTCCCTTCCCTTCCCTTTCCTTCCCTTCCCTTCCCTTCCCTTCCCCTCTTTTCCCTGCCCTTCCCTTCCCTTCCCTTCCCTTCCCTTCCCTTCCCTTCCCTTCCCTTCCAGTTTCTTCCCTTCCCTTCCCTTGCCTTTCCTTCCCTTCCCTTCCCTTAGCTTTCATCCCCTTCCCTTCCCTTCGCTTCCGTTCCCTTCTCTTCCCTTCACTTTCCTTCCCTTTGCTTCCCTTCCCTTCCCTTCCCTTCCCGTCCCGTCCTTTCCCTGCCCCTCCCATTCCTTCCCCTCCCTTCCCTTCCCTTCATTTCCCTTTCCGTCCCTTCCCTTTCCTTCCCTTCCCTTCCCTTCTCTTCACTTCTTTTCCCTTCCCTTCCCTGCCCTTTCCTTCCCTTCCCTTTCCTTCCCGTCCCTTCCCTTCCTTACCATCCCTTCCCTGCGTTCCCTTCCCTTTCCTTCCCTTCCCTTCACTTCCCTTCCCTTCCCTTCCCTTCCCTTCCCTTCCCTTTCCTTCCCTTTCCTTGCCTTTCCTTCCCTTCCCTTCCCTTCCCTTCCCTTCCCTTCCCTTTCCTTCCATTTTCTCCGCTTTTCTTCCCTTCCCATCCCTTTGCTTCCCTCCCCTTCCCTCCTCAACCCTTCACTTCTCTGCCCTTACCTTTTCTTCCCCTTCCTTCCCTTTCCTTTGCTTCCCTTCCCTTCCATTCAGTTCCCTTCCCTTGCCTTCCCTCCCCTTCCCTTTCCTTCCCTTCCCTTCCCTTCCCTTCACTTCCCTTCGCTTCCGTTCCCTTCTCTTCCCTTCACTTTCCCTCCCTTCCCTTCCCTTCCCTTCCCGTCCCGTCCTTTCCCTGCCCCTCCCATTCCTTTCCCTCCCTTCCCTTTCCTTCCCTTCTCTTCCCTTCCTTTCCCTTCCCTTCCGTGCCCTTTCTTTCCCTTCCCTTCCCTTCGCTTCCGTGCCCTCGCCGCCCCCCTTTCCCTTCCCTTCCCTTCCCATGCCATCCCTTCCCTCCCCTTCCCTTCCCTTCCCTTCCCTTCCCTTCCCTTCCCTTCCCTTCCCTTCCCTTCCCTTCCCTTCCCTTTCCTTCCCTTCCCTTCCCTTCCCTTCCCTTCCCTTCCCTTCCCTTCCCTTCCCTTCCCTTCCCTTCCCTTCCCTTCCCTTCCCTTCCCTTCCCTTCCCTTCCCTTCCCTTCCCTTCCCTTCCCTTCCCTTCCATTCGCTTCCCTACCCTTCCCTTCGCTTCCCTTCCCTTCCCATCCCTTCGCTTCCCTTCCCTTCCTTTTCCTTCCCTTCCCTTCGCTTCCCTTCCCTTCCCTTCGCTTCCCTTTCCGTCCCTTTCCTTCCCTTCATTTACCTTCCCTTCCCTTCCCTTACCTTCCCTTCCCTTTCCTTCCCTTCCCTTCTTTTCCCTTTCCTTCCCTTCCCTTTCCTTCCCTTCCCATCCCTTCCCTTCCCTTCCCTTCCCGTTCCTTTCCTTCCCTTCCCTTGCCTTCCCATTCCCTTCGCATTCCTTCCCTTTCCTTCCCTTCCCTTGCCTTCCCATTCCCTTCGCATTCCTTCCCTTTCCTTCGCTTCCCTTCGCTTCCCTTTCCCTCCATTCCCATCCCTTCCCTTCCCGTCTCTTTCCGTCCCTTCCCTTCCCTTCTCATCCCTTTCCTTTCCTTCCCTTCCCTTCCTTACCATCCCTTCCCTGCGTTCCCTTCCCTTTCCTTCCCTGCCCTTCTCTTCCCTTCCCTTCCCTTCCCTTTCCTTTCCTTCCCTTCCCTTGCCTTTTCTTCCCTTCCCTTCCCTTCCCTTCCCTTTCCTTTCCTTCCATTTTCTCCGCTTTCCTTCCCTTCCCATCCCTTCGCTTCCCTCCCCTTCCCTCCTCAACCCTTCACTTCTCTGCCCTTACCTTCCCTTCCCCTTCCTTCCCTTCCCTTCGCTTCCCTTCCCTTCCTTTCAGTTCCCTTCCCCTCCCTTCCCTTCCCGTCCGTTCCCTTCCCTTCCCTTCACTTCCCTTCCCTTCCCTTCCCTTCCCTTCCCTTCCCTTCCGTTCCCTTCCCTTCCCTTCCCTTCCCTTCCCTTCCCTTCCCTTCCCTTACCTTCCCTGCCCTTTCCTTCCCTTCCCTTCCCTTCGCTTCCGTGCCCTTGCCGCCCCCCTTTCCCTTCCCTTTCCTTCCCTTGCTATCCCTTTCCTTCCCTTTCCTTCCCTTCCCTTCCTTTCCCTTCCCTTCCCTTTCCATCCCTTCCCTTCCCTTTCCTGCCCTTCCCTTCCCTTCCCTTCCCTTTCCATCCCTTCCCTTCCCTTCCCTTCCCTTCCCTTCCCTTCCCTTTCCTGCCCTTGACTCCCCTTCCCTTCCCTTCCCTTCCCTTCCCTTCCCTTCCCTTCCCTACCCTTACCTTCCCTTCCCTTCCATTCCCTCTCCTTCCATTTTTTTCGCTTTCCTTCCATTCCCATCCCTTCGCTTCCCTCCCCTTCCCTCCTCAACCCTTGAATTCTCTGCCCTTCCCTTCAGTTCCCTTCCCTATCCTTCCCTTCCCTTCCCTTCCATTCCCTCTCCTTCTATTTTTTTCGCTTTCCTTCCCTTCCCATCCCTTCGCTTCCCTCCCCTTCCCTCCTCAACCCTTGAATTCTCTGCCCTTCCCTTCAGTTCCCTTCCCTTTCCTTCCCTTCCCTTCCCTTCCCTCCCCTTCCCTTCCCTTCCCTCACCGTCCCTTCCCATCCCTTCCCGTCCCTTCCCTACCCCTCCCGTTTCTTGACTTCCCTTCCCTTCCCCTGCCGTGCCTTCCCTTCCCTTCCCTTCCCTTGCCTTCCCTCCACTTCCCTGCCCTCACCTCCGCTTTCCTTCCCTTCCCTTCTCTTCCCTTCCCTTCCCTTCCCTTTCTTTCCCTTCCCTTCCGTTCCCTTCACTTCCCTTCCCTTCCCTTCCCATCCCTTCCCTTCCCTTCCCCTCCCTTCCCTTCCCTTCCCTTCCCTTCCCTTCCCTTCCCTTCCCATCCTCTGCCTTTCCTTCCCTTTCCTTCGCTTCCCTTCCCTTCCCATCCCATCGCTTCCCTCCCGTTCCCTCCTCATCCGGTCACTCCTCTGCCCTCCCGTTTCCTTCCCCTTACTTCCCTTCCCTTCCCTCCCCTTTCCCTTCACTTACCTTACCGTCCCTTCCCTTCCCTTCCCTTCCCTTCCATTCCCTTCCCTTCCCTTCCCTTCCCTTCCCTTCCCTTCCCTTCCCTTTCCCCCCCTTCCCTTCCCGTCCCTTCCCTTCCCTTCCCTTCCCTTCCCCTTCCTTCTCTTTCCTTCCCGTCCCTTCCCTTCCCTTCCCTTTCCGTCCGTTCGCTTCCCTTCCCTGCCCTTCCCTTCCCGCAGCTTTCCTTCCCTTCCCTCCACTGCCCTTCCCTTCCCTTCCCTTCCCTTGCCTTACCTCTCCTTCCCTTCCCTTCCCTTCCCTTCCCTTCCCTTCCCTTCCCTTCCCTTCCCTTCTCTTCCTTTCACTTCCCTTCCCTTCCCTCCCCTTCCCTTCCCATCCCTTCCCTTCCCTTCCCTTTCCTTCCTTTCCCTTGCCATCCCTTCCCTTCTCTTTCCTTTCCTCCCCTTCCCTTCCCATCCATTCCCTGCCCTTTCCTTCCCTTCCCTTCCCTTCGCTTCCGTGCCCTCGCCACCCCCCCTTTCCCTTCCCTTTTCTTCCCTTGCCATCCCTTCCCTTCTCTTTCCTCTCCTCCCCTCCCCTTCCCATCCCTTCCCTTCCCTTCCCTTCCCTTCCCTTCCCTTCCCTTGCCTTTCCTTTCCTTCCCTTCCCTTCCCTTCCCTTCCCTTCCCTTCCCTTCCCTTCCCGTCCCTTTCCTTCACTTCCCTTCCCTTCCCTTCCCTTCCCTTCCCGTCCCTTCCCTTCCTTCCCTTCCCTTCCCTTCCCTTCCCTTCCCTTCCCTTCCCTTCCCTTCCCTTCCCTGCCCCTGCCCTTTCCTTCCCTTCCCTTCACTTCGCTTCCGTGCCCTTGCCGCCCCCCTTTCCCTTCCCTTTCCTTCCCTTGCTATCCCTTCCCTTCCCTTTCCTTCCCTTCCCTTCCCTTCCCATCCCTTCCCTACCCTTCCCTACCCTTCCCTTCCCTTCCCTTCCCTTCCCTTCCCTTCCCTTTCCATCCCTTCCCTTCCCTTTCCTTCCCTTCCCTTCCCTGCCCTTGACTCCCCTTCCCTTCCCTTCCCTTCCCTTCCCTTTCCTTCCCTTCCCTTCCATTCCATCTCCTTCCATTTTTTTCGCTTTCCTTCCCTTCCCATCCCTTCGCTTCCCTCCCCTTCCCTCCTCAACCCTTGAATTCTCTGCCCTTCCCTTCAGTTCCCTTCCCTTTCCTTCCCTTCCCTTCCCTTCCCTTCCCTCCCCGTCCCTCACCTTCCCTTCCCATCCCTTCCCGTCCCTCCCCTTCCCATCCCGTCCCTTCCCTTCCCTGCCCTTCCCCTGCCGTGCCTTCTCTTCCCTTCCCTTCCCTTGCCTTCTCTTCCCTTCCCTGCCCTTACCTTCGCTTTCCTTCCCTTCCCCACCCTTCCCTTCCCTTCCCTTCCCTTCCCTTCCCTTCCTCTGCCTCTCCTTCCCTTTCCTTCGCTTCCCTTCCCTTCCCATCCCATCGCTTCCCTCCCGTTCTCTCCTCATCCCGTCACTTCTCTGCCCTCCCGTTTCCTTCCCCTTCCTTCCCTTCCCTTCCCACCCCTTGCCCTTCCCTTCCCTTACCGTCCCGCCCCTTCCCTTCCCTTCCCTTCCCTTCCCTTCCCTTCCCTTCCCTTCCCTTTCGTTTCCTTCCCTTCCCTTCCCTTCCCTTCCCTTCCCTTCCCTTCCCTTCCCTTCCCTTCCCTTCCCCTTCCTTCTCTTTCCTTCCCGTCCCTTCCCTTCCCTTCCCTTTTCGTCCGTTCGCTTCCCTTCCCTGCTCTTCCCTTCCCTCAGCGTCCCTTCCCTTCCCTTCACTGCCCTTTCCTTCCCTTCCCTCCCCTTGCCTTACCTTCCCTTCCCTTCCCTTCCCTTCCCTTCCCTTCCCTTCCCTTCCCTGCCCTTCCCTTCTCTTCCTTTCACTTCCCTTCCCTTCCCTCCCCTTCCCTTCCCTTTCCTTCCCTTCCCTTCCCTCCCCTTCCCTTCCCTTCCCTTCCCTTCCCTTCCCTTCCCTTCCCTTCCCTTCCCTTCCCTTCCCGTCCCTTCCCTTGCCTTCCCTTCCCTTCCCTTCCCTTCCCTTCCCTTCCCTTCCCTTCTCTTCCCTTCCCTTCCCTTCCCTTCCCTTCCCTTCCCTTTCCTTCCCTTCCCTTCCCTTCCCTTCCCTTCCCTTCCCTTCCCTTCCCTTCCCTTCCCTTCCCTTCCCTTCCCTTCCCGTCCCTGCCCTTCCCTTCCCTTCCCTTCCCTTCCCTTCCCATCCCTTCCCTTTCCTTCCATTTTCTTCGCTTTCCTTCCCTTCCCATCCCTTCGCTTCCCTCCCCTTCCCTCCTCAACCCTTCACTTCTCTGCCCTTACCTTTCCTTCCCCTTCCTTCCCTTTCCTTCGCTTCCCTTCCCTTCCTTTCAGTTCCCTTCCCTTCCCTTCCCTTCCCTTGCCTTCCCACCCCTTCCCTTCCCTTCCCTTCCCGTCCCTTTCCTTCTCTTCCTTTCACTTCCCTTCCCTTGCCTTTCCTTCCCTTCCCTTCCCATCCCTTCCCTTCCCTTGCCTTCCTTTTCCTTCCCTTCTGTTACCATCCCTTCCCTTTCCATCCCTTCCCATCCCTTCGCTTCCCTCCCATTCCCTCCTCAACCCTTCACTTCTCTGCCCTTCCCTCCCCTTCCCTTCCCTTCCCTTCCCTTCCCTTCCCTTCCCTTCCCTTCCCTTCCCTTCCCTTCCCTTCCCTTCCCTTCGCTTCCCTTCCATTCCCTTCCCTTCCCTTCCCTTCCCTTCCCTTCCCTTCCCTTCCCTTCCCTTCCCTTCCCTTCCCTTCCCTTCCCTTCCCTTCCCTTCCCTTCCCTTCCCTTCCCTTCCCTTCCCTTCCCTTACCTTTCCTTCCCTTCCCTTCCCTTCCCTTCCCTTGCCTTCCGTTCCGTTCCCTTCCCTTTCCCTCCCTTCCCTTTCCTTCCCTCCCATTCCCTTCACTTCCCTTCCCTTCCCTTCTCTTCCCTCCCCTTGCCTTCCCGTCCCTTCCCTTCCCTTCCCTTCCCTTCCCTTCCCTTCCCTTCCCTTCCCGTCCCTTCCCTTCCCTCCCCTTCCCTTCCCTTCCCTTCCCTTCCCTTCCCTTCCCTTCCATTCCCATCCCTTCCCTTCCCGTCTCTTTCCGTCCCTTCCCTTCCCTTCTTATCCCTTTCCTTCCCTTCCCTTCCCTTCCCTTCCCTTCCTTTCACTTTTCTTCCCTTCCCTCCCCTTCCCTTCCCTTCCCTTCCCTTCCCTTCCCTTCCCTTCCCTTCCCTTCCCTTCCCTTCCCTTCCCTTCCCTTCCCTTCCCTCCCCTTCCCTTCCCTTCCCTTCCCTTCCCTTCCCTTCCATTCCCATCCCTTCCCTTCCCGTCTCTTTCCGTCCCTTCCCTTCCCTTCTCATCCCTTTCCTTCCCTTCCCTTCCCTTCCCTTCCCTTCCCTTCCCTTCCCTTCCCTTCCCGTCCCTTCCCTTCCCTTCCAATCCCTTCCCTTCCCTTCCCTACCCTTCCCTTCCCTTCCCTTTCCATCCCTTCCCTTCCCTTCCCTTCCCTTCTCATCCCTGCCCTTTCCTTCCCTTCCCTTTCCTGCGCTTCCGTGCCCTTGCCGCCCTCCTTTCCCTTCCCTTTCCTTCCCTTGCTATCCCTTCCATTCCCTTCCCTTCCATTCACATCCCTTCCCTTCCCGTCTCTTTCCGTCCCTTCCCTTCCCTTCTCATCCCTTTCCTTCCCTTCCCTTCCCTTCCCTTACCATCCCTTCCCTGCGTTCCCTTTCCTTTCCTTGCCTTCCCCTTTCTTCCCTTCCCTTCCCTGCCCTTACCTTCGCTTTCCTTCCCTTCCCTTCTCTTCCCTTTCCTTCCCTTCCCTTTCCTTCCCCACCCTTCCCTTCCCTTCCCTTCCCTTCCCTTCCCTCCCCTTCCCTTCCCTTCCCTTCCCGTCCCTTTCCTTCCCTTCCCTTCCCTTCCCTTCCCTTCCCTTCCCTTCCCTTCCCCTTCCTTCTCTTTCCTTCTCGTCCCTTCCCTTCCCTTCCCTTTTCGTCCGTTCGCTTCCCTTCCCTGCCCTTCCCTTCCCTCAGCTTCCCTTTCCTTCCCTTCACTGCCCTTCCCTTCCCTTCCCATCCCTTGCCTTACCTCTCCTTCCCGTCCCTTCCCTTCCCTTCCCTTCCCTTCCCTTCCCTTCTCTTCCTTTCACTTCCCTTCACTTCCCTCCCCTTCCCTTCCCTTCCCTTCCCTTCCCTTCCCTTCCCTTCCCTTCCCTTCCCTTCCCTTCCCTTCCCTTCCCTTCCCTTCCCTTCCCTTCCCTTCCCTTCCCTTCCCTTCCCTTCCCTTCCCTTCCCTTCCCTTCCCTTTTCTTTCCTTCCCTTCCCTTCCCTTCCCTGCCCTTCCCTTCCCTTCCCTTCCCTCCCTTTTCCTTCACTTCCCTTCCCTTCCCTCCTCTTCCCTCCCCTTGCCTTTCCGTCCCTTCCCTTCCCTTCTCTTATCTTGCCGTGCCATCACTTCCCTTCCCTTGCCTTTCCTTCCCTTCCCTTCCCTTTCCTTTCATCCCCTTCCCTTCCCTTGCCTTCCGTTCCCTTCTCTTACCTTCACTTCCCTTCCCTTCCCTCCCCTTCCCTTCCCTTCCCTTCCCGTTCCGTCCTTTCCCTGCCCCTCCCATTCCTTCCCCTCCCTTCCCTTCCCTTCATTTCCCTTTCCGTCCCTTCCCTTTCCTTCCCTTCCCTTCCCTACCCTTCCCTTCCTTTCCCTTCCCTTCCCTGCCCTTTCCTTCCCTTCCCTTCCCTTCGCTTCCGTGCCCTCGCCGCCCCCCTTTCCCTTCCCTTCCCTTCCCTTCCCTTCCCTTCCCTTACCTTCCCTTCCCTTCCCTTCCCTTCCATTCGCTTCGCCACCCTTCCCTTCCCTTCCCTTCCCTTCCCTTCCCTTCCCTTCCCATCCCTTACCTTCCCTTCCCTTCCCTTCCCTTCCTTTCCCTTCCCTTCCCTTCGCTTCCCTTCCCTTCCCTCCGCTTCCCTTTTTGTCCCGTTCCTTCCCTTCATTTCCCTCCCCTTCCCTTCCCTTGCCTTCCCTTCCCTTTCCTTCCCTCTCCTTCCCTTCCCTTCCCTTCTTTTCCCTTCCCTTCCCTTCCCTTCCCTCCCCTTCCCTTCCCTTCCCGTCCCTGCCCTTCCCGTTCCTTCCCTTCCCTTCCCTTGCCTTCCAATTCCCTTCGCATTCCTTCCCTTTCCTTCCCTTCCCTTCGCTTCCCTTTCCTTCCATTCACATCCCTTCCCTTCCCGTCTCTTTCCGTCCCTTCCCTTCCCTTCTTGGCCCTTTCCTTCCCTTCCCTTCCCTTCCCTTACCTTCCCTTCCCTGCGTTCCCTTCCCTTTCCTTCCCTTCCCTTCCCTTCCCACTTCCTCCCCTTCCCTTCCCCTCCCTTTCCTTCCCTTCCCTTCGCTACCCTTCCCTTCACTCCCCTTTCCCTCCCTTCCCTCCCCTTCCCTTCCCTGTCCTTCCTTCCCCTTCCCTTCCCTTCCCTTCCCTTCCCGTCCCTTCTTTTCCCTTTCCTTCTCTTCCCATCCCTTCTCTTTCCTTCCCTTCCCTTCGCTTCCCTTTCCATCCATTCCCATCCCTTCCCTTCCCGTCTCTTTCCTTTCCTTCCCTTAACTTCTCGTCCCTTTCCTTCCCTTCCCTTGCCTTCCCTTTCCTTCCCTTCCCTTCCCTTCCCACTTCCTCCCCTTCCCTTCCCCTCCCTTTCCTTCCCTTCCCTTCGCTACCCTTCCCTTCACTCCCCTTTCCCTCCCTTCCCTCCCCTTCCCTTCCCTGTCCTTCCTTCCCCTTCCCTTCCCTTCCCTTCCCTTCCCTTCCCTTCCCTTCCCTTCCCTTCCCTTCGCTTCCCTTTCCTTCCCTTCCCTTGCCTTACCTTCCCTTCCCTGCCTTCCCTCCCCTTCCCTCCCCTCCCCTGCCCTTCCCTACCCTTCCCTTCCCTTCCCTTCCCTTCCCTTCCCTTCCCTTCCCTTTCCTTCCCTTCCCTTCCCTGCCCTTCCATTCCCTTCCCTTCCCTTCCCTTCCCTTCCCTTTCCTTTGCTTCCCTTCCCTTCCCTTCCCTTCCCTTTCCTTCCCTTCACTTCCCTTCCCTTTCCTCCCCTTCCCTTCCCTTCCCTTCCCTTCCGTTCCCTTCCCTGCCGTCCCTTCCCATCCCTTCCCTTCCCTTCCCTTCCCTTCCCTTCCCTTCCCTTCCCTTCCCTTCCCTTCCCTTCCCTTCCCTTCCCTTCCCTTCCCTTCCCTTCCCTTCCCTTCCCTTCCCTTCCCTTCCCTTCCCTTTCCTTCCCTTCCCTTCCCTTCCCTTCCCTTCGCTTCCCTTCCCTTCCCTTCCCTTCCCTTCCCTTCCCTTCCCTTCCCTTCCCTCCCCTTGTCTTCCCTTCCCTCTCCTCCACTCCTCTTCCCCTCCCTTCCCTTCCCTGCCCTTTCCTTCCCCTCCCTTCCCTCCCCTTCCGTTCCCTTCCCTTCCCTTCCCTTCCCTTCCCATTCCCTTCGCATTCCTTCCCTTTCCTTCCCTCCCCTTCGCTTCCCTTTCCTTCCATTCCCATCCCTTCCCTTCCCTTCCCGTCTCTTTCCTTCCCTTCCCTTCCCGTCTCGTCCCTTTCCATCACTTCCCTTCCCTTCCCTTCCCTTCCCTTCCCTTCCCTTCCCTTCCCTGCCTTCCCTTCCCTTCCCTTCCCTTCCCTTCCCTTCCATGCCCTTCCCTTCCCTTCCCTTCCCTTCCCTTCACTCCCCTGCCCCTCCCTTTCCTTCCCTTCCCACCCCTTCCCTTCCCTTCCCTCCCCTTCCCTTCCCTTCCCTTCCCTTCCCTTTCCTTCCCTTCCCTTTTTTTCCCTTTCCTTCCCTCCCCATCCCTTTACTTCCCTGCCCTTCAGTTCTCTTCCCTTTTCTTCCCTTCCCTTCGCTTCCCTTTCCTTCCATTCCCATCCCTTCCCTTCCCTTCCCTTCCCTGCCATCCCTTCCCTTCCCTTCCCTTCCCTGCCTCCCCTTCCCTTCCCGTCCCTTCCCTTACCGTCCCTTCCCTTCCCTTCCCTTCCCTTCCCTTCCCTTCCCTTCCCTTCCCTTCCCTTCACTTCCCTTCCCTTCCCTTTCCTTCACTACCCTTCCCTTCCCTTCCCTTCCCTTCCCTTCCCTCCGCTACCCTTCCCTTCCCTTCCCTTCCCTTCCCTTCCCTTCCCTTCCCTTCCCTTCCCTTCCCTTCCCTTCCCTTCCCTTCCCTTCCCTTCCCTTCCCTTCCCTCCCCTTCCCTTCCCTTCCCTTCCCGTCCCTTCCCTTCCCATCCCTTCCCTTCCCTTTCCTTCCCTTCCCTTCTTCTCCCTTTCCTTCCCTTCCCATCCCTTCACTTCCCTGCCCTTCAGTTCCCTTCCCTTCCCTTTCCTTCCCTTACCTTCCCTTCCCTTCCCTTCTCTTCCCTTCCCTTCCCTGCCCTCCCCTGCCCTTCCCTCCCCTTCCCTTCCCTTCCCTTCCCTTCCCTTCCCTTCCTTTCCCTTCCCTTCCCTTCCCTTCCCTTCCCTTCCCTTCCCTTCCCTTCCCTTCCCTTACCTTCCCTTTCCTTCCCTCCTCATCCCTTTACTTCCCTGCCCTTCAGTTCTCTTCCCTTTTCTTCCCTTCCCTTCGCTTCCCTTTCCTTCCATTCCCATCCCTTCCCTTCCCTTCCCTTCCCTGCCATCCCTTCCCTTCCCTTCCCTTCCCTGCCTCCCCTTCCCTTCCCGTCCCTTCCCTTACCGTCCCTTCCCTTCCCTTCCCTTCCCTTCCCTTCCCTTCCCTTCCCTTCCCTTCCCTTCCCGTCCCTTCCCTTCACTTCCCTTCCCTTCCCTTCCCTTCCCTTCCCTTCCCGTCCCTTCCCTTCCCTTCCCTTCCCTTCCCTTCCCTTCCCTTCCCTTCCCTTCCCTTCCCTTCCCTTCCCTGCCCTGCCCTTTCCTTCCCTTCCCTTCACTTCTCTGCCCATCCCTTACCTTCCCTTTCCTTCCCTTCCCTTTCCTTCCCTTCCCTTACCTTGCCTTCCCTTCCCTTCCCTTCCCTTCCCTCCCGTTCCCATCCCTTTCCTTTCCATCCCTTCCCATCCCTTCGCTTCCCTGCCCTTTCCTCCTCAACCCTTCACTTCTCTGCCCATCCCTTTCCTTCCCTTTCCTTCCCTACCCTGCGCTTCCCTTCCCTTCCCATCGCTTCCATTCCCATCCCTTCCCTTCCCTTCCGTTCCCTTACCTTTCCTCACCTTCCCATCCCTTCACTTCCCTCCCCTTCCCTCCTCAACCCTTCACATCTCTGCCCTTACCTTACCTTCCCTTTCCTCCCCTTCCCGCCGCTTCCCTTCCCTTCCCTTCCCTTCCCTTACCTTCCCTTTCCTTCCCTTCCCTTTCCTTCCCTTCCCTTCCCTTCCCTCCCCTTCCCTTTCCTTCCCGTCCCTTTCCTTCCGTTCCCTTTTTTTCCCTTTTCTTCCCTCCCGATCCCTTCACTCCCCTGCCCTTCAGTTCTCTTCCCTTTTCTTCCCTTCCCTTCGCTTCCCTTTCCTTCCATTCTCATCCCTTCCCTTCCCTTCCCTTCCCTGCCATCCCTTCCCTTCCCTTCCCTTCCCTGCCTCCCCGTCCCTTCCCTTTCCATCCCTTACCTTCCCTTCCCATCCCTTCCCTTCCCTTCCCTTCCCTTCCCTTCCCTTCCCTTCCCTTCCCTTCCCTTCCCTTCCCTTCCCTTCCCTTCCCTTCCCTTCCCTTCCCTTCCCTTCCCTTCCCTTCCCTTCCCTTCCCTTCCCTTCCCTTCCCTTCCCTTCCCTTCCCTTCCCTTCCCTTCCCTTCCCGTCCCTTCCCTTCACTACCCTTCCCTTCCCTTCCCTACCCTTCCCTTCGCTACTCTTCCCTTCCCTTCCCTTCCCTTCCCTTCCCTTCCCTTCCCTTCCCTTCCGTTCCCTTGCCTTCCCTTCCCTACCCTTCTCTTCCCTCCCCTTCCCTTCGCTTCCCTTCCGTTCCCTTCCCTTCCCTTCCCTTCCCTTCCCTTCCCTTCCCTTCCCATCCCTTCCCTTCCCTTCTTTTCCCTTTCCTTCCCTTCCCATCCCTTCACTTCCCTGCCCTTCAGTTCCCTTCCCTTCCCTTCCCTTCCCTTCCCTTCCCTTCCCTTCCCTTCCCTTCCCTTCCCTTCCCTTCCCTTCCCTTCCCTTTCCTTCCCTTCCCTTCCCTTCCCTTCCCTTCCCTTCCCTTCCCTTCCCTTCCCTTCACTACCCTTCCCTTCCCTTCCCTTCCCGTCCCTTCGCTACCCTTCCCTTCCCTTCCCTTCCCATCCCTTCCCTTCCCTTCCCTTCCCTTCCCTTCCCTTCCCTTCCCTTCCCTTCCCTGCCCTTCCCTTTCCTCCCCTTCCCTTCCCTTCCCTTCCCTTCCCTTCCCTTCCCTTCCCTTCCCTTCCCGTCTTTTCCCTTTCCTTCCCTTCCCATCCCTTCACTTCCCTGCCCTTCAGTTCCCTTCCCTTCCCTTCCCCTCCCTTACCTTCCCTTCGCTTCCCTTCCCTTCCCTTCCCTTCCCTGCCCTTCCCATTCCTTCCCTTCCCTCCCCTTCCCTCTCCTTTCCTTCCCATCCCTTCCCGTCCCTTCCCTTCCCATCCCGCCCCTTCCCTTCCTTTCCCTTCCCCTGCCGTGCCTTCCCTTCCCTTCCCTTGCCTTGCCTTCCCTTCCCTTCCCTGCCCTTACCTTCGCTTTCCTTCCCTTCCCTTCTCTTCCCTTCCCTTCCCTTCCCTTTCTTCCCCTTCCCTTCCGTTCCCTTCACTTCCCTTCCGTTCCCTTCCCTTCCCTTCCCCTCCCTTCCCTTCCCATCCCTTCCCACCCCATCCTCTGCCTTTCCTTCCCTTTCCTTCGCTTCCGTTCCCTTCCCATCCCATCGCTTTCCTCCCGTTCCCTCCTCATCCCGTCACTTCTCTGCCCTCCCATTTCCTTCCCCTTCCTTCTTTTCCCTTCCCGCCCCTTTCCCTTCCCTTGCCTTACCGTCCCGCCCCTTCCCTTCCCTTCCCTTCCCTTCCCTTCCCTTCCCTTCCCTTCCCTTCCCTTCCCTTCCCTTTCCTTCCCTTCCCTTCCCTTCCCTTCCCTTCCCTTCCCTTCCCTACCCTTCCCCTTCCTTCTCTTTCCTCCCCGTCCCTTCCCTTCCCTTCCCTTTCCGTCCGTTCGCTTCCCTTCCCTGCCCTTCCCTTCCCTTCCCTCCCCTTTCCCTTCCCTTCCCTTACCGTCCCGCCCCTTCCCTTCCCTTCCCTTCCCTTCCCTTCCTCCCTTCCCTTCCCTTCCCTTCCTTCCTTCCCTTCCCTTCCCTTCCTTCCCTTCCCTTCCCCTTCCTTCTCTTTTCTTCCCGTCCCTTCCCTTCCCTCCCCTTTTCGTCCGTTCGCTTCCCTTCCCTGCCCTTCCCTTCCCTCAGCTTCCCTTCCCTTCCCTTCACTGCCCTCCCCTCCCCTTCCCGTCCCTTTCCTTCCCTTCCCTTCCCTTCCCTTCCCTTCCCTTCCCTTCCCTTCCCTTCCCTTCCCTTCCCTTCCCTTCCCTTCCCTCCCCTTCCCTTCCCTTCCCTTCCCTTCCCTTCCCTTCCCTTCCCTTCCCTTCCCTTTCCTTCCCTTCCCTTCCCTTCCCTTCCCTTCCCTTCCCTTCCCTTCCCTTCCCTTTTGTTCCCTTCCCTTCCCTTCCCTTCCCTTCCCTTCCCTTCCCTTCCCTTCCTTTCCCTTCGCTTTCCTCCCCTTCCCTTCCCTTCCCAGCCCTTCCCTTCCCTTCCCTTCCATTTCTATCCCTTCTCTTTCCTTCCATTTTCTTCGCTTTCCTTCCCTTCCCATCCCTTCGCTTCCCTCCCCTTCCCTCCTCAACCCTTCAGTTCTCTGCCCTTACCTTTCCTTTCCTTTCCTTCCCTTCCCTTCGCTTTCCTTCCCTTCCTTTCAGTTCCCTTTCCTTCCCTTCCCTTGCCTTCCCACCCCTTCCCTTTCCTTCCCTTTCCGTCCCTTTCCTTCTCTTCCTTTCACTTCCCTTCCCTACCCTTTCCTTCCCTTCCCGTCCCTTCCCATCCTTTCCCTTCCCTTGCTTTCCTTTTCCTTCCCTTCTGTTACCATCCCATCCCTTTCCATCCCTTTCCATCCCTTCGCTTCCCTCCCATTCCCTCCTCAACCCTGCAGTTCTCTGCCCTTCCCTTCCCTCCCCTTCCCTTCCCTTCACTTCCCTGCCCTTCCCTTCCCTTCCCTTCCCTTCCCTTTCCTTCCCTTCCCTTCCCTTCCCTTCCCTTCCCTTCCCTTCCCTTACCTTCCCTTCCCTTTCCTTCCCTTCCCTTCCCTTCCCTTCCCTTCCCTTCCCTTTCCTTCCCTTCCCTTCCCTTCCCTTCCCTTCCCTTCCCTTCCCTCCCCTTCCCTTCCCTTCCCTTCCCTTCCCTTCCCATCCCTTTCCTTCCCTTCCGTGCCCTCGCCGCCCCCCTTTCCCTTCCCTTCCCTTCCCCTGCCATCCCTTCCCTTCTCTTCCCTTCCCTTCCCTTCCCTTCCCTTCCCTTCCCTTTCCTTCCCTTCCCTTCCCTTCCCTTCCCCTCCCTTCCCTTCCCTTCCCTTCCCTTCCCTTCCCTTCCCTTCCCTTCCCTTCGCTTCCCTTCCCGTCCCTTCCCGTCCGTTCGCTTCCCTACCCTTCCCTTCCCTTCCCTTCCCTTCCCATCCCTTCCCTTCCCTTTCCTTCCTTTCCCTTCCCTTCTCTTCGCTTCCCTTCCCTTCCCTTCGCTTCCCTTTCCGACCCTTTCCTTCCCTTCATTTCCCTTCCCATCCCTTTCCTTACCTTCCCTTCCCTTTCCTTCCCTTCCCTTCCCTTCCCTTCCCTTCCCTTGCCTTCCCTTCCCTTCCCTTCCCTTCCCTTCCCTTCCCTTCCCTTCCCTTCACTTCCCTTCCATTTCCTCCCCTACCCTTCCATTCCCTTCCCTTCCCTGCCGTCCCTTCCCTTCCCTTCCCTTCCCTTCCCTTCCCCTCCCTTCCCTTCCCTTGCCTTACCTTCCCTTCTCTTCCCTCCCCTTGCCGTCCCGTCCCTTCCCTTCCCTTCCCTTCCCTTGCCGTGCCATCACTTCCCTTCCCTTGCCTTTCCTTCCCTTCCCTTCCCTTTCCTTTCATCCCCTTCCCTTCCCTTCCCTCCCGTTCCCTTCTCTTCCCTTCCGTTCCCTTCTCTTCCCTTCACTACCCTTCCCTGCCCTTCCCTTCCCTTCCCTTCCCTTCTCTTCCCTTCCCTTCCCTTCTCGTCCCGTCCTTTCCCTGCCCCTCCCATTCCTTCCGCTCCCTTCCCTTCCCTTCATTTCCCTTTCCGTCCCTTCCCTTTCCTTCCCTTCCCTTCCCTTCCCTTCCCTTCCCTTCCCTTCCTTTCCCTTCCCTTCGCTGCCCTCTCCCTGCCTTCCCTTCCCTTCGCTTCCGTGCCCTCGCCGCCCCCCTTTCCCTTCCCTTCCCTTCCCTTGCCATCCCTTCCCTTCCCTTCCCTTGCCTTGCCTTCCCTTCCCTTCCCTTCCCTTCCCTTCCCTTCCCTTCCCTTCCCTTCCCTTCCCTTCCCTTTCCTTCCCTTCCCGTCCCTTCCCTTCCCTTCCCTTCCCTTCCCTTCCCTTCCCGTCCCTTCCCTTCCGTTCGCTTCCCTACCCTTCCCTTCCCTCCCCTTCCCTTCCCATCCCTTCCCGTCCCTTCCCTTCCTTTCCCTTCCCTTCCCTTCGCATCCCTACCCTTCCCGTCGCTTCGCTCCCTTTCCGTCCCTTTGCTTCCCTTCATTTCCCTTGCCTTCCCTTTCCTTACCATACCTTCCCTTTTCTTCCCTTCCCTTCCCTTCCCTCCCCTTCCCTTCCCTTCCCGTCCCTTCCCTTCCCTTCCGTTTCTTCCGTTCCCTTCCCTTGCCTTCCCATTCCCTTCGCATTCCATCCCTTTCCTTCCCTTCCCTTCGCTTCCCTTTCCTTCCATTCCCATCGCTTCCCTTCCCGTCTCTTTCCGTCCCTTTCCTTCCCTTCTCGTCCCTTTCCTTCCCTTCCCTTCCCTTCCCTTACCTTCCCTTCCCTGCCGTTCCTTCCCTTCCCTTCCTTCCCCTTCCCTTCCCTTCCCTTCCCTTCCCTTCCCTTCGCTTCCCCTTCCTTCCAATCCCATCGCTTCCCTTCACGTCTCTCTCCTTTCCTTCCCTTCCCTTCTCGTCCCTTTCCTTCCCTTTCCTTCCCTTCCCTGCCTCCGCTTCCCTTCCCTTCCCTTCCCTTCCCTGCCCTTCCCTTCCCTTCCCTTCCCTTCCCTTCCCTTCCCTTCCCTTCCGTTCCCTTCCCTTCCCTTTTCTTCCCTTTCCTTCCCTTCCCTTTCCTTCCCTTCCCTTCCCTTCCCTTCCCTTCCCTTCCCTTACCTTCACTTCCCGTCCCTTGCCTTCACTCCCCTTCCCTTCCCTTCCCTTCTGTTCCCATCCCTTCCCATCCCTTCCCTTCGCTTCCCTTCCCTTCCCTTCCCTGCCCTTCCCTTCCCTTCCCTGCCTTCCCTTCCCTTTTCTCCCCTCCCCTGCCCTTCCCTACCCTTCCCTTGCCTTCCCTTCCCTTCCCTTTCCTTTCCTTCCCTTCCCTTCCCTTCCCTCCCCTTCCCTTCCCTTCCCTTCCCTTCCCTTCCCTTCCCTTCACTTCCCTTTCCTCCCCTTCCCTTCCCTTCCCTTCCCTACCCTGCCGTCCCGTCCCTTCCCTTCCCTTCCCTTCCCTTCCCTTTCCTTCCCTTCCCTTCCCTTCCCTTCCCTTCCCTTCCCTTCCCTTCCCTTCCCTTCCCTTCCCTTCCCTTCCCTTACCTTCACTTTCCTTCCCTTCCCTTTCCTTCCCTTCCCTTACCTTGCCTTCCCTTCCCTTCCCTTCCCTTCCCTTCCGTTCCCAACCCTTTCCTTTCCATCCCTTCCCATCCCTTCGCTTCCCTGCCCTTTCCTCCTCAACCCTTCACTTCTCTGCCCATCCCTTTTCTTCCCTTTCCTTCCCTACCCTGCGCTTCCCTTCCCTTCCCATCGCTTCCATTCCCATCCCTTCCCTTCCCTTCCGTTCCCTTACCTTTCCTCACCTTCCCATCCCTTCACTTCCCTCCCCTTCCCTCCTCAACCCTTCACATCTCTGCCCTTACCTTACCTTCCCTTTCCTCCCCTTCCCCTCGCTTCCCTTCCCTTCCCTGCCATCCCTTCCCTTCCCTTCCCTTCCCTGCCTCCCCTTCCCTTCCCTTTCCATCCCTTACCTTCCCTTCCCTTCCCTTCCCTTCCCTTCCCTTCCCTTCCCTTCCCTTCCCTTCCCTTCCCTTCCCTTCCCTTCCCATCCCTTCCCTTCCCTTCCCTTCCCTTCCCTTCCCTTCCCTTCCCTTCCCTTCCCTTCCCTTCCCTTCGCTACTCTTCCCTTCCCTTCCCTTCCCTTCCCTTCCCTTCCCTTCCCTTCCCTTCCCTTCCCTTCCGTTCCCTTCCCTTCCCTTCCCTACCCTTTCCTTCCCTCCCCTTCCCTTCGCTTCCCTTCCCTTCCCTTCCCTTCCCTTCCCTTCCCTTCCCTTCCCTTCCCTTCCCTTCCCTTCCCTTCCTTCCCTTCCCTTCCCTTCCCTTCCCTCCTTCCCTTCCCTTCCCTTCCCTTCCCTTCCCTTCCCTTCCCTTCCCTTCCCTTCCCTTCCCTTCCCTTCCCTTCCCTTCCCTTCCCTTCCCTTCCCTTCCCTTCCCTTCCCTTCCTACCCTTCCCTTCCCTTCCCTTCCCTTCCCTTCCCTTCCCTTCCCTTCCCTTCCCTTCCCTTCCCTTCCCTTCCTTCCTTCCCTTCCCTTCCCTTCCCTTCCCTTCCCTTTCCTCCCCTTCCCTTCCCTTCCCGTCCCTTCCCTTCCCTTCCCTTCCCTTCCCTTCCCTTCCCTTCCCTTCCCTTCTTTTCCCGTTCCTTCCCTTCCCATCCCTTCACTTCCCTGCCCTTCAGTTTACTTCCCTTCCCTTCCCCTCCCTTACCTTTCCTTCGCTTCCCTTCCCTTCCCTTCCCTTCCCTGCCCTTCCCTTTCCTTCCCTTCCCGCCCCTTCCCACTCCTTTCCTTCCCATCCCTTCCCGTCCCTTCCCTTCCCATCCCGTCCCTTCCCTTCCCTTCCCTTCCCCTGCCGTGCCTTCCCTTCCCTTCCCTTGCCTTGCCTTCCCTTCCCTTCCCTGCCCTTACCTTCGCTTTCCTTCCCTTCCCTTCTCTTCCCTTCCCTTCCCTTCCCTTCCCTTCCCTTCCCTTCCCTTCCCTTCCCTTCCCTTTTCTTCCCTTCCCTTCCCTTCCCTTCCCTTCCCCTCCCTTCCCTTCCCATCCCTTCCCACCCCATCCTCTGCCTTTCCTTCCCTTTCCTTCGCTTCCCTTCCCTTCCCATCCCATCGCTTCCCTCCCGTTCCCTCCTCATCCCGTCACTTCTCTGCCCTCCCATTTCCTTCCCCTTCCCTCTTTTCCCTTCCCGCCCCTTTCCCTTCTCTTGCCTTCCCTTCCCTTCCCTTCCGTTTCCTTCCCTTCCCTTCCCTTCCCTTCCCTGCCCTACCCCTTCCTTCTCTTTCCTCCCCGTCCCTTTCCTTCCCTTCCCTTTTCGTCCGTTCGCTTCCCTTCCCTGCCCTTCCCTTCCCTTCCCTCCCCTTTCCCTTCCCTTCCCTTACCGTCCCGCCCCTTCCCTTCCCTTCCCTTCCCTTCCCTTTCCTTCCCTTCCCTTCCCTTCCCTTCCCTTCCCTTCCCTTCCCCTTCCTTCTCTTTTCTTCCCGTCCCTTCCCTTCCCTTCCCTTTTCATCCGTTCGCTTCCCTTCCCTGTCCTTCCCTTCCCTCAGCTTCCCTTCCCTTCCCTTCACTGCCCTCCCCTCCCCTTCCCGTCCCTTTCCTTCCCTTCCCTTCCCTTCCCTTCCCTTCCCTTCCCTTCCCTTCCCTTCCCTTCCCTTCCCTTCCCTTCCCTTCCCTCCCCTTCCCTTCCCTTCCCTTCCCTTCCCCTTCCTTCCCTTCCCTTCCCTTCCCTTCCCTTCCCTTCCCTTCCCTTCCCTTCCCTTCCCTTCCCTTCCCTTCCCTTCCCTTCCCTTCCCTTCCCTTCCCTTCCCTTCCCTTCCCTTCCCTTCCCTTCCCTTTTCTTCCCTTCCCTTCCCTTCCCTTCCCTTCCCTTCCCTTCCCTTCCCTTCCCTTCCCTTCCCGTCCCTTTCCTTCCCTTCCCTTCCCTTCCCTTCCCTGCCCTTCCCTTCCCTTCCATTTCTATCCCTTCCCTTTCCTCCCATTTTCTTCGCTTTCCTTCCCTTCCCATCCCTTCGCTTCCCTCCCCTTCCCTCCTCAACCCTTCACTTCTCTGCCCTTACCTTTCCTTTCCTTTCCATCCCTTCCCTTTGCTTTCCTTCCCTTCCTTTCAGTTCCCTTCCCTTCCCTTCCCTTGCCTTCACACCCCTTCCCTTTCCTCCCCTTTCCGTCCCTTTCCTTCTCTTCCTTTCACTTCCCTTCCCTACCCTTTCCTTCCCTTCCCTTCCCTTCCCATCCTTTCCCTTCCCTTGCTTTCCTTTTCCTTCCCTTCTGTTACCATCCCATCCCTTTCCATCCCTTTCCATCCCTTCGCTTCCCTCCCATTCCCTCCTCAACCCTTCAGTTCTCTGCACTTCCCTTCCCTCCCCTTCCCTTCCCTTCCCTTCCCTTCCCTTCCCTTCCCTTCCCTTCCCTTCCCTTCCCTTCCCTTCCCTTCCCTCCCCTTCCCTTCCCTTCCCTTCCCTTCCCCTTCCTTCCCTTCCCTTCCCTTCCCTTCCCTTCCCTTCCCTTCCCTTCCCTTCCCTTCCCTTCCCTTCCCTTCCCTTCCCTTCCCTTCCCTTCCCTTCCCTTCCCTTCCCTTCCCTTCCCTTCCCTTCCCTTTTCTTCCCTTCCCTTCCCTTCCCTTCCCTTCCCTTCCCTTCCCTTCCCTTCCCTTCCCTTCCCGTCCCTTTCCTTCCCTTCCCTTCCCTTCCCTTCCCTGCCCTTCCCTTCCCTTCCATTTCTATCCCTTCCCTTTCCTCCCATTTTCTTCGCTTTCCTTCCCTTCCCATCCCTTCGCTTCCCTCCCCTTCCCTCCTCAACCCTTCACTTCTCTGCCCTTACCTTTCCTTTCCTTTCCATCCCTTCCCTTTGCTTTCCTTCCCTTCCTTTCAGTTCCCTTCCCTTCCCTTCCCTTGCCTTCACACCCCTTCCCTTTCCTCCCCTTTCCGTCCCTTTCCTTCTCTTCCTTTCACTTCCCTTCCCTACCCTTTCCTTCCCTTCCCTTCCCTTCCCATCCTTTCCCTTCCCTTGCTTTCCTTTTCCTTCCCTTCTGTTACCATCCCATCCCTTTCCATCCCTTTCCATCCCTTCGCTTCCCTCCCATTCCCTCCTCAACCCTTCAGTTCTCTGCACTTCCCTTCCCTCCCCTTCCCTTCCCTTCACTTTCCTGCCCTTCCCTTCCCTTCCCTTCCCTTTTCTTCCCTTTCCTTCCCTTCCCTTCCCTTCCCTTCCCTTCCCTTCCCTTCCCTTCCCTTCCCTTCCCTTCCCTTCCCTTCCCTTCCCTTCCCTTCCCTTCCCTCCCCTTCCCTTCCCTTCCCTTCCCTTCCCCTTCCTTCCCTTCCCTTCCCTGCCCTTCCCTTCCCTTCCCTTCCCTTCCCTTCCCTTCCCTTCCCTTCCCTTCCCTTCCCTTCCCTTCCCATCCTTTCCCTTCCCTTGCTTTCCTTTTCCTTCCCTTCTGTTACCATCCCATCCCTTTCCATCCCTTTCCATCCCTTCGCTTCCCTCCCATTCCCTCCTCAACCCTTCAGTTCTCTGCACTTCCCTTCCCTTCCCTTCCCTTCCCTTCCCTTCCCTTCCCTTCCCTTCCCTTCCCTTCCCTTCCCTTTTCTTCCCTTTCCTTCCCTTCCCTTCCCTTCCCTTCCCTTCCCTTCCCTTCCCTTCCCTTCCCTTCCCTTCCCTTCCCTTCCCTTCCCTTCCCTTCCCTCCCCTTCCCTTCCCTTCCCTTCCCTTCCCTTCCCCTTCCTTCCCTTCCCTTCCCTTCCCTTCCCTTCCCTTCCCTTCCCTTCCCTTCCCTTCCCTTCCCTTCCCTTCCCTTCCCTTCCCTTCCCTTCCCTTCCCTTCCCTTCCCTTCCCTTCCCTTCCCTTCCCTTCCCTTCCCTTCCCTTCCCTTTTCTTCCCTTCCCTTCCCTTCCCTTCCCTTCCCTTCCCTTCCCTTCCCTTCCCTTCCCTTCCCGTCCGTTTCCTTCCCTTCCCTTCCCTTCCCTTCCCTGCCCTTCCCTTCCCTTCTTTTCCATTTCTATCCCTTCCCTTTCCTCCCATTTTCTTCGCTTTCCTTCCCTTCCCATCCCTTCGCTTCCCTCCCCTTCCCTCCTCAACCCTTCACTTCTCTGCCCTTACCTTTCCTTTCCTTTCCATCCCTTCCCTTTGCTTTCCTTCCCTTCCTTTCAGTTCCCTTCCCTTCCCTTCCCTTGCCTTCACACCCCTTCCCTTTCCTTCCCTTTCCGTCCCTTTCCTTCTCTTCCTTTCACTTCCCTTCCCTACCCTTTCCTTCCCTTCCCTTCCCTTCCCATCCTTTCCCTTCCCTTGCTTTCCTTTTCCTTCCCTTCTGTTACCATCCCATCCCTTTCCATCCCTTTCCATCCCTTCGCTTCCCTCCCATTCCCTCCTCAACCCTTCAGTTCTCTGCACTTCCCTTCCCTCCCCTTCCCTTCCCTTCCCTTCCCTTCCCTTCCCTTCCCTTTTCTTCCCTTTCCTTCCCTTCCCTTCCCTTCCCTTCCCTTCCCTTCCCTTCCCTTCCCTTCCCTTCCCTACCCTTTCCTTCCCTCCCCTTCCCTTCGCTTCCCTTCCCTTCCCTTCCCTTCCCTTCCCTTCCCTTCCCTTCCCTTCCCTTCCCTTCCCTTCCCTTCCCTTCCCTTCCCTTTCCTTCCCATCCCTTACCTTCCCCTCCCTTCCCTTCCCTTCCCTTCCCTTCCCTTCCCTTCCCTTCCCTTCCCTTCCCTTCCCTTCCCTTCCCTTCCCTTCCCTTCCCTTCCCTTCCCTTTCCTTCCCTTCCCTTCCCTTCCCTTCCCTTCCCTTACCTTCCCTTCCCTTTTCTTCTCTTCCTTTCACTTCCCTTCCCTTCCCTTTCCGTCCCTTCCCTTCCCTTCCCATCCTTTCCCTTCCCTTGCTTTCCTTTTCCTTCCCTTCTGTTACCATCCCATCCCTTTCCATCCCTTTCCATCCCTTCGCTTCCCTCCCATTCCCTCCTCAACCCTTCAGTTCTCTGCCCTTCCCTTCCCTCCCCTTCCCTTCCCTTCACTTCCCTGCCCTTCCCTTCCCTTCCCTTCCCTTTCCTTCCCATCCCTTCCCTTTCCTTCCCTTCCCTTACCTTCCCTTCCTTTTCCTTCCCTTCCCTTCCCTTCCCTTCCCTTCCCTTCCCTTCCCTTCCCTTTCCTTCCCTTCCCTTCCCTTCCCTTCCCTTCCCTTCCCTTCCCTTCCCTTCCCTTCCCTTCCCTTTCCTTCCCTTCCCTTCCCTTCCCTTCCCTTCCCTTACCTTCCCTTCCCTTTCCTTCCCTTCCCTTCCCTTCCCTTCCCTTCCCTTCCCTTCCCTTTCCTTCCCTTCCCTTCCCTTCCCTTCCCTTCCCTTCCCTTCCCTTCCCTTCCCTTCCCTTCCCTTCCCTTCCCTTTCCTTCCCTTCCGTGCCCTCGCCGCCCCCCTTTCCCTTCCCTTCCGTTCCCCTGCCATCCCTTCCCTTCCCTTCCCTTCCCTTCCCTTCCCTTCCCTTCCCTTCCCTTCCCTTCCCTTCCCTTCCCTTCCCTTCCCTTCCCTTTCCTTCCCTTCCCTTCCCTTCCCCTCCCTTCCCTTCCCTTCCCTTCCCTTCCCTTCCCTTCCCTTCCCTTCCCTTCCCTTCCCTTCCCTTCGCTTCCCTTTCCGTCCCTTCCCGTCCGTTCGCTTCCCTACCCTTCCCTTCCCTTCCCTCCCCTTCTCATCCCTTCCCTTCCCTTCCCTTCCCTTCCCTTCCTTTCCCTTCCCTTCTCTTCGCTTCCCTTTCCTTCCCTTCGCTTCCCTGTCCGTCCCTTTCCTTCCCTTCATTTCCCTTCCCTTCCCTTTCCTTACCTTCCCTTCCCTTTCCTTCCCTTCCCTTCCCTTCCCTTCCCTTCCCTTGCCTTCCCTTCCCTTCCCTTCCCTTCCCTTCCCTTCCCTTCCCTTCACTTCCCTTCCCTTTCCTCCTCTACCCTTCCCTTCCCTTCCCTTCCCTGCCGTCCCTTCCCTTCCCTTCCCTTCCCTTCCCTTCCCTTCCCTTCCCTTCCCCTCCCTTCCCTTCCCTTGCCTTACCTTCCCTTCTCTTCCCTCCCCTTGCCGTCCCGTCCCTTCCCTTCCCTTCCCTTCCCTTGCCGTGCCATCACTTCCCTTCCCTTGCCTTTCCTTCCCTTCCCTTCCCTTTCCTTTCATCCCCTTCCCTTCCCTTCCCTCCCGTTCCCTTCTCTTCCCTTCCGTTCCCTTCTCTTCCCTTCACTACCCTTCCCTTCCCTTCCCTTCCCTTCCCTTCCCTTCTCTTCCCTTCCTTTCCCTTCCCGTCCCGTCCTTTACCTGCCCCTCCCATTCCTTCCCCTCCCTTCCCTTCCCTTCATTTCCCTTTCCGTCCCTTCCCTTTCCTTCCCTTCCCTTCCCTTCCCTTCCCTTCCCTTCCCTTCCCTTCCGTTCCCTTCCCTTCGCTGCCCTCTCCCTGCCTTCCCTTCCTTTCGCTTCCGTGCCCTCGCCGCCCCCCTTTCCCTTCCCTCCCCTTCCCTTGCCATCCCTTCCCTTCCCTTCCGATCCCTTCCCTTCCCTTCCCTTCCCTTCCCTTCCCTTCCCTTCCCTTCCCTTCCCTTCCCTTCCCTTCCCTTCCCTTCCCTTCCCTTCCCTTCCCTTCCCTTCCCTTCCCTTCCCTTCCCGTCCCTGCCCTTTCCTTCCCTTCCCTTCCCTTCCCTTCCCTTCTCTTCCGTTCGCTTCCCTACCCTTCCCTTCCCTCCCCTTCCCTTCCCATCCCTTCCCGTCCCTTCCCTTCCTTTCCCTTCCCTTCCCTTCGCTTCCCTACCCTTCCCGTCGCTTCCCTTTCCGTCCCTTTCCTTCTTTTCATTTCCCTTGCCTTCCCTTTCCTTACCATACCTTCCCTTTTCTTCCCTTCCCTTCCCTTCCCTTCCCTTCCCTTCCCTTCCCTTCCCTTTCCGTCCCTTCCCTTGCCTTCCCGTTTCTTCCGTTCCCTTCCCTTGCCTTCCCATTCCCTTCGCATTCCTTCCCTTTCCTTCCCTTCCCTTCGCTTCCCTTTCCTTCCATTCCCATCCCTTCCCTTCCCGTCTCTTTCCGTCCCTTTCCTTCCCTTCTCGTCCCTTTCCTTCCTTTCCCTTCCCTTCCCTTACCTTCCCTTCCCTGCCTTTCCTTCCCTTCCCTTCCTTCCCCTTCCCTTCCCTTCCCTTCCCTTCCCTTCCCTTCGCTTCCCCTTCCTTCCAATCCCATCCCTTCCCTTCACGTCTCTCTCCTTTCCTTTACTTCCCTTCTCGTCCCTTTCCTTCTCTTCCCTTGCCTTCCCTTTTCTTCCCTTCCCTGCCACCGCTTCCCTTCCCTTCCCTCCCCTGCCCTTCCCTTCCCTTCCCTTCGCTTCCCTTCCCTTCCCTTCCCTTCCCTTCCCTTCCCTTCCCTTCCCTTTCCTTCACTTTCCTTCCCTTCCCTTTCCTTCCCTTCCCTTCCCTTCCCTTCCCATCCCTTCCCTTCCCTTCCCTTCCTTTCCCGCCACTCCTCTTCCCCTTCCGTCCCTTCCCTGCCCTTCCCTTCCCCTCCCTTCCCTGCCCTTCCGTTCTCTTCCCTTCCCTTCCCTTCCCTTCCCTTTCCTTCCCTTCCCTTTCCTCCCCATTCCCTTCGCATTCCTTCCCTTTCCTTCCCTTCCCTTCGCTTCCCTTTCCTTCCATTCCCATCCCTTCCCTTCCCGTCTCTTTCCTTCCATTCCCTTCCCTTCTCGACCCTTTCCATCCCTTCCCTTCCCTTCCCTTCCCTTTCCTTCCCTTCTCTGCCTTCCCTTCCCTTCCCTTTCCTTCCCTTCCCTTCCCATCCCTTCCCTGCCCTTCCCTTCCCTTCCCTTCCCTTTCCTTCCCTTCCCTTCCCTTCCCTTCCCTTCCCCGCCCTTGACTCCCCTTCCCTTCCCGCCCCTTCCCTTTTCTTCCCTTCCCTTCCCTTGCCTCCCCATTCCCTTCGCATTCCTTCCCTTTCCTTCCCTTCCCTTCGCTTCCCTTTCCTTCCATTCCCATCCCTTCCCTTCCCGTCTCTTTCCTTCCATTCCCTTCCCTTCCCTTTTCACCCTTTTCTTCCCTTCGCTTCCCTTTCCTTCTCTTCCCTTCCCTTCCCTTCCCTTCCCTTCCCTTCCCTTCCCTTCCCTTCCCTTCCCTTCCCTTCCCTTCCCTTCCCTTCCCTTCCCTTCCTTTCCCTTCACTTCCCTTCCCTTCCCTTTCCTTTCCTTCCCTTCCCGTCCCTTCCCTGCGCTCCCCTTCCCTTCCCTTGCCTTCCCTTCCCTTCCCTTCCCTTCTCTTCCCTTCCCTTCCCTTCCCTTCCCTTACCTTCCCTTCCCTTCCCTTCCCTTCCCTTCCCTTCCCTTCCCTTCCCTTCATTTCCCTTCCCTTCCCTTCCCTTCCCTTCCCTTCCCTTCCCTTCCCTTCCCTTCCCTTCCCTTCCCTTCCCTTCTCTTTACTTCCCTTCCCTTCCCTTCTCTTCCCTTTCCGTCCCTCCCCAACCCTTCACTTCCCTTCCCTTTAGTTCCCTTCCCTTCCCTTCCCACTCCTTCCCTTCCCTACCCTTACCTTCCCTTCCCTTCCCTTTCCTTCCCTGCCCTTCCCTGCCCTTCCCTTTCCTTCGCTTCCCGTCCATTCCCTTCCCTTCCCTTCCTTTCCCTTCCCTTTCCTTTCCTTCCCTTCCCTTCCCGTACCATCCCTACCCTTACCTTCCATTCCCTTACATTTCCGTCCCTCGCCGCCTCTTCCCTGCGCTTCCCTTCCCTTCCCTTCCCTTCCCTTCCCTTCCCTTCCCTGCCCTTGACTCCCCTTCCCTTCCCTCCCCTTCCCTTTTCTTCCGTTCCCTTCCCTTGCCTTCCCATTCCCTTCGCATTCCTTCCCTTTCCTTTCCTTCCCTTCGCTGCCCTTTCCTTCTCTTCCCTTTCCTCCCCTTTCCTTGCCTTCCCTTCCCTTCCCTTCCCTTCCCTTCCCTTCCCTTCCCGTCCATTCCCTTCCCTTCCCTTCCTTTCCCTTCCCTTTTCTTCCCTTCCCTTCCCTTCCCGTACCATCCCTACCCTTACCTTTCCTTCCCTTCCCTTCCCTACCCTTCCCTTCCCTTCCCTTCCCGTCCCCTCCCTTCCCTTCTTTTCCCTTCCCTTCCCTTCCCTTCTCTTCCCATCCCTTCCCTTTCCTTCCCTTCCCTTCTCTTTCCTTCCCTTCCCTTCCCTTCCCTTCCCTTCCCTTCCCTTCCCTTCCCTTCCCGTCCCTTCCCTTCCCTTCCCTTCCCTCCCCTTCCCTCCCCTTCCCTTCCCTTCCCTTCCCTTCCCTTCCCTTCCCTTCCCTTCCCTTCCCTTCCCTTCCCTTCCCTTCCCTTCCCGTCCCGTCCCTTCTCTGCCCTTCCCATTCCTTCCCCTCCCTTCCCTTCCCTTTATTTCCCTTTCCTTCCCTTCCCATTCCTTCCCTTCCCGTCCCTTCCCTTCCCTTCCCTTCCCTTTCCTTCCCTTCCCTTCCCTTCCCTTCCCTTCCCTTCCCTTCCCTTCCCGTCACTCCCGTTCCCGTCCCTTCCCTTTCCTTCCCTTCCCTTCCCTTCCCTTCCCTTCCCTTCCCTTCCCTTCCCTTCCCTTCCCTTTCCTCCCCACCCCTTCCCTTCCCTTCACTTTCCTTCCCTTCCCTTCATTTCCCTTTCCATCCCTTCCCATCCCTTCACTTCCCTGCCCTTTAGTTCTCTTCCCTTTCCTTCCCCTCCCTTCCCTTCCCTTCCCTTCCCTTCCCTTCCCTTCCCTTCCCTTCCCTTCCCTTCCCTTCCCTTCCCTTCCCTTCCCTTCCCTTCCGTTCCCTTCCCGTCCCTTCCCTTTCCTTCTCGTTCATCCAATTCCCTTTCCTTTCCTGCCTTTCCCTACCCTTCCCTTTCCTTCCCTTCCCTTCCCTTCTCTTCGCTTCCCTTCCCACCCCTTCCGTTCCCTTGCCTTCCCTTGCCTTCCCTTCCCTTCCCTTCCCTTCCCTTACCGGCCCGTCCCTTCCCGTCCCTTCCCTTCCCTTCCCTTCCCTTTCCTTCCCTTCCCTTCCCTTCCCTGCCCTTCCCTTCCCTTCCCTTCCCTTCCCTTCCCTTCCCTTCCCTTCCCTTCCCTTCCCTTCCCTTTCCTTCTCTTCTCTTCCCTTTCCTTCCCTTCCCATCCCTTCACTTCCCTACCCTTCAGTTCCCTTCCCTTCCCTCCCCACTCCTTCCCTTCCCCAGCCTTACCTTCCCTTCCCTTCCCTTCCCTTTCCTTCCCTCCCCTTCCCTTCCATTCCCTTCCCTTCCCTTCCCTTCCCTTCCCGTACCATCCCTACCGTTACCTTCCCTTACCTTCCATTTCCGTCCCTCGCCGCCTCTTCCCTGCGCTTCCCTTCCCTTCTCTTCTCTTCCCTTCTCTTCCCTTCCCTTCCCTTTCCTTCGCTTCCCGTCCATTCCCTTCCCTTCCCATCCCTTCGCTTCCCTCCCCTCCCCTCCTCAACCCTTCACTTCTCTGCCCTTACCTTTCCTTTCCTTTCCTTCCCTTCCCTTCGCTTTCCTTCCCTTCCTTTCAGTTCCCTTCCCTTCCCTTCCCTTCCCTTCCCTTCCCTTCCCTTCCCTTCCCTTCCCTTCCCTTCCCTTCCCGTCCCTGCCCTTTCCTTCCCTTCCCTCCCCTTCCCTTCCCTTCCCTTCCCTTCCGTTCGCTTCCCTACCCTTCCCTTCCCTCCCCTTCCCTTTCCATCCCTTCCCGTCCCTTCCCTTCCTTTCCCTTCCCTTCCCTTCGCTTCCCTACCCTTCCCGTCGCTTCCCTTTCCGTCCCTTTCCTTCCCTTCATTTCCCTTGCCTTCCCTTTCCTTACCATACCTTCCCTTTTCTTCCCTTCCCTTCCCTTGCCTTCCCTTCCCTTCCCTTCCCTTCCCTTCCCGTCCCTTCCCTTCCCTTCCCGTTTCTTCCGTTCCCTTCCCTTGCCTTCCCATTCCCTTCGCATTCCTTCCCTTTCCTTCCCTTCCCTTCGCTTCCCTTTCCTTCCATTCCCATCCATTCCCTTCCCGTCTCTTTCCGTCCCTTTCCTTCCCTTCTCGTCCCTTTCCTTCCCTTCCCTTCCCTTCCCTTACCTTCCCTTCCCTGCCTTTCCTTCCCTTCCCTTCCTTCCCCTTCCCTTCCCTTCCCTTCCCTTCCCTTCGCTTCCCCTTCCTTCCAATCCCATCCCTTCCCTTCACGTCTCTCTCCTTTCCTTCCCTTCCCTTCTCGTCCCTTTCCTTCTCTTCCCTTGCCTTCCCTTTCCTTCCCTTCCCTGCCTCCGCTTCCCTTCCCTTCCCTCCCCTGCCCTTCCCTTCCCTTCCCTTCCCTTCCCTTCCCTTCCCTTCCCTTTCCTTCCCTTCCCTTCCCTTGCCTTCCCTTTTCTTCCCTTTCCTTCCCTTCCCTTTCCTTTCCTTCCCTTCCCTTCCCTTCCCTTCCCTTCCCTTCCCGCCACTCCTCTTCCCCTCCCTTCCCTTCCCTGCCCTTCCCTTCCCCTCCCTTCCCTGCCCTTCCGTTCCCTTCCCTTCCCTTCCCTTCCCTTCCCTTCCCTCCCCATTCCCTTCGCATTCCTTCCCTTTCCTTCCCTTCCCTTCGCTTCCCTTTCCTTCCATTCCCATCCCTTCCCTTCCCGTCTCTTTCCTTCCATTCCCTTCCCTTCTCGACGGTTTCCATCCCTTCCCTTCCCTTCCCTTCCCTTCCCTTCCCTTCCCTTCCCTTCCCTTCCCTTCCCTTCCCTTCCCTTCCCTTCCCTTCCCTTCCCTTCCCTTCCTTTCCCTTCACTTCCCTTCCCTTCCCTTTCCTTTCCTTCCCTTCCCGTCCCTTCCCTGCGCTCCGCTTCCCTTCCCTTGCCTTCCCTTCCCTTCCCTTCCCTTCTCTTCCATTCCCTTCCCTTCCCTTCCCTTCCCTTACCTTCCCTTCTCTTCCCTTCCCTTCCCTTCCCTTCCCTTGCCTTCCCTTCCCTTCCCTTCCCTTCCCTTCCCTTCCCTTCCCTTCCCTTCCCTTCCCTTCCCTTCCCTTCCCTTCCCTTCCCTTCCCTTCTCTTTACTTCCCTTCCCTTCCCTTCTCTTCCCTTTCCGTCCCTCCCCAACCCTTCACTTCCCTTCCCTTTAGTTCCCTCCCCTTCCCTTCCCACTCCTTTCCTTCCCTACCCTTACCTTCCCTTCCCTACCCTTTCCTTCCCTGCCCTTCCCTTCCCTTCCCTTTCCTTCGCTTCCCGTCCATTCCCTTCCCTTCCCTTCCTTTCCCTTCCCTTTCCTTTCCTTCCCTTCCCTTCCCGTACCATCCCTACCCTTACCTTCCATTCCCTTCCATTTCCGTCCCTCGCCGCCTCTTCCCTGCGCTTCCCTTCCCTTCCCTTCCCTTCCCTTCCCTTCCCTTCCCTGCCCTTGACTCCCCTTCCCTTCCCTCCCCTTCCCTTTTCTTCAGTTCCCTTCCCTTGCCTTCCCATTCCCTTCGCATTCCTTCCCTTTCCTTTCCTTCCCTTCGCTGCCCTTTCCTTCTCTTCCCTTTCCTCCCCTTTCCTTGCCTTCCCTTCCCTTCCCTTCCCTTCCCTTCCCTTCCCTTCCCTTCCCTTCCCGTCCATTCCCTTCCCTTCCCTTCCCTTCCTTTCCCTTCCCTTTTCTTCCCTTCCCTTCCCTTCCCGTACCATCCCTACCCTTACCTTTCCTTCCTCTCCCTTCCCTACCCATCCCTTCCCTTCCCTTCCCGTCCCTTCCCTTCCCTTCTTTTCCCTTCCCTTCCCTTCCCTTCTCTTCCCATCCCTTCCCATCCCTTCCCTTCCCTTCTCTTTCCTTCCCTTCCCTTCCCTTCCCTTCCCTTCCCTTCCCGTCCCTTCCCTTCCCTTCCCTTCCCTTCCCTTCCCTTCCCTTCCCTTCCCTTCCCTTCCCTTCCCTTCCCTTCCCTTCCCTTCCCTTCCCTTCCCTTCCCTTCCCTTCCCTTCCCTTCCCTTCCCTTCCCTTCCCTTCCCTTCCCGTCCCGTCCCTTCTCTGCCCTTCCCATTCCTTCCCCTCCCTTCCCTTCCCTTTATTTCCCTTTCCTTCCCTTCCCTTTCCTTCCCTTCCCGTCCCTTCCCTTCCCTTCCCTTCCCTTCCCTTCCCTTCCCTTCCCTTCCCTTCCCTTCCCTTCCCTTCCCTTCCCGTCACTCCCGTTCCCGTCCCTTCCCTTTCCTTCCCTTCCCTTCCCTTCCCTTCCCTTCCCTTCCCTTCCCTTCCCTTTCCTCCCCACCCCTTCCCTTCCCTTCACTTTCCTTCCCTTCCCTTCATTTCCCTTTCCATCCCTTCCCATCCCTTCACTTCCCTGCCCTTTAGTTCTCTTCCCTTTCCTTCCCCTCCCTTCCCTTCCCTTCCCTTCCCTTCCCTCCCCTTCCCTTCCGTTCCCTTCCCGTCCCTTCCCTTTCCTTCTCGTTCCTCCAATTTCCTTTCCTTTCCTGCCTTTCCCTACCCTTCCCTTTCCTTCCCTTCCCTTCCCTTCTCTTCGCTTCCCTTCCCACCCCTTCCGTTCCCTTGCCTTCCCTTGCCTTCCCTTCCCTTCCCTTCCCTTCCCTTACCGTCCCGTCCCTTCCCGTCCCTTCCCTTCCCTTCCCTTCCCTTCCCTTCCCTTCCCTTCCCTTCCCTTCCCTGCCCTTCCCTTCCCTTCCCTTCCCTTCCCTTCCCTTCCCTTCCCTTCCCTTCCCTTCCCTTTCCTTCTCTTCTCTTCCCTTTCCTTCCCTTCCCATCCCTTCACTTCCCTACCCTTCAGTTCCCTTCCCTTTCCTTCCCACTCCTTCCCTTCCCCAGCCTTACCTTCCCTTCCCTTCCCTTCCCTTTCCTTCCCTCCCCTTCCCTTCCATTCCCTTCCCTTCCCTTCCCTTCCCTTCCCGTACCATCCCTACCCTTACCTTCCCTTACCTTCCATTTCCGTCCCTCGCCGCCTCTTCCCTGCGCTTCCCTTCCCTTCTCTTCTCTTCCCTTCCCTTCCCTTCCCTTCCCTATCCTTCGCTTCCCGTCCATTCCCTTCCCTTCCCTTCCTTTCCCTTCCCTTTCCTTTCCTTCCCTTCCCTTCCCGTACCATCCCTACCCTTACCTTCCATTCCCTTCCATTTCCGTCCCTCGCCGCCTCTTCCCTGCGCTTCCCTTCCCTTCCCTTCCCGTCCCTTCCCCTTCCTTCTCTTTTCTTCCCGTCCCTTCCCTTCCCTTCCCTTTTCGTCCGTTCGCTTCCCTTCCCTGCCCTTCCCTTCCCTCAGCTTCCCTTCCCTTCCCTTCACTGCCCTCCCCTCCCCTTCCCGTCCCTTCCCTTCCCTTCCCTTCCCTTCCCTTCCCTTCCCTTCCCTTCCCTTCCCTTCCCTTCCCTTCCCTTCCCTTCCCTTCCCTTCCCTTCCCTTCCCTTCCCTTCCCTTCCCTTCCCTTCCCTCCCCTTCCCTTCCCTTCCCTTCCCTTCGCCTTCCTTCCCTTCCCTTCCCTTCCCTTCCCTTCCCTTCCCTTCCCTTCCCTTCACTTCCCTTCCCTTCCCTTCCCGTCCCTTCCCTTCCCTTCCCTTCCCTTCCCTTCCCTTCCCTTCCCTTCCCTTCCCTTTTCTTCCCTTCCCTTCCCTTCCCTTCCCTTCCCTTCCCTTCCCTTCCCTTCCCTTCCCTTCCCTTCCCTTCCCTTCCCGTCCCTTCCCTTCCCTTCCCTTCCCTTCCCTTCCCTGCCCTTCCCTTCCCTTCCCCTCCATTTCTATCCCTTCCCTTTCCTCCCATTTTCTTCGCTTTCCTTCCCTTCCCATCCCTTCGCTTCCCTCCCCTTCCCTCCTCAACCCTTCACTTCTCTGCCCTTACCTTTCCTTTCCTTTCCTTCCCTTCCCTTCGCTTTCCTTCCCTTCCTTTCAGTTCCCTTCCCTTATCTTCCCTTGCCTTCCCACCCCTTCCCTTTCCTTCCCTTTCCGTCCCTTTCCTTCTCTTCCTTTCACTTCCCTTCCCTACCCTTTCCTTCCCTTCCCTTCCCTTCCCATCCTTTCCCTTCCCTTGCTTTCCTTTTCCTTCCCTTCTGTTACCATGACATCCCTTTCCATCCCTTTCCATCCCTTCGCTTCCCTCCCATTCCCTCCTCAACCCTTCAGTTCTCTGCCCTTCCCTTCCCTCCCCTTCCCTTCCCTTCACTTTCCTGCCCTTCCCTTCCCTTCCCTTCCCTTCCCTTTCCTCCCCTTCCCTTCCCTTCCCTTCCCTTCCCTTACCTTCCCTTCCCTTTCCTTCCCTTCCCTTCCCTTCCCTTCCCTTCCCTTCCCTTTCCTTCCCTTCCCTTCCCTTCCCTTCCCTTCCCTTCCCTTCCCTTCCCTTCCCTTCCCTTCCCTTCCCATCCCTTTCCTTCCCTTCCGTGCCCTCGCCGCCCCCCTTTCCCTTCCCTTCCCTTCCCCTGCCATCCCATCCCTTCCCTTCCCTTCCCTTCCCTTCCCTTCCCTTCCCTTCCCTTCCCTTCCCTTTCCTACCCTTCCCTTACCTTCCCCTCCCTTCCCTTCCCTTCCCTTCCCTTCCCTTCCCTTCCCTTCCCTTCCCTTCCCTTCCCTTCCCTTCCCTTCCCTTCCCTTCCCTTCCCTTCCCTTCCCTTTCCTTCCCTTCCCTTCCCTTCCCTTCCCTTCCCTTACCTTCCCTTCCCTTTCCTTCTCTTCCTTTCACTTCCCTTCCCTACCCTTTCCTTCCCTTCCCTTCCCTTCCCATCCTTTCCCTTCCCTTGCTTTCCTTTTCCTTCCCTTCTGTTACCATCCCATCCCTTTCCATCCCTTTCCATCCCTTCGCTTCCCTCCCATTCCCTCCTCAACCCTCCAGTTCTCTGCCCTTCCCTTCCCTCCCCTTCCCTTCCCTTCACTTCCCTGCCCTTCCCTTCCCTTCCCTTCCCTTTCCTTCCCTTCCCTTCCCTTCCCTTCCCTTCCCTTCCCTTACCTTCCCTTCCCTTTCCTTCCCTTCCCTTCCCTTCCCTTCCCTTCCCTTCCCTTCCCTTTCCTTCCCTTCCCTTCCCTTCCCTTCCCTTTCCTTCCCTTCCCTTCCCTTCCCTTCCCTTTCCTTCCCTTCCGTGCCCTCGCCCCCCCCCTTTCCCTTCCCTTCCCTTCCCCTGCCATCCCTTCCCTTCCGTTCCCTTTCCTTCCCTTCCCTTCCCTTCCCTTTCCTTCCCTTCCCTCCCCTTCCCCTCCCTTCCCGTCCCTTCCCTTCCCTTCCCTTCCCTTCCCTTCCCTTCCCTTCCCTTCCCTTCCCTTCCCTTTCCTTCTCTTCCTTTCACTTCCCTTCCCTACCCTTTCCTTCCCTTCCCTTCCCTTCCCATCCCTTCCCTTCCCTTCTCTTCGCTTCCCTTCCCACCCCTTCCGTTCCCTTGCCTTCCCTTGCCTTCCCTTCCCTTCCATTCCCTTCCCTTACCGTCCCGTCCCTTCCCGTCCCTTCCCTTCCCTTCCCTTCCCTTCCCTTCCCTTCCCTTCCCTTCCCTTCCCTTCCCTGCCCTTCCCTTCCCTTCCCTTCCCTTCCCTTCCCTTCCCTTCCCTTCCCTTCCCTTCCCTTCCCTTTCCTTCTCTTCTCTTCCCTTTCCTTCCCTTCCCATCCCTTCACTTCCCTGCCCTTCAGTTCCCTTCCCTTTCCTCCCCACTCCTTCCCTTCCCCAGCCTTACCTTCCCTTCCCTTCCCTTCCCTTTCCTTCCCTCCCCTTCCCTTCCATTCCCTTCCCTTCCCTTCCCTTCCCTTCCCGTACCATCCCTACCCTTACCTTCCCTTACCTTCCATTTCCGTCCCTCGCCGCCTCTTCCCTGCGCTTCCCTTCCCTTCTCTTCTCTTCCCTTCCCTTCCCTTCCCTTCCCTTTCCTTCGCTTCCCGTCCATTCCCTTCCCTTCCCTTCCTTTCCCTTCCCTTTCCTTTCCTTCCCTTCCCTTCCCGTACCATCCCTACCCTTACCTTCCATTCCCTTCCATTTCCGTCCCTCGCCGCCTCTTCCCTGCGCTTCCCTTCCCTTCCCTTCCCGTCCCTTCCCCTTCCTTCTCTTTTCTTCCCGTCCCTTCCCTTCCCTTCCCTTTTCGTCCGTTCGCTTCCCTTCCCTGCCCTTCCCTTCCCTCAGCTTCCCTTCCCTTCCCTTCACTGCCCTCCCCTCCCCTTCCCGTCCCTTTCCTTCCCTTCCCTTCCCTTCCCTTCCCTTCCCTTCCCTTCCCTTCCCTTCCCTTCCCTTCCCTTCCCTTCCCTTCCCTTCCCTTCCCTTCCCTCCCCTTCCCTTCCCTTCCCTTCCCTTCGCCTTCCTTCCCTTCCCTTCCCTTCCCTTCCCTTCCCTTCCCTTCCCTTCCCTTCACTTCCCTTCCCTTCCCTTCCCGTCCCTTCCCTTCCCTTCCCTTCCCTTCCCTTCCCTTCCCTTCCCTTCCCTTCCCTTTTCTTCCCTTCCCTTCCCTTCCCTTCCCTTCCCTTCCCTTCCCTTCCCTTCCCTTCCCTTCCCTTCCCTTCCCTTCCCTTCTCTTCCCGTCCCTTCCCTTCCCTTCCCTTCCCTTCCCTTCCCTGCCCTTCCCTTCCCTTCCCCTCCATTTCTATCCCTCCCCTTTCCTCCCATTTTCTTCGCTTTCCTTCCCTTCCCATCCCTTCGCTTCCCTCCCCTTCCCTCCTCAACCCTTCACTTCTCTGCCCTTACCTTTCCTTTCCTTTCCTTCCCTTCCCTTCGCTTTCCTTCCCTTCCTTTCAGTTCCCTTCCCTTATCTTCCCTTGCCTTCCCACCCCTTCCCTTTCCTTCCCTTTCCGTCCCTTTCCTTCTCTTCCTTTCACTTCCCTTCCCAACCCTTTCCTTCCCTTCCCTTCCCTTCCCATCCTTTCCCTTCCCTTGCTTTCCTTTTCCTTCCCTTCTGTTACCATCCCATCCCTTTCCATCCCTTTCCATCCCTTCGCTTCCCTCCCATTCCCTCCTCAACCCTTCAGTTCTCTGCCCTTCCCTTCCCTCCCCTTCCCTTCCCTTCACTTTCCTGCCCTTCCCTTCCCTTCCCTTCCCTTCCCTTTCCTTCCCTTCCCTTCCCTTCCCTTCCCTTCCCTTACCTTCCCTTCCCTTTCCTTCCCTTCCCTTCCCTTCCCTTCCCTTCCCTTCCCTTTCCTTCCCTTCCCTTCCCTTCCCTTCCCTTCCCTTCCCTTCCCTTCCCTTCCCTTCCCTTCCCTTCCCTTCCCTTCCCTTCCCTTCCCATCCCTTTCCTTCCCTTCCGTGCCCTCGCCGCCCCCCTTTCCCATCCCTTCCCTTCCCCTGCCATCCCATCCCTTCCCTTCCCTTCCCTTCCCTTCCCTTCCCTTCCCTTCCCTTCCCTTCCCTTTCCTACCCTTCCCTTACCTTCCCCTCCCTTCCCTTCCCTTCCCTTCCCTTCCCTTCCCTTCCCTTCCCTTCCCTTCCCTTCCCTTCCCTTCCCTTCCCTTCCCTTCCCTTCCCTTTCCTTCCCTTCCCTTCCCTTCCCTTCCCTTCCCTTACCTTCCCTTCCCTTTCCTTCTCTTCCTTTCACTTCCCTTCCCTACCCTTTCCTTCCCTTCCCTTCCCTTCCCATCCTTTCCCTTCCCTTGCTTTCCTTTTCCTTCCCTTCTGTTACCATCCCATCCCTTTCCATCCCTTTCCATCCCTTCGCTTCCCTCCCATTCCCTCCTCAACCCTTCAGTTCTCTGCCCTTCCCTTCCCTCCCCTTCCCTTCCCTTCACTTCCCTGCCCTTCCCTTCCCTTCCCTTCCCTTTCCTTCCCTTTCCTTCCCTTCCCTTCCCTTCCCTTACCTTCCCTTCCCTTTCCTTCCCTTCCCTTCCCTTCCCTTCCCTTCCCTTCCCTTCCCTTCCCTTCCCTTCCCATCCCTTTCCTTCCCTTTCGTGCCCTCGCCGCCCCCCTTTCCCTTCCCTTCCCTTCCCCTGCCATCCCATCCCTTCCCTTCCGTTCCCTTCCCTTCCCTTCCCTTCCCTTCCCTTCCCTTCCCTTTCCTACCCTTCCCTTACCTTCCCCTCCCTTCCCTTCCCTTCCCTTCCCTTCCCTTCCCTTCCCTTCCCTTCCCTTCCCTTCCCTTCCCTTCCCTTCCCTTCCCTTCCCTTCCCTTCCCTTCCCTTCCCTTCCCTTCCCTTTCCTTCCCTTCCCTTCCCTTCCCTTCCCTTCCCTTACCTTCCCTTCCCTTTCCTTCTCTTCCTTTCACTTCCCTTCCCTACCCTTTCCTTCCCTTCCCTTCCCTTCCCATCCTTTCCCTTCCCTTGCTTTCCTTTTCCTTCCCTTCTGTTACCATCCCATCCCTTTCCATCCCTTTCCATCCCTTCGCTTCCCTCCCATTCCCTCCTCAACCCTTCAGTTCTCTGCCCTTCCCTTCCCTCCCCTTCCCTTCCCTTCACTTCCCTGCCCTTCCCTTCCCTTCCCTTCCCTTTCCTTCCCTTCCCTTCCCTTCCCTTCCCTTCCCTTACCTTCCCTTCCCTTTCCTTCCCTTCCCTTCCCTTCCCTTCCCTTCCCTTCCCTTTCCTTCCCTTCCCTTCCCTTCCTTTCCCTTCCCTTTCCTTTCCTTCCCTTCCCTTCCCGTACCATCCCTACCCTTACCTTCCATTCCCTTCCATTTCCGTCCCTCGCCGCCTCTTCCCTGCGCTTCCCTTCCCTTCCCTTCCCGTCCCTTCCCCTTCCTTCTCTTTTCTTCCCGTCCCTTCCCTTCCCTTCCCTTTTCGTCCGTTCGCTTCCCTTCCCTGCCCTTCCCTTCCCTCAGCTTCCCTTCCCTTCCCTTCACTGCCCTCCCCTCCCCTTCCCGTCCCTTTCCTTCCCTTCCCTTCCCTTCCCTTCCCTTCCCTTCCCTTCCCTTCCCTTCCCTTCCCTTCCCTTCCCTTCCCTTCCCTTCCCTTCCCTTCCCTTCCCTTCCCTCCCCTTCCCTTCCCTTCCCTTCCCTTCGCCTTCCTTCCCTTCCCTTCCCTTCCCTTCCCTTCCCTTCCCTTCCCTTCCCTTCACTTCCCTTCCCTTCCCTTCCCTTCCCGTCCCTTCCCTTCCCTTCCCTTCCCTTCCCTTCCCTTCCCTTCCCTTCCCTTCCCTTTTCTTCCCTTCCCTTCCCTTCCCTTCCCTTCCCTTCCCTTCCCTTCCCTTCCCTTCCCTTCCCTTCCCTTCCCTTCCCGTCCCTTCCCTTCCCTTCACTTCCCTTCCCTTCCCTGCCCTTCCCTTCCCTTCCCCTCCATTTCTATCCCTTCCCTTTCCTCCCATTTTCTTCGCTTTCCTTCCCTTCCCATCCCTTCGCTTCCCTCCCCTTCCCTCCTCAACCCTTCACTTCTCTGCCCTTACCTTTCCTTTCCTTTCCTTCCCTTCCCTTCGCTTTCCTTCCCTTCCTTTCAGTTCCCTTCCCTTATCTTCCCTTGCCTTCCCACCCCTTCCCTTTCCTTCCCTTTCCGTCCCTTTCCTTCTCTTCCTTTCACTTCCCTTCCCTACCCTTTCCTTCCCTTCCCTTCCCTTCCCATCCTTTCCCTTCCCTTGCTTTCCTTTTCCTTCCCTTCTGTTACCATCCCATCCCTTTCCATCCCTTTCCATCCCTTCGCTTCCCTCCCATTCCCTCCTCAACCCTTCAGTTCTCTGCCCTTCCCTTCCCTCCCCTTCCCTTCCCTTCACTTTCCTGCCCTTCCCTTCCCTTCCCTTCCCTTCCCTTTCCTTCCCTTCCCTTCCCTTCCCTTCCCTTCCCTTACCTTCCCTTCCCTTTCCTTCCCTTCCCTTCCCTTCCCTTCCCTTCCCTTCCCTTTCCTTCCCTTCCCTTCCCTTCCCTTCCCTTCCCTTCCCTTCCCTTCCCTTCCCTTCCCTTCCCTTCCCTTCCCATCCCTTTCCTTCCCTTCCGTGCCCTCGCCGCCCCCCTTTCCCTTCCCTTCCCTTCCCCTGCCATCCCATCCCTTCCCTTCCCTTCCCTTCCCTTCCCTTCCCTTCCCTTCCCTTCCCTTCCCTTTCCTACCCTTCCCTTACCTTCCCCTCCCTTCCCTTCCCTTCCCTTCCCTTCCCTTCCCTTCCCTTCCCTTCCCTTCCCTTCCCTTCCCTTCCCTTCCCTTCCCTTCCCTTCCCTTCCCTTCCCTTTCCTTCCCTTCCCTTCCCTTCCCTTCCCTTCCCTTACCTTCCCTTCCCTTTCCTTCTCTTCCTTTCACTTCCCTTCCCTACCCTTTCCTTCCCTTCCCTTCCCTTCCCATCCTTTCCCTTCCCTTGCTTTCCTTTTCCTTCCCTTCTGTT